>JAQQZT010000039.1:30018598-30034137 GCA_030068275.1 Clarias platycephalus
TCTCTCTAGACCTCCGGCTGCGAGAGGTTACAGCATCACCCGGGAATCGAACTCGCGATCTCCGGATGATAGGACGAACACTTTACCACTGCGCCACTCGGAGGTGTATTTCCATTTAATGCTGTTTGGGATTCAACCTCGACCCCAGAGGTTATATTAAAACTGATATTCCAAAGAGGAATAAATGGAAATATAAAGCCGTGCTGATATTCGATATAAGAGAATAACAACTTGCAGAACTGCTTAAGACGTAGAGAGAGTGTGCAGTAAATCTAAAGGTCCTGGCACCGTGGTGCAAACTCCCAAAGTTACTGTGTATGTAGATTGAGTTGGAGCTTTCCAGCTCACTTGGCATTTTCTATTATTCATTTGTGTTTTTATTTATTTATTTATTTATTTGTAAAAAAAATCAGTTTTGGACTAAATATGCTTACAGAAACTAGACAGGGTGAATTGTTCATTCCTAACATGTAAAGTCATTCATTCTGTAAGTCATGTAAACGTAGAAAAGGCAATTCAATTTGCGTAATTTCTTGTATTTCAGCGACTGCATGTATTATGAAATGTCGAGTGTCTGTGTTTACTACAGTAAGATTTACAGAAGAAACGATCACACGGAGACTCAAGGAAACGGTTGTTGTCTTGTCGTCCTGAATCAAGAGCAAACGTAGAAAGAATAAAGGAAGAGCAAAAAAGCCTGCAGTAACGTCACGCCGGCTTGGAAGACTGGGTTAGATTGTCAGACTGTGTGTGTTCGCTTGCAGCTTTCTTCTGCGTTCTTTAGCATTGTGCTGTATGAAACACAAACAGCTGAGAAAAATGCCTCAACTGCCGTGACGAGAAGCTCACAGGTTTTCAAAAGGAGAAAAAAACCAAAACGCCCGTGGAACACGGTGTGAAATCGGCTTCAGAAAAAGTGCAGCTCGCAAAAAGGTTTTCGGGGGAAAAAAGAACCACGGAAAGAACTTTTACTATAAGAGCATCCCATAAATTTTTAGTTTTTATAGAATAAAAAAAAAAATGAAGTTTCATATAGCTTTAAAGACTAGTGTTCAACACCAGATCGAACACCACAGCTCTGGAGTTTGAGAAAAAAATAAAAATGCACAGCTCCATGGTGCCTGTTTTGTTCCTTAAATTTCGTTTGGGTTCTTCGATTTCTTTTTAAGTCTGGATGCATTTGTGATGAACTGGCAACCCGACTCCTGTATATTCCAGATCCAACATGGCCCCGTCAACAAGAACATTGATTTCACTCTCATGTCAATCATGTTTTAGAATGTGGTCTTATCATTTCACGTGAATAATGTGCGTGTGTGTTTTCAGGTTTTCAGGCTAAACAGTACTGTATGTACAGTACTTTTCTGCATGTATTACATCTTCTTGCTGATCATAGGAGGTGGAGAAAGTCAGGTAGTTTCTTTGAGATTTATTAAAATTTTGCCAAATTTTTATATAATATGTTGATGGTTGCAGGGAGGCACCACTAGTAGGTAAAATCTGTCACTGTGCAAAAGTTTCAGGCATTTTATTACTTTCAATACACATGTTATATGCAGTAAGACATAACATTGCAAAGGTATATTTGCACATCAGTAAAGAAATCAACATATTACATGACGGAAACAAACAGACAAAAAAAAACAACAACCACCTAATGTCGACTCCTGGGTTTTGCATGAAAATCGAAAGGAGCGTGATAGTTACTAGAAGAATTCTGGCATATTCTCCAGCACACTCAGTAAAACCTACCAGCTGTTTTACTTAATAAACTGCACAAATCTGTATCTAACACAACTGATCATTTTTAAGCAAAATGTTTTCACATCAAATACTGACTGTGTTTTGTATTACTTTCACGGTTCTTTTATGTAGAAATGTTTTCAAAGGCGTCTTTGACAAAGTTACCAGTGGAACTCTGGTAATATTCTCCAGCACGCTCAGTAAAACCTACCAGCTGTTTTAGGGTACTTACAGGATTGTGCGCAAGTAAGAGTACTATTTCTAGGCAAAAGCCAGGAGCCTACATTCGTATTTTTTGGTTTACTTTCTGAAAACTGATCCGTCATGTACTATGTTCTTATTTATCAACTTAAAAGTTATGTCTAATTAACTCGTTTGTTCTTCATATTTTAAGGCTAGAGGAAATTATCATGTAATTGCTTGCAATAAATTGAGATTGCTTACCATAGAAAAAAACACCATTGGTAATGCCACATCCTATTTTTTTTTCCAGTGGCTTTGCTGTTGCAGTTATACCAGCTCTCATCATGGTAAAGTGCTTTTCAGTGTGGTGCTCCCCCTGTTGGCCACACATTGCTCTCGCTGTACCAACCTCTGTTTAGCAACACAGTGGCTCTAGACAGGTTTTTGTCACTTCAAAGTCGGAAATGTTCATTTATCTTTTAAATGTGTGTTATTTTTGTCGAGATAATTTAAAAATTACGTCTCACGTTATATAAATTAATTTCAGAGCACTCTGGTCATGTGACGTGGCATGTTGAGAGGCACATAATGTCTCCAAAAATGAATTCTGTTGAATTCGGACCTGAGCGCTCAACAATGAATCTATTACCAGACACAACAAAGGGGGCTGAATATTGAATATACAACTTTTACAAACCTGCTGTGACGCGTGAACCCGTTGCCGAACATTTTCTAATTGCACGCATTCATGCGCACACTGTAAACTGGGTGAGTGAGCATGCAGATTTAATAGTTTTCAGTTTAACATGCAATTAGTTCATAAGTACAATAAATGTTTTAAAAGAGAACATTAACAATGAAAGTGTAACAGTGTAATATAAACCACTGATTTAACAGACTTTAACTTTATGGCTGGCAGCGCGCTTCGGTTGTGTGCGCTCACTTGTGAAAGACAAATCCCCTGCGTAAGCCTGTGTGTCATATAGTGCAGAGTGATCAGAAAATTTGATGTGCCGTGGTGTTTGGATTTATGGCAAGCTTGTCACTATTGTCTCCTGTTAATCTAAGTACTCTATGCGCATAACACATCATGCAGTAGTTGGACTATGTGTTAAAAATTCTAAATGTCTGCCTTTAGTGCAAATGTCAATCTTCTTCCATGGTTTATAAAGTTCCTGTTCTAGTTCTTTTATTATACTGTGCTCTATAAGTCCTCTACATACAAACCAGATTCGCTCCAGGAGCTCGTTCTTATGATCAAATAGTTTGTAAGTCCAACAGACATTGTGTAGGTAACGGGATACTAATGCAATTGGCTATACGAAGGATATAACAGTAGAGTGTTCTTTACAATCATGTTAAAGGTTTTACCTCGCTCCATTCTCTAAATTATTTTCGATATTGCTTGCTGCTTCTTCATCGCTGCTGCTTTCACGCTTGCTTCTGTACATCCTGGGCTTGTACTACACTTGCTGAGGATGCACACTAGGTCCGATCTAACTTCCGCGATTATCTTCGAAATTTTGTAACTCCAATGTTCATATGTAGAGGACTAACTGTAAATAAAATATTTTACACTCTTAAATTAAGTTTAAACTCTGGTTCTTTCAGTTATTTCTTTTGGAATATTGTCTAGCAGCTATATTCTAGTGATACAGTCTAGCCTTATTTATCTGTAGCAGGTTTTTCTAGGGTTCGAGTTGACATTACAAGACGGTCCGGACTGATAGAAATATCAATGGCATGTAAAATGAGGATTTAAAAAGATGAACACTACATAGGCATAGCACCCTATTACTGTATATTTTTCTTCTTTTTCTCCTTCTTTACATGGGAGTCTTTAGAGCACTATAGTCAGAGAACACTTTATATCATTTTTTCTGAAATTCGGCACACGTGCTTTAGTCTAACCATGAAACCAAAGCTAAAATGTTGCTACATTTATGATCCTAATTTCAGGATGGTTTTACACATTTGTAGGAGACATTGTAAATAAAAATCTGTTTTATAGTAGAGAAAAAAAAAATTGGAGAAATGAGCTTCATGGTATCCAATTATAAATGTCAAAACTTTAGCAACATTTTGGCTTTGGTTTCATTTGCACCCTATGAGGGCTACCAAAAACAGAGAGTAAGAGAATATCACAGCACTGGTTTGATGAACCGCAATCAAATGTTGGTGTATTATCACTGTAGCAAGTGCTAATGGTCCTAATGGTTTCCGATCTTTCTTCGTTACGCTATAAAGGGATGGGACCAACAAGGATTTGGGGCTTTGATCCAAGCGGTATCTCTATTTTTATAATAATAAATGCTATTTATTACAAATGTTTCAATAAAATGTGAACCTCATGGAGGCGGACAGTAAAGTCTAAAGGGGTACTTAAAGTAAATAAGACATTGACTCGCTCTTGAGGAGACCAAAACTGCTTGGTAGAGCGTGTCTGAGCAAGAAAAATCCCAACCCAAAACCATCTCTTATTGACGAGCTGCCATCATTAATTTGTAGACTTACCTGCTCATTTCATTCATCTTTGTCTCCTTATCTGTTTCCCTGACTGCCTCGGTTACACACACCCACACATTAGAAATCCACATTTTTCAGGACCCATCCACACGGATTTTGCACCCGGATAAAATCTCACCTGCTCTCTATCAGACAGCCTTTGTCCTGATTACTCGCAGGTACATTGAGAATGTTTCTCTGAAACTGCAAGCTTTTCTCAGAACCTGGGGAAATATTCAGTCCAAAAAAAAAAAAAAAAAAGAGGAGTAAATTACAGCACCAATTTTTCCGTGGCCTCTGGGGACTGGTTTACTCATTTACGTAGAATAATAATAACACTCTGAATGTAAAACTATAATAACAATATTACACGCACAATCAGAGCGGCTGTGGCCTGGAGCGCAGAACGTTCAGGGTTCACTAGTTACTTATTACTGTTGAAGTCCGAATGAATGATGCACGTTTGTGCAGTTAGATGTTTTGCTCTGTGGGTTTTAACCACCTGCTTAGAATGCAGTAATGCAATATTTAGTAAAAAAAAAAAAAAATCAGTGCCGTTACATATCGTGACTCTTGCCGTTATACATTATATTGAATTTGGATACTTATAAAATTGTGATGCTTGCAAAATCTGAACCTAGGAATGCGTCTGGCAATTCTCGTCCCTTACAGTATGTGTTTGTGTGCGAGTGTATAAATGGTGGTATATTAACATAACGGTTAAAACTGTCACCTTGCACCTCCAGGGTCGAGGGTTTGATTCTGTGTGTGGAGTTTGCATGTTCTCTGTGTGCTTGGTGGGTTTCCTCCGGGTTTCCTCAATCAGTCCAAAAACATGAAAATCAGGTTCTCAAATTGCCCACAATGTGCTCGGCTGTGTGTGCGCGCCCTGCAATAGATAGGTGGAATAAATGATGATAAAAAATGGGGGAAAAAATCGATTGTTATATATGGCAGTTCTTTTGTGTTGTGCAGTTCCTCGATCATCCTGCAGGTGGTGCACTCTAAACTATTCACACATTGACAGGCGGCACAGCGTTCTGTCTGGTAGGCGCAAATTATTTCCTCATTTTTGCCTAGAACAGTAATATCGACTCGTTATAAATATTTATAAATACATACAGTAGATATTTGTGATACTGTACAGTTTTGCAAAGAGATGCTTTTCTGCTCGGTCTGGCTGTAAAAAGGGATTATTTCAGTTTCAGTAGCCTTTCGAATAGTTCAAATAAGGTCTGAATATAGTCTTGTGCTCTCGCTCATCGATAAATCATTTAAACGCAATCGTTTATTACCCCAAGTGTTCCATTTTGCGAAGACGGCTTCTCTAAAATCCCGTACAATGCCCGAGGCGTTGAATTTGAGCATAAAACTTGGACACGTGTCTTCGTCTGTACTATTTCGAGGCGTGAAAGGGCGAGTCGGCCCGGCGCGTGACGTAACTTGACTTTGGACTGTTAATTACCGGGATTTACTGGGATTCCCAGGATCTCAGAAGCCTGGCTGAGATGTTTATTAATTTTACAGGGTCAGTATTATTGACCAGATTGGTGAGGCGCTAAGCCAAGCGTTTGATTAAAGCAGCGCGCGTGTTCGTTCATCTAGCACCGAGTGGAAGAGAAACAGACCTGATATAACAAGGCAGTATTGACGGCTCTGGCAAGCGGAGCTGTTTAAATCTCCTCGGAGGGTTACGCAAATGACACGTACTGTATGCATGTCGGTAAATACGTATGGAGTCAGTTGGAGCGGAGATAAAAAGGCGGCGTGACGAACCGTTATGCGCTTGTTACCCGAAACTCGTAAGGCTTTCCACCGTTTCCACTGTCATGATTCTTGAATTGTTTTAATTTTCAGTTTCGAGGGTTTGTGCATTAGTGTGTAATAAAGGTTTCTTTTCTTTTTGCTTCTCGGGGATGGAAAATCCACACAGGCACGCACACACTCGCACTCACACAAGGCTAATAAGTGTTTCTTTATCCTCCTGCATTCGGATACGTGAACAGCGAGGAGGGAAGGAGTGTGAACTGTGTTTGGAACCAGGCCATACTGACCCTCTTTCAGGATTTGGCACAGACTGCGAATGTGTCGCCAAGGAGATCTGGCTCCGATGTGCACGAGATTACACAAGGGCATGCACTAAATACGCTATTATGTCTGCACGTGACGTGTTTATTATGGCATGGTCAGGGCGAGGAATGAGGTGACCCACTTGTCTTTATACGGTTTAATAAAGAAAGAGGGATCTTGAACTGGAATATTAAGAAGGTATGCTGTACAGTACTGGTTGTGACAGGTGTGTGAGCCAGTTTTCTGCAAACTGATGTCAATTTTAGAAGAACGATGCAGTTCGATGTCTCTAATACTGTATTTAAAGGATGTTACAGCGGCTGAGATTTATGCATTAAATTCTCTGCTTTGTTCTTTAATCCTAAGATTAAAGATGCTCATTATAGCAGTTTAGTTTTTTTTTTTTTTTTTTTTGGTCTTGTTGAACGTTTCAAGAAACTTGGACACACTTTCTGTAAGACGGATGAGCGATGGCAGAATGATCGGCACGTGGACCGGCCGATTAAAGCGGCCCGAAACACCGGAATTAAAAGGTGTAGAGGGAACCGTTTAAGGAGGCAATTGTCCTGTTCTCCTTCCTTCTATCTTGCTTGCCGTGTGTCTAACTGATGGGACAATCCAATCTGGGGGCGCGAGCCTTTCTAATGAAGGGTTGCTTTACAGAGAATGAGTTTGATTGAGGATTTATCCGATCCTTTATCAAGACTGATTGTTTACCATGGCTCGTGAAAATTGGATTGAAAGAGGTTGCAGTCCATACAGAACCGAGACGAATCACAATGAGCTTGACACGCGTACTTCCTGGAAGCAGATAGATAAGTGAATAAACAAACAAATAAATAGATGTGTAGCCTTTTAAAATCGTACATCAGATCGTTTCATATGATGATATAATCATTAGTGAATAATTCGAGTTGAACAGGAACATGTCCAGCAGCGGGGATACTGCAATAGTGAGTCAGGTTTTTACATTTTTTTTTATTTTTTATAATTTAGTATTTTTTTAAATGCAGTAGCAGCTGATTAGGATAGCCGGGAAGAGCGAGAGAGTGCGCAGATGGGCTGGCAGTGTCATCGGTGTCATCCCATTCTGCCCACTCACTCTTCACACTCATAAAATCTGGTAAGCGGTACCGGGAGCTCCACAGCCAGAACATCCAGACACTCCGACAGGCTGTGACACACCGTTTTGGGTGTCCTAGCTGCGACGCTCGGGTAGCGTTTACCAGATCTCTGACACACTCGTAAACAACAACAACAACAGCAGCCGCCGTCTAGCACACTCCCACCTCCGTCTTCCCCCGTAGGCTCCGCCATATGCTGCGCGGGTCTCCATACGCGACTTACCTGACGATACCAAGTCACATGGAGTTTGCACGTTACTGTACCTCTAAATGGATCAGTATCTTCAAACTTCATGTACAGCAACGCAAGTCTGAAACTGGAAATTAGCAGAATTTTTTCGAACTACGAGAGCGAATCCAGTTCCTTGAATATTAAACAATGGAGTGTCTGTGATGTGAGTTTTTTTTTTTTCTGCTTCTGCCGAAGTCTTCACCCGAGTTCAGATGAAACGAGTTCACATGTAAAACCTGTGCCAAGGGTCGAATGATGGGTGGAAGACCAACAGCGATTATTACTTGGAGACCCCAATGAATTTTGGTGAGACTCATGCCCCTCTTTCCAGGTATCCCAGAACTTTCTGATTGTCTTCATCAAAGTCATCGGCAGCTAATTAGACTGAAGCTCTATCAGAGAGAAATGCATCACTATTCTCAGTTACGGTGCTTTCTCAGGCGAACCTGTGCTGTGAATCTACTGCCTGTATGAACGATCCTGTGAAATAAGCGTGTTTTTAAGCGACACTCCAGGCGCTGCTGAGCTGCACTCGTACTGGTGGACATCAGAAGAAGAACCGGGCCTCTGCTGAGAAGATGTAGCTTTACTTTTAAGGAGCGCTCGCAGCTCCGTCAACGAGTCAAGCCGGGTACAAGTGCATGAATATTGATACGGAAATGAGTAACCTACTTAGCAGCGATCAATCGGGAGACATCATGGAACGTTTTTATTTAGATCTGTTTATGTCGGTTGCTGCTGATGTGTGCCTCCAAGCAAGGAGCCCTTTGAGGAGCGTGGATCTGAAAAACCAGCGCCGTTTGACTCGCCAGCGAAGATTGCGCGCCATTCATGGCACCTTGGGCTCTTTTACGCGCTCGCCGATGAAGCAAAGTTTGCAGGATGATTTTTGTTTTTTCACTTCATTCTGCGCAAGCTCTAGAGGCTGATGGAAGATTTGTTTTAGAAGAAATGCTCAAACCAACCAATCAGGACTCTCCGATTTGAATATTAACTGAAGCTCTTGAATGCAATCACATTCTCACAACCCACTGCAATGCCATCAAAAACGTTTGGGTGGTGTTTTTTTTTTTGACCGATCCTGACTTAGAGGAACATTGCTGCGGAGATCTTTTTTTTTTTTTCCGCGAGTAAAATGATCCGAGTGTTTTGTAAAAGCGAGAGACGTATAAGGTCATTTAGAGGACCCGGACCACATTGCACATGTATAACTCCAGGGCATGAGCCGGTTCTGTCTATCCTATAGCGTTTCTGCCTTATTGACCCATCCAGCTAAATGCATAGCCTTTAGTAACACAATCGCAGCTTAAATGTTTTTTGTTTTTTTTTTCCTTGGGAAAGTGATCCTGCACCCTCCATTATTAATTCATACTGCTGGTCATTGCAACCTTGGGACCTCTGGGGGAGGGGGGGCGCGGGAGATGGGACAGGAGGGGAAGAATAAGAGAACAGCATTGATGAGACGAGGAGAAGTGGTTGGATTAAAAAAAAAAAAAAAAAAAAAAAAAAAAGGAGGAGGATGAAGATGGGAGGAAAAAAAACGAAAGGATAGCGCGGGTTAGGTTTCTGTCCTTGGGAAAGTGCAGTCTGGGAGATCGATAGAGACGCCAAAGCGAGGAAGATCAGGTGGCAGTGCAGCTTCACCACCTTTCAGCTGAGACACAAACAAGGTCATAGAGTGACCCCTGAGAGGAAGAGAGAGAGAGAGAGAGAGCGACGAATAAAGTGCGAGACGGAGATTGTGCATGTTAATGGAGAGAAATTTAGGAATCGCAGAGTCTGTCAGAGAAAAGAAGCTTTGAAAGCTTTGTAGGTGTTGTACAGTAGGCGCATCTTCTGCCTCTGGGACCTCGGTTGGTTGGTGTTTTTCAGGAAATCTACAGCGTGCTCGGAATTTCAATGCCGTCCCGTGCACACTCCACGCTCCTTAACACGCTGGTCATTATTTTCTACGCTGGAAATGAAATGACCACTCGGGGTGGAAAGTTCATGGAAATGTTGGACGGCATGGAGGGAAGAGTGCTGGTTTGAATGCGACTGATAAATTCATCTCTTTTATTCCGATGGCATGTGCATTCCCCATGACTTATCCTCATGTACATCCTACTGTATAGGAAACTGCTGATTTTGCAGTAGCGAGGCAATGAAAAAAAGAAGCATTCAGATCTGAGAAGGACAGCTCTTGTGCCCTGCTTTTTATAACGGTAGAAAACTCGCCCATCTGCAGGTAGTTACATGGACTCTATTTATAGCAATTAATTTTTTTTCAATCCTTTTTTTAAAACTCCAATAGATCAGATTCGACTTCACTGAGCTTCATTTCGGCACGGTGGTGTAGTGGTTAGCACCTCCAAGGTCCGGGTTCGATTCCCAGCCAGACTCGATTCCCGTCTCTGCGTGCATGGAGTTTGCATGTTCTCGCCGGGCTTGGTGGGTTTCCTCCGGGTACTCCGGTTTCCTCCCACAGTCCAGACATGTAGATTAGGCCCTGCGATGGATTGGCACCCTGTCCAGGGTGTCCCCCGCCTCGTGTCCCAAGCCTCCTGGGATAGGCTCCAGGTCCGCGTGACCCTGAATAGAGGATAAAGCGGTTTAGAAAAGATGAGTGAGTTTGTGAGTGAGCTTCATTTCTGCACATAGGCGAGTCTGAACAATTGACTCTGTCTTTATTTTATATACACGCACCATAACGCAGAGGTGTAGAGTGAAGTAAGCAACTGAAGTGAATTCGGTAAAGTTACAGACATTACCAAATTTAGTTTTAGTTGAAAGTTAGAAATACTTTGATAAAATGATGTTGGAACAATGTTGGCTACAAGACGATGGAATAAAGTGGAACGAATCCCCGCTAAGACAATGCCGCTAAAGTGATATTAATACTAAGCCAAAGGCCTGAGCGGGAGTCAGATTCCCGTCATTTACTGGTTACTGCAGGGTGTTTAACTCTGGACCGCCATGCTGTAGCGATAGTTAACGCACGTGCGTAATAATGAGCGTCACAAAAAATACCAGACTGGCAAGAAAAAAAAAAAAAACAGCTTAATGTGCGAGATCTGTTTTGTGAAAGCAGATGTGATGCAATTTGAACGCGGTGCCGCTGTGCAACCCCCTTATTACAGTAGAGTAATTCGGGAGCTAATTAGGGATAACCCCTCACGGTTACAACACTGAGAGACGCGCGACACAAGATGCACTCGCTGTGTGCGGGAAGCTGTTGTGTCCGTTGATCAGAATTCTGTTCCCCGTTAGAAACTCGAGGAACCATTTGGAACCATGTCAACCTCGCAATGCTGCCAGGCTTGGTTTCACCCACGTTGCGATCGGATGGCTCGGGATCGATTCTTCTAGAGTTCCACCAGTCAATATTGGTGTCATTATCATCATCATCATCATCATCAGGATGCTCATCCATCCTATATTAGGTTTCATACTGTTCGATTGTCTTGCTCCTACATATACTGTACATTACTGGATATGGTCTCCTATGTGCTGTCATTGGCTTCACCAGGCAATTCATCTCGCACAGTACAGTACGTCCCTTCTTTTACTATCAGAAAGCATAATGTTTTTACTCATCATTCTTAAAGATCGTTAACATTCCAGGCGTTTGCTTTTGATGCGCACATGAGATATACGGAGCTTCGTGAGTCTTAAACAGTTGTGCTCTTGAATGAGAAGTATCATGGGAGTCAAACTTTTAAAACAGTTTTAGATCAGTCCTGAACTCCAAGCCTTACAAGGACACAGCCTTTTGGACCCTACTGCATATTGCATGTTATAACTGCACCGTTTGACAAACATTAAGGAAGGAAGGAAGTACAGTACTATTAGAATGTAGATATTTCATAAGGTTATGGAAGGTAACGCCGTTGTTCGTTATTTTTTGGGTTGGAGCTATTTCTCTTTTGACTTCTCAACTTCATCCCTTCTCATTTCCCTTTGTTCTTCTTCTCGCTTAGCTTTTTCATTAATATTCTTTCAAATGTAAGCTAAAACGTCGCAATTGTTCTGACACAATTAAACTAACATTTAAATGGATTTTCTGTTCATTATGTCTGTACAGGGAAAAAAAAAAGTGCCAATTGTAATTTTGAGCGTAACGTTTCTCCGTGTTCCACTGCGTTCAGAAAGATGAACTGCTCACCAGAGCTGTTAAAATGCATGTAACCAGATTCGGACGAATCGAATGACACGGGTACAAACCATCCTGGGAAACAGGGATGAAGCAGCGAAATCCGACACCTCTCCGATCGTTCTCGTCCTCCTCTTCTCCTTCATCTTATTGGATTTTTCCCTGATCTGGTTCTGAAGCCGGGTTTGACTTTTTTATATATATACATATATTTTTTTCCTCTTAATTGCTCAGATTAAGTGAATCGACTCCAAATTTGACATTTTGAAGCCGAGGATCCACTTGTCGAGTATTTTTGAAATCGGTGACTCACTCTTTCCTTGGCACACATCAATAAAAAAAAAAGCAGGTCTTGTTTATCTAAAGGTTTCATCAGGAGCTTTACGACTAAGCGTTTTTGATTCAGCAAATGCACACGGGTATTAGATTGTCTGCAGCTTTCATCGGATGGCATTTGTGACGTTCCGCATGAAGGATGCATCGTATATTAAACATCCGACAGCTCCCGGGATCTCGCGCCGCTATATTCACATCCTCTTACATCTTAGTAAACGGCTTGGAGTTGATGGTAAGAACATCAGTAACTCCAGGATGTGCTGATCCCTCGTAAGACGGGATGTTTAGCATGATTTGTGCGCCTAATTTGTCCTTTTTGAGAGAAGTGATTTTCAATCACTTTTGAAGCGCGCGTCGCTCCGGAAGTTTTGGGAGGGTAAACAAATCTGTTTACAGACTCGCAACCGTTCTTCAAACATGCCGGATTTGTACCACTAAAAACATTTGTCCGTCTGAGCCGAATGTAATCAGATGGAAACCCGGGTAGAGACTTGAATCATACAAAGACTGTCGATTCGAATCGAATTTATATTTGGGCATTGCAATTTTTTTTTTCATTTATTTCAATTGTCTGATTTTGCCTCAAACAGCAAGCCTCTAATATGCATTGAAATGCTGTGTGTCTGGTACAAATCTTATTTTCCTTCTGTACCACACTCCAGCCCAGTAGGGGGCGGTATTGCAACAACCACATGTGCACTCAAACAGAAGAAAAATGTATGCTCTCGTATTTGCACAAGATAAAAGGGGTTTTCATTTTCATTAAAAAAAAATTCTATTATTTAAAAAAAGAGCATTTAACATTTAAAAATTTACATAAATTCTATATAAATGAATCAACTCTGAGTTTAAAAACTGATTCATCAGTTCATTTAATTGAATCAATCAGCAAATTATAGATTAAATCACACAGGCCTGACAATAAGGTGGAGACATGAAGAAATGAAAAGTGTACCGAGATATGAGGAAATTCAATCGTGTATTGTAGAAAAAGATCCACAAATTCACTGATTATAAGATTGAGAACGTAAATGGTGTGTGAACTTGATTTGCGAAATCTCTTGTAGCTTTAAACCACTTTGCCAGCAGTACAAGTGAAAAGCAGAATCTGACATAGATCTCAGAGATTCTTCGTACTTCACAGGATGGACGAAAGACTTGTGGAATATTCGACCTTTTGTACATGATCAATATCACAGATTTGCCTCCACTTAAACATGGACCTAGAAGTTGTGCATCTTGAATATTGACTAGTAAAGAGTTTGCATGTTCAAATTTTCCAATTTTTTTTGTTGCTTTTTTCCAGAAAAAAAAAAAAAAAAAAAAAAATCAATGCTCTCAGGTTAATGGATGCCATTGTGTATATATCCGGTATACGGCTTTTCATACCGCTGCATCTCTTTACCTGTTTGCAGAGTCCTGGAGACAGAGTGTCTGCATGCTGTAATAATCCAAAGGCAGCTCTGTCCTATAAGTAACACTGTCGCCTGTTACTGTGAGTTTGAAACATGGATTTAATAAAGAAGAGTAGGAAAAAGGGAATGATGATATTTCATCATTATCATGGGTGTGTCCCAAATTCATACAGTACTGCATGCAAGCAAGCAAGAAAATGTGACATGACAGGTTGTACTGTTATAGCACAAAGTAATGGATGGTGTAAAGATTTTATTAACAGCACTAAATAGAAAGAATAAATAGAATAAAAAGCAAAACTATTATCCTATTAATTGTAATAATTGCTCAATCTGTATTAGAATGCGTTATATAAACACCTCAATCAGAACAGTCGGATCAAATCCGCCTGACCCTAGAACGGACTTTCAGTGGGAGTGAGAGAGGTGGTGTGTAACTTTAATAATCTGTTCAGAGGGTAAATATTAGCCATGTGAACACTTGATCTGATCTGATCGTTTCGTTCTTGCTGGAATAAATATTTTTTTTTCTTTTTTTTTCTGCGTACTATATGTTTGCAAACATCAGATGTCCGGGAAGTAACTTTTCCCTTCTGTTCCTAATCGGTAAACTCAGTGAGGAAGCGACACAGATTGGCTTGTATTTCAAACAGTATGTAGTGAAACATCTGACCAATCACAGGCAAGACTGAGTTCTTGTAACCAATCAGAACTCAGAAGGTGTGATTTCAAAGTCAACTTTATTGTCGATTCTGCTACGTGTACAGTACATAGATATAGAGAATTGAAATTGTTACACTCTCAGTCCTTACAAACAACAATAAGTACAAAAATGTAAAAATAATAATAATAATAAAAAGGAAATCCTAGATGAAGATAGGACAAGACAGAGAGACCTCATTGTCTTTGTAGCAATTTATTTGGTAGCTCTCGGAGACCAGTAGCAATAAAATAAAACAAGAAACGAATAAAACAAGAAACGATATTTGCACTAAAAATATAAATAGAACAATATATACAATAGATATAATATATAATAGTATATAATATACAGTACATAGCCTGACCTTAAAACTGTGAAATAAATAAAAATAGCTATTTCTTTTCCTTCTTATGTTGTATTTCCACCAGATTAACTGCGACACAGCGGGCAGAACTGGTTTGCACGCGTGAAAAACGTTAGTCTGTCCAAATACTTTGTGCATGTACACAATGATTTCACTCAGGTCAAGTAGTATTTTTACATGTAGTATCAGATTTTAAAGCATTTTCATATGGCATACATCAATGCAATCCTTACACTCTCACCTTCAGAAAGATATAAAAATATAAATATACAGTGGAACCTCTGTGTGTGTGGGAAGCCGAGAGGAGGAGGGGGTGGGTGGGGGGTTTGTAAAGGCGAGTGTGTGTGTGTGCCTTCACTTACACCAACACACACACACACACACTGGGCTGTAGAACGAATAATTTGAGTTTCCATTATTGCTTATGGGAAAAAAAAATTGGTTTACAAGTGTTTTGGAATACGAGCCCACTTCTGGAACGAATTATGCTCGTAATCCGAGGTTCCACTGTATACACGTACACAAAGTCAGGCAAAAACTGGAATACACACTTCAGAAAAAGGAAAATAGTATAATGTATGTTATATATATATATATATATATATATGTGTGTGTGTGTGTATATATATATATATATATATATATATATATATATATATATATATATATATATATGTGTGTGTATATATATGTGTGTGTGTGTGTGTGAGAGTGTGTGTGTGTGTGTGTGTG
>JAQQZT010000039.1:30042756-30058669 GCA_030068275.1 Clarias platycephalus
GGATAGGGTTAGATGGAGGCAGATGATTCGCTGTGGCGACCCCTGAAAGGGAACAGCCGAAAGACAAAGAAGAAGACGACTAAACTAATATTTTCCTCAATCTCTAATAACGCCAGTCAGTAAAACCTGGTGATTACTTTCAGTACTGACTAATAAAACACACCACTAGCTAAATATCTGACTTGCATGAAATTCCTGAAATTTGTCCTTTTCTTCTTGTGCCGTCTTCTTTAGGTCAGGTGGACCAAGACGGCAGGGAGCGCTTCAGACAAATTCCAAGACACTCCGATCTTCAATGAAACCCTGCGCATCGACAACATCCAGAGGGTGCAGGGAGGCCGCTACTACTGCAAGGCCGAAAACGGGGTTGGGGTGGCTGCTATCAAGTCCATCCGGGTAGATGTGCAATGTAAGTGCTAGGACCATGATCCCTCCACTTCCCATCATTCCATGCGTCTTCATGGAACGAGTGCAGAACGGAACGAGCTCTCCAGGAGTATGTTTGTCCTGAAGAAGTGAAGAGGGTAGCGGGCTGAGTTTAAAAAGAAAAAAAAGAAAAAACTATGTACAGTAATAGACATCCTTTTGCGATCGTGTGCACAGATGGAATGAGAAATACTCCTGGAAAGTCACAAAGAGTGGGCAAAGTGGGAGGATCGTCTGTGTTCGTGTTGGTTCAGGCAGAGTTGCCCCATTTTGTGTGTATGTACGTATACATGTATGCATGTGTAGGCCGGGGGGGGCAATCTGCCGTGCTGCCCATCATCTTTGACCTACTGTCCCATTGAGCCAGGGGTCAGGTCAGAGGTCACAGCCACTACATGCACAATAAGAATCAACAATGAGACGCACTCTTTAGCGAAGGCTGTACGAAATGTAGGAAACTCATTTAGTCGCTCGTATCGCATCTTAATGCCAAAAAAAACGTTAGTATACAAAACATGAAGACGAGCGATTAGACAGACACAGTCGCCTTTCCTTCCACGGCTCCCGATGGGGCGGACGTGTGCGCACGTGTGCGCACAGATGGCGGCGCAATCAAGAGACGGAGGGAATGTGACGGGGACTAGCATCGCTTTTTAGTTTCGCATTACAGGGAGCCCTTCCCCACTCTGTCCTGCCCCATGGGCTCCCCCGGGGGCGCGGGGTAATTGCGGAGCAGATAAACAGGAGCACGCTGACAGCGGCGCTGAGAGTAAACACTCCTGACACGCAATGCTTGTTTAATTTTACCCCGCCGGCTCCCCTCAGCTCCCAGGGTGACTGTGGCACCAAGGCACCGGCAATTAGAGTCAGCCAGGGCAAAGCAGCAAGTCTCTACAGCACACACACACACACACACACACACATACACATAGCGTCCTGCTTTAGTTTCCTGCTCTACCAAGCCCCTTTATTGGATGAGACACAGAGGGCGGGGTGAAGGAGAAGAACAAGTCGAAGAGTGTCGAGGGAGAAGAAGCAGGCAAGCAAATAGAAAGGATTCGCTAATGAATTAGTACTGACAGACAGCGTAACCTTTTTTTTTTTTTTTTTTTTTTCCCCAGCAAGCATACACAGATCGCCAGACACAATACGAGAACGAGACACTTCGATAAAACAGCGTGACCTATAAGGAAGGAACATTTCATGAACGCTTGCTCCTTAAGACTTTAAGCATCAGGAGGTTTCGCTCAGTTTTTCGTTCTTTTTTTTTTTTTTTTTTTGTTGCAGCCGAGTTAGTCACGTTGACCCGAGCACCGTATTCTCATCTCTCGGAACACTCGGTGCGATAGTAGAGTAGATTAATAAGAGCTACAAGAGCGAAGGAAACTCTTGACCCTCTGTCTTTCAGGCATTCATGCTGCCTGTATCATAATGTCAGTGCATTTGTCTGCCTTCGTTTTCTTTTCTTTTCTTTGTTTCCGTCGCTCAATGAGAGAGATGTCTCGGCGTGATCCGCCGGCATGTTTTTGTTTTACGTACAGTTGCTGCTTTCGCAGGCTTAACATCAAAACCTGCAGAGAATTATAATGAGAGGTGGAGGGAGAAGGATCGACACACACACACACACACACAGAAGGAGAGACAGAGCGCAGAAGTGTTTGTGAAACGGCATCAATGTGAAAACCTGTAAACACCCTTATTTTGATCAAAACACATCTGACAACTCATTACCCTTTCAAATTCCCTCACATTTACTCAGCCAACACACACACACACACACACACCATTTAACTCGTTTTGTCATCAGCAGTCTTTCAACGCTTCCCCAGTGTAAATCGATAGGTCTATACACTGCACTTCCGTTTCATACACACAAGCTAACATTTAAGCCTACGGTTCTCATACGAAGCCCGTTCACATTTGAGATCGCTGACTTGATCTCACCCACCGACGGTGAGGTGTGCATGTGGATCGGCCTGACTGTGATCCAGGCACTCTGGCCAGTGAGACAGTAGGTGACTGAGTGGTGGAGATGCAGCATGCCTCTACAATAGGGATGGACTTGGTTCAGAAACCTCCAATGCACCCTCTGACCCACAAATCCCTCATTCCCTGCACTTCCCCCCCTACATTATACTCAAAGCCAACCTCCCTCAGGTAAGGATGCTTTTCTCTCCTGATAAAGATAAAGGATCTGCATCATTGTCAGTTTGTTATTCCTTTAGTGAAGCTTTGGTTGGCTACTGCGCTGGTATAAAATGAACTGGAGAACTGGAGCTCTGGTCGTCGCCATCTGGCCAGGAGCTGACTCCGCTTAAATCCGGGTTAATCCATGAATGGGTCTCCATATGGGTGTAATAAACGGAGCCGGGATGTTGATTGGAACCGTGTTTAGTTACGTCAGTAACCAAAAGCTATTTAGCTTAGCTTTAGCTTAGATAAAATGCTAAACGTTAATTTATATGCTAACTAGCGCTGTCAATATTAACGCACTAATGCATGTGATTAATCTAGAAATTTTAACGCATTACTATTTTTAAATTTTTTTTTTTATTTAATCAAACGACCAATTTTGACCCTAATGGCTTCCCATAATTTCAGTGCGGTTACCCGGCTGTGTTTGAGAATGGCGCGTTTAACACTGATAAAACATCACCAGGTGGACTGAACTGCAAGTTTCATTATAAAAAGCTTCTAGATGTAGATTTGGATAAAACAAGTTTGGTGCTCGAGCTACCTTCAAGAGGAACCATTTTTACAAGAATATATTAGATGCAACACGTGGGACTGGTGGCTCTGGTGGCTAGGTTGTTGATTTTTTTCGATCTGGGATCCGGGTTCCAGGCCGCCGTTAGTGAGTTGCCACACCCTTTAAGTAAAAAAAAAAAAAAAAAGTAACATGTGGCTCTATGGATATTGACTCACTTTAGGAGCCTAGTGGTCATTGATGGAACTGCACATTCTGCCACTTCTGCATTGGACTCATTTTTCAGAACTGTACAGTAGGTTGCCATTTGTTTAGGAAGCAAGCCACTGTGCATAAGTATTCACCTTCCTTGGTGATGGACTTAATTGGGTGTGATCTGTTACACATCTTTTAAAAAATAATAAAAGAATGTTGGTGGATCTTCTCTAGGACTGTAATTTGGCGGTAATTTGTATTGTTAAAGCTGTAAAGGATTTAATGTTTGTTTTTGTTTGGGTTGAGTGTTCACGGTTTGGGATTTGACAAACTCTGATATCCTCAAGGAACAGGTGGGAGGATTACTTATTATACTCTGAGTACATCTCTTGTCACCAAATTTACTTTAATTCAGTTATTCTCTCGATCAGTGAAAAAAGATGACCAAAAAACCCCAGATATTTACATGATGACTCAGCCTACAGTATATAAAGTCTTTGTAAGTCTTGAAAATGGTATATACTGTACAGTAGTTTATAGTACAGTATAATGCTTAAACAATTCTTTTCATATTTTTATCGTTTATGAAAAAAAAGAGTATGTACCCTCTAAAGTGTGCTATTTTATTCATTGATTTTGTTCTTTATTTTTTGTAGAGCTTGAAGTGTTTTTGAACTTAAAGTTATATATAAAAACACACCTAATAGAAGTCGTATTTCATAGTGAAACCTTCAGGCAGGGTGGTAACGCCGCAGTACATACAGTACTGTAACAGCACTGCCTTAATATTTGGTAGTCTGATATCTGATGCATATTTATGTATGAGGATCATGCATGGGCTACCCGAGTGTGTGCTCCTGTACAATATCGGGATGCAGCTTGTTCGCTGACTGTCTGCATATTTTAATCCTAATGGCATTACAGGTGGCGATAAACAGCATGCGATTTTAATAAGCTCACTCAGGGCAAAAACATATATCTTACTGAGAGATTTAGATACATCACAGGAGAAGAAATGGAAGAAAGCAGAAACCCGGCAGGTAAAAGTTGTTTTAACAATGCAGTGCGGCTGTAATCTGTGGGATTAGAGCATGTTTCGAAATGTCTCACGTCAGTATCCGTGCATTGTGCAAATGCTAGACCATTTTCGAAGGGAATCCACTATTTATTTATTTATTTATTTATTTTTAAACCAATCATCTCAAAATGGATTAACGTCCATATGATGACATCATTAACAGCTGAGGAAAGATGAGAGCTTGATTGGCTATATTTAGTGTGCTGGAATCAATAGATATAGATAATGCCTGCCAGGTTTCCAGTGAGACATTGAATTTTTTTTTTTCTTCTTCTTCAAACTGAAAGCTTGATTGGCTATATTTGGTGAGCCAGAATCAATAAGATAATGGGTGCCAATTTTTTAGTGAATTATGGAAGCATGTGTTGCATTTTAATACCACCTCATCTATCCTAGCTTCTCCAGAATGAGAAGTTGAAAGGACATTAGACACAAGGACTTTTTTTTTTTTTTTTTTAAAGATGGAAATTTACAATATAGGTTTGTGCATAAGAACTTCCTTTGTAATCATAAAGACCTGTCTTGTGCTCATCCCAGGATTCTTATTAATAATAGATGGATCAGCCATGACTTGAACATTTAAACTACTGTACCTAGGAGTTTGGTTCCTCTTGTGCCACCGGGGAGCTTTGGCCTCTCGGACCGTGGCTTTGCAGGGCGTCTGGAGGTTTGCTGTAGTGCCTAGCGCCAGGATGTTGGCAGCAGATCCTTTGGGTGCTGGTGCCTTTTTTGTTAAACGCGGTTGTTGATCTGATTGGGGAGTTTGGAGGCCGGCAGCCTAGGGCTCTTTGTCTGCTAGGCCCGGTGTGAGACAGGCTGCGGTGCACTAGGTGTTCCGTTGCATTTCTGCCACGGCCAGCATTGACTTTTATTCAGTAATTTATGCTGCATTGAATTTTCTGTTTGGATCGGACTGGGCGGGCTAGCCATTGATCGGGTGAACCATGGGTGCCCATGATCCTGTCACCAATTTGCTGGTGTATAGTTTATAGTGATCAATGTTATTCAAGTCTGCTGGTGTTAATTTTATGGCTGATCGATGCACGCTCTTACTGTTAATGTTTTTAGACATGATTTATACCACATTTTGAGTCTGATACCCTGCAGGAATTCTTACTTTTGTCTCAGCCAGTCCTTCCTCTCCACTTCGTGCATCTGTCTTGCTTTCAACGCATCCAAACCCACATCTGGATATTTATAAAGCTGCCTTTTTGCACCACATTTTCAGACAAAGCTTCTTGTCTGTTGCAAGGTAAGACCCGATACAGGTTCATGTACTTAGCGCATTGATTAGGAGTAGAGATGAATCAAGTTACACAGAAAGCAGCAGCATGACCAGCATGCCAGAGAGGGAGCTTTTGTGTTTGTCTACAATGTTGCCCTGGTGCCCAAGATCAAACATATTCAATTCCTTTTGTAAATCAAGATCATCTAGACACACAGGCGACCATTGAAGTCCATTGATTAGCAGCGGCCCTCGTAACCTGCTTCAGCTACCAACAAGGACATGTTTACCTTCTTATTTTCATCAAAGACCATATGTGGAGCTGGAGAAAAAGTATTGGAGTGGGCCGAGCCTTAAAAGGTGGCCTATTCTTAGGTTGGGAGCAACGTTGAGAGTCAGTATACTGTATGTAGGTGGGGTGGATGCAGTTAAGACTACTTAATGAGAGAGAATTCTCTACACAGAGGCAATTTCAAGTCCACACTGGTGCGTATTACTGTAGCTGTGTTTCTATATGTGATACCGTCTGGAGGAAAAGCAACAGTCGACTATGATTGTCTGGCACTTCCAGCATGATATTATTATTATTATTATTCACTTTAGGAAAGATACTAACTATTTAGTATTTATTTAAATAATGGGCTTAGTCTAGTGCTAAGTCTATAGATGTTTGTCCATAATTTGGCATACCAGTCTACTTACGGCAATACCAGTCTGAGAGCGCCCAGCCTCATTTGATCTCAGAAGCTTAGCAGGCTTGGGCCTGGTTAATACTTGGATGAGAGACCACTTGGGAATACCAGGTGCTGTAAGTTCTTGGGGCAGCGGTACTGACGGATTGGTGGTTCAAGCCCCAGCTTCACAATGGTGCTAATGTTCGGCTCTTGAGCAAGGCCCTTAACCTGGTCTGCTCCAGGGTCGCTGTATCATGGCTTTGCTCTGACCCCAGTTTCCTAACAAATTGGGATATGCGACGCAAATAATTGAACTTGACGTATATGTGATAAATAAATTTTTAACTTAACAATACTGCCAGGTGAACTGAACAACAGTGATCACCAACTATACACCAACAAACTGGAAACAAGGACCATGGCCACTCCAGGCTCACCCATGCCCACAGAGACCAAAGCCTGTTTGGTCCAATCCCACAGAAAATCCAATGTAGCACAAATGGAAAAGCAAAAAACCAGCAGGGTAAGAGCCTGAGACTGCCGACCTTCCTGATCCCATTCCATTCAAGCGCCAATGGTATGTGCCTTAAAAAAAAAAAAATCACCAATTCACAGAGGCCACAACCCAGGAACACTCAAAGAATCTGCTGCAAATGCGCCAGTGCCAGACACCACAGCACACCCCAGAGACCTTGTGGAGCCACATCCCCAGTGGAAGGAGGAGAACCCTAAACCGTGGTGGTTTTAATGTTGATGGTTTTAATGTTTTGGCTGATTGTTGTACTTTTGACATTGTATTTGTATATACGTAGATTCTCGGAATGGTTTCCTACTTTCATGATCAGGTGTATATTTAAGTAAAAAAACTAAAATTATTTTGCTCGGGACCTCAGCAATGGGGTTCTTTTATAGCAGTAAAATTTCACCAGCCAGTGATCACAAAATCCTTTTTTATACAACGTTAATACAAAATTATAAACCCATTCAACCTTAAATATGATATATGCAGTGGGACATTAAGCAAAAAGTGTATGGATGTTTTATGTGGATGGTGTATTTTACCTTCTTTATAGGTTTTGATGTTTATTAATTACTGTATAGAACAGCTTTGGTATAGACCTTCAACGTGCCTCTGTGGATCGAAACGCAAAATGTATCCGGTGTGACGTGGCCTAGAGATTATAGGGAGCTTAAGGATAGGAATGTCCGCTGACGTCCTTGGGAGGCATAGGGTTTGGATTTTGGGATCAGAGGCAGTCATGCATGCTTTTTGCATGTTCATCAATAATATTAACAAGGCTTTAGCGGTGCGAGATTAATTATATGATGCTGTGAGGGTTTAGGGTCGGCGTGCTCTCGCCGTTCGTGGGTTAGTCTGATAATACTGGGAAGGAAAGCCGAGTCGCGTAGAGGAGAGGTGAGCGCGTCTCAAAGGACATGGTGCGCCAGCAGTGCCCACAATGAGCCCCTTGTGCCGGGCACAGAGCAGATGCACTGGGGGAGAATGAGAATGAACTGGAGAATCAGTCAGGAGCTTAAGAAGAGCGCGCACACATTCGCACACATTCACACATTCAAGGACAGCGAACAAGCGCACAATATTAGAACCTTGAGAACTAATTGGCAGACCCAAAAACATGAACGATTTTTGGATGTTTGTGTTTTAATGTTGCGTGTGTCTTTGTTTTCTGGCCATTGAAGTCTGAAAACCATGCAGCGTTTAGTTCTGAAGAATATTGGAGGAAAGGAAGGTAGTTAAGCGAAGAAAGAAAAAAAAATCATTGGTAACTTGTAGATCAAAAGGAAAAAAGAGAGAGACTGGTGAGTGGCTGTGCTTTTAGTAAGAATTAGTGGAGGGACCGGAGGCGTGGTGTCTCTGGCTATCCTGATACTTTTACAATTTTGATTATATTTCAAAGGTGATACTCCAATGTGAAACCTACAGTACTAGAATGTGATTTACTGCGCATATTTATAGTGCATGAATGGCTTTCGAACATTGATTTAAAAAAAAATGTAATTTATACCTCTTTGCTAATTTTAAAGGTCCAAATTACGGCAATAAATCAATCAGCTTAACCTTAGAGGCAGGTCGAAAGAGACAGCGTTTGCTATTTATAATTTATGCGTTTCTAATCTATACATATAATAAAACCGTAAAGTTGGTGTGTGTGCATTAAATATATTTCCGGAAAAATAATTTGGGGAGACTTGAGATGAATAATAAACACATCAAGAAGGCTTTCGTCTGTCTGTTTGTGCATGCATCATGTAAAAACTACTGAACGAATTTTAATGGGGTTTTCACAGGTGTATTTGGCTGAGCTTGAGGTAACATATAGGTTTTGTTTCGTCGCAGTCGACCCACGGGAAGAGAAGATATGCCACTTAGACATTTATATTATTTAAAAAAATCAACCTTGAAAAAATCGCAAAATTCAACAGATGGCACTGTACTTTTAATACGCGCTTATGAGTAGGCAATTAAAATCTACTTAATAAACTCACACCTTCATTCCATGCATTTCACGGTACCACGTAAAATTGTTTACTTCATTCCAAAATTCACCAGATGGCGCTGTACATTTTAAAAAATGCGCTTATGAGTGTGTAATGAAATCCCACGTGAATGAAGTCGCAGGCACGTCTAGTCATTAATAAAGCTAAATGTTGGGAGTGATTTTTGAGAAGATAGCTCATCCTTTTCCAATACAGTAGTCACTGTTTCTTGCAAAATTTTTGGCACCCTTCATATAAATGAAACCTTGCAGATATTGCTCTCAAATGATACGATAACTTGTAATCTCAGTACTGGAGATTCCTATCAGTTTCTAGGGACTTTTTTGGGGGAATTTGATTCATACACATTTTCTCACACTTCATACATATTGCCATATTTTCTTTTGGATTCTGTAAAGCTGCTTTGTGACAATGACCATTGGATTACGAGCATAATTCGTTTTGGAATATGAGCACGCTTCCATAACGAATTATGCTCACGTGTAAAGCAAAAGAAAGTCTCATTAGAGAGGTTAAAAATCCATTTTCTCCCTCTCTGTCATTGTGTGTGTGTTATGTAAATGGATTTTTAACCTCTCTAATGAGCCTTTCTTTTGTTTTACATGCGCGCACACACGTGTGTTATAAGATTACCCACAATTCATCAGCGCGAAAAACCGTTGGCTCAGTTCTGATTACGTGACGCTCGGCTTCAAAACAAGAAGCGCATGTGTGATACATGATACTCGGTACTCGTAAACCAAGACTTGTTCGTTTTTCAAGTCAAAATTTATAAAACATCTTTGCTCGTCTTGCAGAACCCACCACAAACCGCGTTACTCGCAATCCGAGGTTCCACTGTACAAATAAAATAGAATCGAATTAAAATTGAATAGAGATGGGGGAACGGATTAATTCAGTGCCATCACACATATCACCACATTGACCCCAAAATATATTTTTTTCTTCTTTTTAATTTATATAAGTCTGTTGCAGTTCCTCTATAACTGTTATTGTGATATCGTATCGGGTAATCCCTGGTGATTCCCATCCCTACTTGGTACTATCAAGAGTTATCAACAGAATTGTCGATTTCTATTCAAAACCGGGCGGTTGAAGATTTTTTTTTGGTTGAGCCCGATTTGGTCTCCTGCGGTTGTATTTGAGTTTCCCGCAGTCTAGCCATTCTTCTCTGACCTCCACTTTCATACAGTAACAGAACACCGTTTGTGTAAACCATTGAAGCTGCTGTGTGTTATAAATCATAGAGACCAACCCAACAACTATGTCAAAGTTCCTGAGACCACACTGTTCTGATCTTTGACGGACATCTCTCGACTCTCGACATCACTCTATGGATCATGCTGATTGGATAATTGCGTGCATGTACAGACGTTTTCCTGCATGTTCCCGATAATTCAAGAGGTCAGTTTCCCCACCATATTTGCACAAATTTTGTTTGATGGGAGAAAAAAGTTGATAGAGTTTCGAGTTACTGGTGGAAGGTGGTGGCCTCGTTATTTATTTATTTATTTTAACTGATGTCGCCCAAAGGCATGGACCAGATTTCTCCTTGTCTCCTTCCTTTCATCCTCACAGCTCTTCTCCTGCGGAGCTTCCAGACACCGCTTCCTGCCCGGGCCGCAGCTCGGGCTGCAGGATGAAAGGGAATGTTTTACACTGTATGAAAATTTCATAGACTTCTAATAAATATCTCTAGGCTTTGCAGCAGAACAAAGCCTCGTTGAAAGTAGGGGCCGGCTTTTCCGTGGAATCCGATAAAGATTGTTAGCATAGATAACCGTGTTGGTTATAATAATGTTCATAGAGGCACAGGTTTAAAATTAATGCAGTCTTTCTAAAACATTATTGCTCATATAATATAATATAATACTGTATAATCCAGTACAATAAAGCTCATTCACAGGGACTTTACATCGCAGATTATCCATATGTGGACGGCTAATAGTCGGGGCTAATAATAAACAGATTTGTAAATTATTGATGTGGTGGTTTCTAGAAATAGGGCAATAAAAGATTAGGGTATTTGTTGTGAATTAAAAAAAATTATAATTTGTGTGTTTGCATTTGAGGTGGTAAATTGTTGCTGTTCCTCTGATATCCTACAGGTGGCGCACTCAATGTATTCATACAGCACTGCATCCTCTGTGGTTAGAACAAATCGTTTGCTCACTTTCTTTAGAATTGTAACAAAATCTGAAAAAAAAAAATGATCACATCAGGATCTTTATAAAAGCACAATACAAATTAAATCACCTGGGTATCGAGATATTTTATTAACCTTGAGACTGAAGAGGCTTGTAAAAGACCGTCTGTTTCTATCTGCTATAATATAAACTAGGTCTGTAGCTATCGAACATTTTAGTAATCGAGTATAGTACCAAAAATGTAATCGAGTAATCGGATAAAATGTACTTTTGTTTAATTAAATAGTAATGTAAAATATATAAGAGAAACAAAGATTAATTGGTTTTCTTTTTAGAAAAATAAACTTATTTTTTAAATGCATCTGGAAGCGCGCTGTGTCACGTCAAACAAATAATTGCGTAAAAACATAACGCAAGCTTTTACAATTAATTAAAAGAAGCTTCGAGGCAGAAGATTTTGCTTCGATCATTTTTTGTAATCGAATTACTCGAGGAATCGTTTCAGCCCTAATATAAACCATAAAAGGAATTTTTTGAAAATGTTCCCTAACATAAAAAATTTATTGCCAAATTGCTGTCTTGTAAGAGAAATAACACACGTTGAGTTTTTAGGAAACGGTCCGCCGTGGGGTCGTAAGAGTAAATCGAACAGTGTCACACCACACAATCTGTTATACGTTCCTCCTTACATATTATTTACTTAACAGGAGACATTTGGAATGTGTCATTTTAATCAATGTTAATTTACTTTAAACCTAATGAGTAAGGCATGATGCAATCAAAGCCGAAATTTAAGCCATATTAAGGATCCAATGGTAACTCTGTTGCAGAACTGGGATTTAAACTTACACGGAACTTTAACCTCTGAGCTGGATTTACATTTATATTTATTCATTTATTCTCTTTTATGCAAGTAGGATACAATCTAAGAGAGCGGCCGAGCAGCTGAGGGTTAAGGGCCATGCTTAAGGTCTTAGGACGGTCCCAGGATTTGAACTCAAAGAACATTATCGTGATTGTTAACTCCTGAGACACCATTGACACCAATTTAGTTAAAAAAAAAATTATCATGGGTCTAGATTATGAATAATAAATGAGTGTCTCATAGGACGCTTAATATATATATTTTCCTTATGCTTATATGATAAAAAACAAAAAACAAGTGTGAGGTTATGAGTCAGGCCATGCACTGAATCATAACCTTTTTATAATTTTAAATGGAAAAAAAAAAGAAAAATCACCAAAGATGGTGATTCATATTTTCAATGAATATTTATTTGTTCAATCATCTTCAGTTATTGCTTTATTTTAGTCCCGGTGGATCTCGAACCTATTTTAGGAACCCTGGGCATTAAATGTGGAAAACACACAGTCCATTGCAGGGCAGGATGCACGTTTACAGTACAACTAGGAGTAGTTTAACATTGCCTATATACTGCACATGGTCACTGTGTATAGACAATGCCTTGGGAGGTGAGAGGAAATCAGGCAGTCCAGCATAAACCCCAAACAGACAGCAACCTGACCTCAGGATCGAATGGCGACTCTGGAGGTACAGTAATTGGATGGCTCTACCCACTGTACGTCCTACTATAAAAGGCTGGGGGGTGGTACTATAAACTTTCTAAAGGGGTGAGCTGCCTCTATCCTTAAAGGTTGTCCTATGCATGAAATTGAATTGCAGTGAGTGTCTTTGAAATCTGCCTACCCGCTTTCAGTAACTTGAGACTTGGGGAGTTGCATGCTCAAGGTAATAAGCTTACCTTGTATCCACTAATTTCTTTCATGCTCTTTCATGCTGCCTTTCAATGATGCATACCACGGTGCATTTTTATTTCTTTCAGAACTTAACATTACCAGTGAAAAATTTATTAAATGAGAAAATATGTTAAATTATTAAAGTTTTATCAGAAACAAGAGGTCAGAATTGCCATGGTGACTGGTCCGCTGCTGTGTATTGTGCTGTGATGCACTATGTGTTTATTCTCAGCAGTCTGTGGTATCAGATCAGGCGGCCTAGGCTCCACTCCCCATATGCATTAATAAGAGATTGAAACTTGAAAACTGCCTGTTCGCTCCGTCACTCGTTACACCGCTTATCCTGTTCAGGGTCACGGGAGGCTCGGAGCCTACACCTGGGGACTCGGGGCACAAGGCGGGATACACCCTAGATGGGGTGCCTGTCCATCACAAGGCACAAGCACGCACACTATGGGCCATTTTTAAAATGCCAGTGCAATGCCTACTCAGTGCAGAGCATAACATACTCTGCATGTTTTTGGCTTGTGGGAGGAAACCGGAGTACCTACAGTAGAATAAACCCACCAGTTCCTCCTCATTTCTTCATATTAAATTTAATAAAATGATGTAGATTAAATTTAATAAATGGGAGCAAATGTTTACCTGTGACAGGCTGCAAAGTGCCTAAAGATACAATAAAAAAAAAAGCAGCGACCTCATTTCCCCTCTTGTCTGTTCCAACCACTCAGCATTCAGCATCACCATTCATACCCGTCACCGGCCTGATCATCTGCCATCATCTGCACCTGTTTCTCACTGGTTCATGCCTTAAGTTAGATGTTTTTTTGGGGGTGCTTGAATAATTCACCAAAAACATTCCTCTGAAACTGCTCAGATACAGGGACTGGAGTGAAAATGAGAGGCAAAAAAGTCCTTCAGGAAGCCTGGAGAACTGTTCAAGACTATGTTAAAAATACAAGAAAGTCCGTCTCTTTGAAAGCTTATGAAGAAATAAGAGGAGACTCAAGATTTTTGCACAGCACTGTATAATTATCGATATGACTTGCTACAGTATACTTCACTAATATGTAATAATTAACATTGCATATATCAGGCTATCAATTGTGTTGTTATAGATGTAATGTATTGTATATCACATGCTTTTGCTTATCTCAGCAGTAGGATAACATCACGAAGGCAGTATAGTAAATCCAGGAGAAATGCGCTTCTGCTCATGTACAGAATTGCATGCATGCTTAATGATGCAAGGATGAGCCTCAAATTGGCTGTAAATGTGTCCTTTCCCAATATATTGACCATGCAGTTTGTGGCTTCAGCCCCTTTGTCCCCTAATCTTCATCCTAAGTGAGACAGAGATGTGTAGCCGTGGATTATAACGAGAAATTGATTGCTTTTAAAATTGGACTTTTCGAGGCCGCAGTTTGGTGTATCGGCTTTTCCTCTGAAGTTGCACAAACAGGGAGTGTGTGTGTGTGTGTGTAGGACGAAGAGAAATGATAGTGCAGAATTATTGGGACGTTTACTGTATATATTGCGTAAAAACAATAGTATAAAGTGAATAACACCATGAATTAAACCGTGAACTATTTTAACAGTAACATTGAACAAAAAAAGAAACTAATTTGTGATCTATTATAATGTATAATATATTTTTTCTATTATTTAAATGATTGAAATTTGCAAAATAAAAGTTGCATCTTTGACAATTTTTTTTGCTTTTTGCCAAATTCTATGTAAACTCTAGAGACTGTCACAATGTTTGCATCCCGATTACCTAATTGCGTGAATGAAAGGGTTCCTACTTAACTGAGTGTACTGTACAGTATATAGCATTGTAACTCCCATCCCATTTTAAAATTATATTATTATTACATCGTGGCTAATTAGCGCTGAGCTCATGAGAGACTCGCAGTGCCAAAAGAAGTGACCTTGAAGTTATTTTGAGAAGTACAGTACTCACCACAAAGGAGCCAGAGACCCGAGACACCATGCCATCTACAGTATGTGCCGTGCTACAGTACCTGCATCATTTCAGCTGAGTGCTCCTGCAAGAATAGAGCTCTGGTTTCTCAAGTGGGCAGGAGTGACACGGAATGACAAGGTGCATGTGTGTGTGTGTGTGTGGATGTGAAGGTAGATGTGGTTGCAAGTACAGTATGGCAGCAGGTGATGTGTATCCAGAGCACATTTTTGGCAATTTTAAATAAACATGTACTTAAAGCATGACACAACTTGTCAAACATCTTTGCTCATTTTGTGCGCTGCTAACTCCGGATGCCTTTTCGATTCAAATAGGTTTATATTCCATGAAACCAAACGTTTTAGCTTGTTGTAGGTGCTCTGTGGAATCCTCCTGTTAGAAGGAGCCACAATGGATTATCCAATCTAGATATTTTGATTTGGCACAGGTTTTACGCCTGATGTGTCCTTCCTGAAACTCTCCGCATTTTATCAAGGCTTGGAATCTGTACTGACTTGTACACCGTCTGTAATCCCATCATCCGCAAGACAGGCAGAGATACTCCCGCCGTACTAATGGGGCACTCACAATCCACAGTTTAATATACTTTCTGACTTAATTTCTCTATAGGGGAAGTTCTTTTGGTTTGCAAGAACATTTGGTAAAAAACTACTGGCATGGAAGTATTCCTAGGAAGAAAACATTCCCGGCTAAAGCGAGCTACAATGCTACTTAATATCTAACACAAGGCTCAATCTCAAATCCCACTCTAACCCCTGAACAAAGGTGCTACTTTGTGTTTGGAACAAGGGGTTGTACTCCCTAAACAGTGCACTAGCTTTACATGTAATGCTATTCGGGATTCAACTCTGAAACAGTTAGTTAGCTATTCAGTTGAAAGCTTGAAAGGTCAGTATTAGTTAACGTTTCCTGCGCGTCATTTTATAAAGTGGTAAGGCACAGCATATTCTACAGCATTGTCACATTTGCAACACGAGCACCAGATAAACTAACGCCAACCTTAACGCCAACCTTAACGCCAACCTTAACGCCAACCTTAACGCCAACCTTAACAACGCCAGCAGATCCTGGAGGAATCACATATTTGTACACCGTCAGAGGTAATCACGTTATAATGACAGGTCAAACTTGTGTATATGAATACTGTACCCTTCATTAAATTTCACACACTTGTTTCTCTTCTGAATAAGTTATGAAGT
>JAQQZT010000039.1:30074408-30084940 GCA_030068275.1 Clarias platycephalus
GTTGATCGATGTTAATATGGAGTCCAGGTAGTTATTGGAGACTCAGGTACACTTGTAGGACGTTCCAGTCCTGAACTAAAGGTCAGGAAAGCGATTCCGCTCCCTGAAGACCAACACAGAGAGACTGAGGAGGAGCTACTTCCCGCAGGCAATACGGTCTCTTAATCAGTACGCCACACAGTACTGATCCATTTTGCACATCCACACACAAGGTTTTTGCACTCACTGTGGACATTCTGGACATTCACTTGCACTAGTGGTCACTGCACAACTACACATTCGTGGACACTAGTTAAGTTAAATTATCACAAGTCACTTTAAATATGTCACTTTCAAGCATATTTGCACACCCGCTGGACGTTCTGTTACCCGGATGCACAGTCACTTTAAACACTTTAAATCCGTGACATTTCTATTTATACTCAAATTATATTCATCCTCATTCCCACACATAGTCCTAAATTCTATGTCTTTGTATCTTATTTTCTTATTTACCATATTTTTCATATATTTTTCATATATGTTTCTTATATTGTATATTTTGGCCTGTACAGTACAGCTGTCTCTTATTTTTCTAGATTTTTCATATATCTCTTATTGCATATTTTGTACTGTACAGTTATGTTATTTTCTTTTCTTTTAATTCTATATTTTATTTTATTCTTTCTTAGTTAAATTTACCTTCTGTTTTCCTTTTCATATTTATTTTCTATTTCATAGTCTTTTATTTTAAGGTCATGGGCAGCTGTCTAAGCATTTCACTGCATATCGTACTGTGTATGACTGTGTATGTGACAAATAAAATTTGAATTTGAATCCCATTAGAAGGTTTGTCCAGACGTTTGATTGGTAGTGTATACATCATTGTACAATCTTCAAACTCTGTTTTAGTCCTTAATGTATGAGGCTTATCCACCATACAAGCAAGTCCTTGTGTACGAGTCATTACCATAGCAACAATAATGTACTGGAAGAAGCTTGATAAAATGAACCTGGTGTTTCTGTTCGAGCCAGAACTACAGTACCTGTCCTGTTCTACAGTGCAAAATAAATACACACCTTCCGACCGATCAGTTTCAAGAATTCCGTCACGGCGGGCGTTCGAGTCAAACTGGGACGTCTGATGAAATTTCTTGTAAAGGAAGGCGTAAAATCGATTGACATGTTCAGTACACTTGGACTTGAAGCACAGTACAGTACGGTGATGAGACTCTTAGCAACAGGCAAACATTTGAACGGTGCAAATGTTTTAAAGAAGTGAAACGCCTGATCCTTAAAAATCAACGGATAACTTCTGTCTTTGGGAACATACACACAATCATTTACCAACACGACATCACACCTCACAGTCCATTTCAACATGTTTAGGCCATTACGGGAATTCCCGGGAGGCCAGTGTCTCTTACGTAACACAGACAAGTCCGGTCATGGCTCCGGCATGCTGAGGAAACCATTCTAGTTTTTTCATGCTTTGATTATTTCCGCATCACCGCAGGTTTAAACATGTTTTGGTCTTCTGTAGAAAGCGCAGCCAAAACACAGTCTCCGGCTAGTCTCCTACACCTTATCGCCTACTCGACCAGTCGTTCCTGCGCTCGCTGGGGTCACGTGCTCACCCAGGGCGTGATCTTTCAAACTCAGGAGATCAATCTCTCCCCCCGTGTATTCCTGTCGGCCTGTCCGTCACGCCGCTCACCTGGGATTTTTTTATTTAGTTTTTTCTCTCCGCGCCGTCTACCGTGATTTACGGATCAGTTGATTTGGTCAGTGTAGTAGTATAAGAGTATGTGGCGTGAATCTTAATATTAACAGCAGCCGTATATCCTTCACACTCACCCCATTGACCTGTTCAGGCTTTCTTTTTTTTTTCCTGCCACCCAATGTATGTGACTTGAATAACAATCGGGCAGTTTGGAGAAGCAGTTTGGATCATTGTTTAGGATGTTATTATATTTTTTACTCCTCCTTATATTTGTACTTGGCTTCTCTCGCTCCATTTCAGGGATTTTTCCTTTGAGATCTCCGCATGCGCTTGAACAACTCTTCACGGCACGCTCCTTTCCGCCTACACTTTTTTTTTTTTTTTCTGATTAATTACACACATGCTCTAGAGAGCATGAACATAGATACACATGTTCCATCTCTCGTGGCTGCCCACGCATATGTGCATGCACACACGTGTGCACACACACCCTCCTCCATCTCTTATTCATTCTCTCCACACTTTATCACCGCATCTCTCGATTGTCTCACTTTCTCTACCACTTTGTAGCTGTTGTGATATTGAGATTACTCTGGCTGACTCTAGTTCTGTGTGTGTGTGTGTGTGTGCAGTCAGTAAGAATATACAGTAATATATGTCAGTAAGCCATGGTGTGATTTGTCAATTATCTGTCTGATTACTGACATTTATATAATTAATTTTTTTATGGTTAAGACCTAATAAAAACATCAAAATAAAATCTCCAGATGGTAATTGTGTTTAGATCATCAAGCAGTAAAGCGGATTAAGCTACAAAAATACATTTTCATAAACATAGCATATGGGAGCAGGAGTTCTCTAAACATTTTCTCTTTAACTGTTGAAGGCTTGAATTTTTTTTAAAAAATTTTCTACTGTAGCACAATTGGCTGAAAAAGTTATAGCCGGATCCAAGGGAGTCACAATGTCAGCTTAGCTTGTATGTGTATGTGACGGTGTACAGTAAGTGCAGACTGATCAGAGTGTCTATGAAGTGGTGTAGGAAGGTGGCATGGGGAAGAGATGGTGCCAGGCCGCACCATGTCAAACTACGCATTGGTTGAGCTCCCGTGACTTCTGACTGGTCTGACTCATCCTGGTGCCCCACTTCTGGTTGAAGATCTCGTGGCATGGAGGTCCTAAGTGCCCTGCTTGGGATGCGCGTGGTGGATTTCACTTGACTATCAACATGGTCTTGGACTCGTCTGATCCAGACAACTGTTCTCTGATGTCTTGTGACTGCAGTAACTCAAAAAAAAACTTGGATGCCTCTCACATGTTATACTTATCTTCTGGTTTTCTAATGCACAGTATGACTGCAGATCAAGCCGTGCTATCTGTCATTCCTCAAATGAGGACGGGTTCCCGGTTGAGTCTGGTTCTCTCAAGGTTCCTTCCTACTTCCATCTCAGGGAGTTTTTCCCTTGCCATCGTTGACCTTGGTTTGTTCCATCATTTTATTTATACATGCAACAATTTTGTACTCTTTCCCGATTTTTTTTTTTTTTTTTTCGATTCTGTGAAGCTACCTTGTGACGGTGACCATCGTTAAATGCGCTATACTGTATAAATAAAATTGACTTGAATTTGCACTGTTTGATTAGAAGACGTTCAGTAGAGACAGTGAGATGCTCTGGGGGATGTTCTGCTGGGAAACCTTGGGTTCTAGAGCGCATATCGATTTGACACATCACCTACCTATACATTGTGCACTCCTTCATAAAAATGGTCTTTACTAACGGCAGTGCCATTTTCAGCAGCATACCCGTTCAGGAATGTTTTGGGGAACATGACGGAAGTCAATCTGATCATCTGATCCATGGAGGCCCCAACTCGCAGCTTACACTTCTTAAATAATCTACTGGTGATGTATTTCTGCCAGATACCACGGCACACCTTCAGAGGTCGCGTGGAGTCCACGCCCAGTGGGTCAGAGCTGTCTGGATGGCACAGGTTTGACCTATACGACATGAGGCAGGCATTTAATTGCTTATGATCAGGATTCAAGAACCATGTACATTTCTGCACGCACACACCTCCTTGTAAAAGCCTTTAGCTCTTATTGATTTCAGCAGATCCCAGGATCCTAATCAGATCAAATAGTCTTAAATAATCAACAAGCGTTAACCATTGTTCGTAACCTCGGGGCGAAAAATAAAGCCCTGAGCAATGAGGAACTGAAGGTGAATAGATTAGGAGGTTAGGGTATTTACATCTGGAGGTCCGAGCTGGGTAATTTATGAACGCTATTACATTTTAAACAAGGTGCAGTTCATTTTAATGGATTATTTACATGTGCAAAGCGTACTTAATATGAAAGTCCATGACTTTCTTGACCTTGTTTCCATAATTACCCCAATAATCCCAAAAAACGTACACATTCAGACCTCCCTGGTCAGTGTGATTTATCACTTTATCATATAAGTAATATTCCAGATTGTTAATCATAAACTGTTTATTCTGTATGTGTGTGTGTACGTTGTAGACTTGGATAAGCCCATGCTCACGGTACACCAGACCATCAGTGATGTCAGAGGCAACTACTACCAGGAGAAGACGGTGTTTCTCCGCTGCACCGTCAACTCCAACCCTCCAGCTCGCTTCATCTGGAAACGAGCCAACGTTGCTATCGAGCAGAGCAAAGACAACGGCGTGGACATCTACGAGCCTTTATACACGCAGGTACACGGCACCCACATGAAAGCGCAACACTTCAGACAGAATTCTCAGCTTTGATTTGTTTCTTTCATCATTTCTTAAGAACAGATATATAACGAGGAAAATAAGAGAGATGTTTATGATATTTGGATAAGCTGATGGTTACTCGCTACTGCTAGTCCACCGTTTCTGTGAATCCAGTTGCATCATTTTTTCCGATGTCTAATCGCGCAACGCTGCACGACAGCTACACGGGTTTCGGAGGAAAACGCTGTTGATTGATCTTCATGAGCAGGGAGACGAGACGCACACCAAGATTTATGACAGTATCGCAATCGTAAACGAAAAAGATGTTACAAAGCGAGACTAGAAGTTTTTTTATTTTTTTTTTATTTTTGGGGGCGTTCCTACGAGTATACTCGGTTCTTCGAGTAGAAAACAAAATAACATAATCTACTAAAAGATAAGATCGTGTGACCCTGAGCTTGGGTTGCTCTCCGTGCTGAACTTCACTTGTCCTCACTTGTCCTCACTTGTCCTCAAGGCCTTCCTTTGGATTCTTAGGTTTTATGTCCTTAAAGCACGGAACTGCCATTGTTGCCGGTCAGAAAATGCCTCCTTTGGTTAACGTACCGTATTAGAGCGCAATCAAGCTCATTCTTAACACGGAGTAAACAGTCTGTCTGCTATATAACACCAGCATCGCTGCTTTTTTAAAATCGGACGGCCACAATCAGTGAAATTATGGTCCATTCAGTAGTAATTCCCCTCTCAATCATTCTAACAAGGGAGTGATATATATATGTAGCTCTGTTTTGTGTTTATTGACTCAATTCCAAGCCCCCGAACAGTCGCTGAGGCGCTGGATTTGTATGAGCGATGGTGAGTGTATGCTGAAGCGGTGTGGTCTCTGCAGCGAGGAAACTTGAGGAAATGAATTATGAACTTGTGATCTGAAATCTGAAATTTATTAAAGATCTGTTTGCACTGCAAGGAGGAGGTGGGAGGAGAGAGACGGAGAATTGATGGCTCTGTAATACATCATTTTAATGACGGTGGTTCATATGGAGATATTCATTCTGGGCGAATATTCACAAAGCCTCACAGAGTGTGTGTGTGTTTTATTTTGTATTGTATTGTTTTTTCTTATAGTTGTATGTTGTTTTTTTAAAAATTAGGCAAAATCATGATATTGTACGTTGGTGGTTCAGGGGCAGAATCCTAGGGTGAACCCCGTAGTGCCGCGCCCAAGCCTGGGTTGCATCAGGAAGAACATCTGGCGTAAAAAGTCTTCTAAATCCAAAATGTGGCGACCAACAATAGCAGGCAGAAGAAGAGGAAGCAACAATATTATTCTATTAGTGCGTCACATGACCAGCTGAAACGTAATTAACAGCTCATATTTAATATCATGTGATATCTCTTTGATTTCTGATTTTACTTTGGGATGATTTTTTTAATAACCCGACCAAACATTTACAGTTTACAGGTGAGAAAGTAGTGTTAAATTCTAACTGGTCCTATCTTCTACTACAAAAAGGTGAGGAGAATACTGTACACCATGGAGGTGGTGGACAGGCCTGAGAATCTTACGAGATTTATTTTATATTTTCACTTATTCTGCTTTAGAATTTCAGCCACGTTGACGTCCGGGTTTTGGGTTGAATCCCAAATAGCATTAAATGGAAAGTTAGTGCACTACTGTATGTAGGGTGTAGAATCCCTTGTTCCCTGCACCAACACCACTGTTGCCCTTGATCAGGGCTTAGAGAGGGATTTGGGACACAGCCTTGTGTTAGACGCTTTGTACTGTAGCTTGGGTTAGCCATGAACAAAGCGACTTGAATGACTCGGAGACAATTCAGAACGACTTCTAAACAGTTATTAAAGAGGCTAATTGTTGTTTCAGATGACATAATGCCATTAGAGCATCTTAGCTGAAAGTGCATCCGTGACTTAGTTTGAATGTGAGTTTTGGCAGGCAGCTGTTAAACATATATCATTAAACATCCCAGTGCTGTTATGCTCTATATCAGCACTCATGGAATATCTCTCGTCCAATCAGATTACTTGTTTAAAACTAACTCTGATGGTTCTTTGATGTTGCAACCTACATAATGTAAAAAAGTCCAAAAGGGTGGAGATATACAGTATACATCACAATATACATGTATATATATATATTACATTACACAATGTATTTTTTCCTACAGGACTAGTGCATCGTCAAATAATCATTCATATGTGTGTCTGTTTGTGTTTACAGGGTGAGACCAAAGTGCTAAAGCTGAAGAACCTCAGACCCCAGGACTTTGCGAACTACACGTGTCAGGTGTCCGTCCGTAACGTCTGCGACATACCGGACACGTCGGTCACTTTCCGCTTAACCAACGCTACCAGTGAGTTTTGCTTTTCTTAATAGCTCTTTGCTTTGCATTCATCGAATCTGTCTCGTACTCAAAAGTGCTGACGTGTCTAAACAGTTTGGCCAAAAACCTTACAGGATAGAGCTTAAATTAAGTTTTTTTTGCCGTGACATGCATAAAGTTTTAATGTTTATTCTGAAACCGTCTACAAAGGTGGCATGGCCTAATATACTGTAGTTAAATTGTTTTTTTTTTTTAATACAGATTTTTTAAGTTGATAGCAGGTGTGCGGTGTGCGGATTTCTTATCATACCAGAGTTACTTAACACATAACCACCAGCAGCCAATCAGCTTTCAGAAGAAGTTTCACTGGATTAGTGCGATCAAAATAGGATTTATTCATTTATTTTATTAGATTTGTTTTGTGATTTGGGGTTTTAACTTGACACTTAACATTACACCTTGTCTTGTTGTTATTGTTTTCTCTACAACTTTTCAGTATTCATGTAAATGTATTGTGTAAGCATGTAACAGCGCCCTAGATGTACTCGGCCAAAAAAAAACCTCTCATACTGTGTTCAATTTGGATTGAGATTATAGTAGCTTTTCCCTTCACTAAATCTCACACACACACACACACACACACACACACACACACACACACACACACACACACACACACACGCATATACATCAGTCATCTATAAAAATGCTTTGTGATATAAGTGCACAGAGGATCAAAGAAAAAAAAAAAAAAACACTTTGCAATTTGTTTTTCCGCGCACCTCAAAATGCAAGGCGTACTGATTCGTTTTTCTTTTCACTTTTCATTCCATTTTTTCTCCGAGTAACAAAAACCACAGCGATTGTGGGCCTGGGATGAGGAAAAAGAACAACACGCACGAGGCTCGCTGCAGGACCGTCGGGTTTCTGTATTCGTATTTGAGTTTTGAGTGCTTGTGTCTGGGAGGTAGAGCTAAAGCAGACTCGAAGTGCAATACTGGTATAATAAAGTGAAATTCCAAGACCGATCTTCTGAACGTTTAATATAAAGCAGAAACCCTCGATTTAAACGTGCTGTTATGCAGCTCACACTGATGTTGAGTGTGAAACATAATTGTAGTCACCTGATTTCTAAACTTGTACAGTAAGAATGTATTGAAAATCATTTTTGGAATTAAGGATAAGAATTAAAAAGAATTTCTGGGTAACTTATTGAGCAGCGCCATTTAGTTCTGGACCTGTTTGATAAATTTAAATCTTATTTTTAAATGAGTGTCTAGGTGGAGTTATTTATTTATTTATTTATTTATTTATTTAGCATAATTTGGCAAAGATGCGCAAAAGTAGCATCCAGCCTTAAGGCATGAGGAAATTGAATAATTTAGTCATTTATTTTCAACCTAGATACATTGGGGAAATTCAGGAACAAGAATATTTCAAGTTCTTCTTTTGTTAAAAAGCATTCTTAAAGAGCATCTGGAAAAAAACAATAAAAGAAATCATGATAAACGGCATTTTTAAATGTTTTTTTTTACGGCACAGAATGTTGCATACAGTATAACAAAACATAATTAAAAAATATATATATAAATACTATATACTATATTTTTGGAGCTTTGAACCTCCATGTGTCGAGAGAAACCACAACACGTACAGTAGTGGCTGCATTTACGACCAAAAAACAACTTGTTTAAACAAGCCAATCATATTGCTTCTTTCGGTCATGTGATTCACATGCTCAAATTTTTTCGTTCCTCGTTCACTCAGAAACTGAACGTCCCGGCTCATCTGGCATCGCTGCCCCCCATCAGCAGGAATGTAAAGAGGCGGGCTGCTAGACAGAACACAGCCACTGCATTAGGACTGAAGGCCTTGGACTTTCTCTCCTCTATAAAAGGAAGCAGGGAGGATCAGTTCAGCATTGAGAAGAGAAATCAGTAAAGTGCTGGGCTAGAAGTGGCGTGCTGTGAGTGCCATGGTGTGTACCCTTTTGGGCACTGAGCAGCTTGACAAGGGTCAGTCACTAATGGACTATATTCGCTGCCCCGGCACTTCCGCTTTAGTTACGGCCAGTTACTGTGACCGAGCCGTAAAGGTATCGGCCGCTGCCTTGACTTTAAGGCCCCAGTTCTGGATACACCGTCACCGCCGGTGCTGATTGGCTACTACGCCTTAAATGCCGGCCTGCCGCTGGTGCTACTGGACTGCCATGTTCGCACGTTGGCTCTTAACCCTGGCCTGCCGTCTCTACCATCGAACTGCATCCCGCTTTCTGGCTTCCAACAAGTAACTCGCGATCTGTTTCATGCCCGTCTTGCCAGCTTGCCACAGCTTTGATCCCTTGGCCTGCTGCTGCTGCTGCCAGCGAACAGTGATCGACCCCTCAGCACTCAAAGTGGACACGCGACTGATAAGCTTGTGACTGCTGTGCAGAGCGTTTCAGCTTTGTGCCATCATGCCTGTCAGATGTTCTCCTGAGCCACATTTTCACACTTCATTTCTTTAGTCTAATCCCCCGCCATATTTTTCCTCTCCTATACCTTTTATTAATTTAATAACAGTGTAAGATCGCTCTCAGTGTAAGATCTCAGGGTTGTCCCCCCGTTCCCCCGCTCCTTTCTGCATATAAACGTCAAAAAAACTAGGGAATTCTTAATTGAAGTACGAACTTCCTTGCCATTTCTGTGTATGATCTTCAGAAAGCAATCAAGCAGGCATGGTTTGAGCGAGTGACACTTCCAGTACTGCAGATGTGTGTTTGACTCCGTGCCCAGCCGGATCCAGCAGGTTTTGAAAAATTGAAGGACTTCATACTAAAAATTGATTGTTGTAGAGCAATTTTATTGCATAAAATAAAAAACAAAACAATAAAATCTTAAAATCTTGACTGTCATTATTTTAAAACATTTGAGAATGTCATGAAATCCTTAAATTTCACTTCTAACCTCGATACTTGAGGGCCACCACTGCAGACTTGGCAAAGATGTGCAAAATGTGGTTAACTAGCATCCAGGCTAAATGCATGAGGATATTAAATAAATTGGCCATTTAATTTCAGTCTATGTGGGGAAATTCAGAATTGCGACAGCTTCATGATTCAGCTACGAGAATATTTCAATATATTTATTAAAAGGAATTCTTAGAGGTTCTAAGATAAACACCATTTACACATTTCGGCACATATTCTGGCACATAGTGTTGTCTATAACAAAACAATCAGAAAACCGCTATATCAACCTTATTTTTGAAATGTCGAACTTCCAGGTTTGGGAGACTTTTTTGACAACAAGCCAATCTCATTGCTTCTTTCGGTCATGTGATCAGTAAAATTTTAACTACAGGCCGTGCAAAGCTGGACGAAATGGGTTTTGGAGAATGTTGAAGCCAAGAAAAACTGCCATTCCTGTTGAGTATTAATGAAGTATGAATAGTAATATGTTCTGTGAAACAAAGACATTATGTGATTTGGATAGTGTGTTGGGTGTAACGCGTTACAAAGTACTTGGATTACTTTTTTGATGTAACAAGTAATCTAACGCTTTAGGTCCGCCATTTAAGTACTGTTATTTAGTTATATTTTCAAGAATGTAATCCGTTATTCAGACAATTTATGTAATCCATGAGCCAGACAGCAGTGATTCTGTTAGTGTGTGTGTGTGTGTGTGTGTGTGTGTGTGTGTGTGAAATTCGTCCTATAAGCCCCGCCCCTGCTGACCCACCCCCTCTGTTATTCCTGCTGTTATACCCCTATCTCACCTATGCGG
>JAQQZT010000039.1:30100344-30117143 GCA_030068275.1 Clarias platycephalus
TTTTTTTACAGCGACAGGCTGCAGAGTGCCTAAAGATACAATTTGAAAATTGGTTGTTTTTGTAACAGCCTCAGCAGCGACCTCATTTCCCCTCTCGTCTGTTCCACACAGCATCACCACTACACTGTACTAATCACCGGCCTCGTCATCGGTCATCATCTGCACCTGTTTCTCACTGGTTCAGGCCTTAAATTAGGTGCTTTTTAATGCTTGAATGAATCATACAGTAGGTCACTGTGTGGCTTAACAAACAAAAAAACAATAGAACTATTCAAGACTACATTAAAAATATAAGACCGTGTGGCTCTTTGGAAGCAAAATATGCAGTACTGTAAATGTGGGGGAGAGCAGAACTGAACATCAACATACTGTACTGTACTGTGTACTGTATACATCTTTGGAAATGGCTATGGTTTAATATGTTGTTTTTTTTATATATTATAATTACTTCAAATTTAATCTCCTTCGAGTAATTTTATCCACTTTTTATACTACTACAGTATTTATACTATTATTATAATATTGTCTGCATATACTCATAAAAAGTAACAAAAACACTATTATTATTATTTTGCATGATAGAAGTTTGATCAAAGTCCTTCATGTATTTTATGTAATGTCAGTGTAGTTTTGTTTGCTTGTGCGATTCTGGCTTTTCAATTTCATCCTCGCTGTTTATCTTCAGGTCTAAACCCAGAAGATGAATGTGTCTCTGCACTTGCCCTTTTGGGTCTGGTCCTGACACAGCCTCACGCTCCTCTTTCTCTCTCTTTCTCTCCTTTTTGCTGAATATTTCAACAATCTGGAATAACGTGGTTATCTCCGCCACCTGTCTGACATCAGAACGAGCCACGACCCGACTCGAACTATCAGCTGGTGCTCGATAGAGACTCACATTATGGCAGGGCTCGCACAAGGATTCTGAGATCGGAAGAAATATGCCGAAAGGAGATACAGAGTCTAACTAAGATAAATAAATCAAACCTGTGCCTAAATTTTGGGTGCAGTGTTGTGTAGCTAAAAAAAAAAATTTATATACAAATAAAAATGCATGGGTGGAAATGTTGCTGAGACCTGGCAACCCTGCACACCACAGTACTGTAGTTTTAATGGCCAGACTACATTAGTGACATTTAAACATCTCGCACTCTAATGAACATTTTATGTTTTATTATATGATTTTCGGTGGAATCTGAAAGGAACACTTAAACTTTTTATCTTTTAATTATCATACCATTATAACGTTTACTGTTTAATCAGTCGAAAGCCAAAACCGAAGTCACCTGTGTGTTCAAAGCTTACTTCTGCTGTATTGAAGAAATGCATCATATTGGGATCACACCATATAATCTACTTACTGGCTGATGCCGACATTGACTGAAATTGCATGCCCTTGTTTTAGGATCGGACCTGATGAAAGCGCGCAAATTTAATGAACGAGGTCTATTGTCTCTTTCTCTTTCTGATTGTTTTTCTTTTTCCTGTTCGTCTCTCACTGTCTATTGTCGATGACATTTCAGGTCACACTGCCCCGAGGTACACGCGTGAAATCTATCTCGAAGTCGGACTTTGAAATTTCTTTTTTAAATAATGCATTTAATATTTTTTTAAGGTGGCATAATCTGTCATTTGTCTGACAGACGTAATCATTTCACATGAGCAGAAAAGTCATGTAATGGAGGAACAGAACGTCTTTTCTTCTCTTGAACCGAACAAGTGAAAAGCAGCAGTTACGTAGTGTGACAGCTCAAGTTTAAAAGTCCTAGATGCAAGTTTTTGGGAAATTACAAGGGTGTCTGGTGATAAATAAAACATGCCGTCTATATCACCCTTTTCATCCACCACCACCACCAATGTATGTCTTGTACTTCTAGTACTTGCATGTTCTTGCATCTTCTCCCCGTGTTTGGGTTTCCTCTAGGGACTAAAATATACAGTCCTGTGAAAAGGTCTTGAGCCATGCCCCATTCCTTCTTATTACATTTGATGAAATGTTGTAGATTAAATTAAAGAAATGGGAACCCTTTTTTTTTTTTACTGCGACAGGTGGCAACACCCTAAAGATACAATTTAAAAATTGCAGCGACCTCATTTCCCCTCTCGTCTGTTCCAACCACTCAGTATCAGATTCCCACTGGATCATGCCTTGTTAGGTGCTTTTTTATGCTTGAATGATTCATAGTTCACGATGTGGCTTAACAAACAAAAATCAGGAAGCATGTAGAGCTATTCTTTAATTATCTTGGATTAAAAATGCAAGAATGTACGGCTCGATTCACACAGTCCAAAGACATGAAGTCTAGGCTGATTGGTTTCTCCAAATTGCTCAGATTGTACCCTAAGTTTCCTGAGAGAGGTTTCAGGCCCGCCCATGACCCAATACAAGATACAGTACGTGGTATAGAGGAATGGTGGATGGATGGAAGGATGGATGGAAGATTATTGGAGTTAAACAACAACAACTAGAATGCAAAATGTGCCATTTTTAAGCACAGAGACCAGTTCATCCAAAATAATGAATTAGATTTTTTTCCCCCCAATATAATCTGATTATACTTTACATTTGTGACTTTTTTACCCTGGTTACAGTTTCTTCTGTATTCTGCATCTTTCTTGGAATGGCGTGTTGTCAACATAGTCAACATTAACAGCAGATACAAATACAAAGCTTGTGGAAAGTGAAACAAGTCTCCAGCTTGTTAGCTCTCTAGTTTAATTTACAGTTGTCTTGTGTAACGTCAATGCAACATGTCTTACCTGAATCTGCCAACACTATATCACAAGCTACTGTAGCATCGCATCACAAAGACGTGAAGCTAAAAAGGCAATGTAGAGTTAGAATTAAAGCTTATTAAATACTCATTATCTGTATAAATAGTACAAATCACAGGTGAAGCCATGCACATAATACATAACCACAGGTATATGGCTATTCCTGCATATATCCTTATATTCTAGTCATATATTCTTGCATGCGACTAAAATAAAGAAGAGTGCACAGTATGTAAATAAATTAGCAGAGTGTGGATTAAAGGAATACAAAAAAAATATACAAAGGTGGTTAACAATTCCTATTCTACTATACTGTATCTGCAGGTTGATTAGCTGGATAAAGGCTATTGATTGTACAGCTCATATGGGTCAATGAATAAATGAGTGAGTTCAGAACCTTACATCATCATCATCATCATCATCACGTCTTATAAAACAAAAAAAAAAACTGAAATATCTGGCTGTAGGTGGTGACATAATCCACTTTTTCAGAAAACTGGTGCTTTTTGCTCATCTCTCCTCCTACAGTCTGTATTATAAACACAACTCAAAGAAGAAGGAAAAAAGAAACTCTTTCATGTGCCATGAAAAGGTTCTCAAGGAATAAAGGCCTTCAACCAGATACGGTTCCTATTGAGCGGAACATAAGAGCATGTTCAAAAGTAAGTTTTATTTCGAATCATGCAGTTTTTGCCATTTCTGTTTTGCTGTTGTCTTTTGTATACATGTATTATCAGTAATACAAAAAAAGAAAAGAAGAAAAAAAAACACAATTAATTTAATTAGGCCATGCTTTTGCGCTGACGAAACTATTTTAGTCCGTAAAATACAGTCGGAAAAACAGCCAGCATGACCTCGTGGCCGCGGATTGTGCAGTTCTTTCCAGTCTATTCTGCATTGTTGGGAGATTTTGACATTATCGGAGAACCTTGATGATAAATTAGTTGGAACTGTTTAAAAGAGATGTTTTAAGAAGCAGATGCTGTTAAGCTGTTTTTTCTTCTTCTTTTTTTTCTTCTATTTTTTTTTACATCATTATTATGATTATGTAAAATTTGTTTTCTTTGAATTTTGCAGTTTTTTTTTTTTTTTAGGAGAGGTACATTGTATTTGTTTTTCCAATACGTGGTTTAATTGCTGTTAATAAATAAAAAAAGAATACAAGGTGATGAGGTTATGTGCAGTTCTAGAAAAATAATTAACGGCAGTGTGGTGTGCTCCAGCTCGACATGAACTGGGGTTACAGTTACCCCAAAGTTGAATATTTTCCTAAATAGATTTTGAGACGCCCCTCATTTCCTCATATTTTGCTTTCAAAGAGACGGAAATTCTTCAGTTTTAATGTAGTCCTGAGGAATAGTTCCCCAGGCTTCCAAGGACTTTCTGGTTCTCAGGTTCGGCAAGTTTTCAGCTCTCCTTTTCAGTCATGTACCTGAGCGGATTCAGAGGAATGATTTCATTTGTTTAGCCACACAGTGACTTACTATATGACTTATTCAAGCATAAAAGGTGTCTAAAGTTCGATGAGAAACAGGTGCAGATGACGACAGATGAACACGGTGGTGATGGGTATATCGGTGATGCTGAACGCTGAGTGGCTGGAACAGACGAGAGGGGAAATGAGGTTGCTGCTGAGGTCGTTACATACAATAAACATCCAATTTTTTTTAAATAATTAAATTGTAAATGTAGGCACTTGTTATGCAGCCTGTCACAGTCAACCATTTGTTCCCATTTCTTTAATTTAATCTGTATCATTTAATAAAAATTAAAAAAAGAGGTATCACTTTATCAGTACTATGATGTAAATCTGTTTAACAAGCTGTCTACTGCTAATTTTGTACAAATGTGATAACAGCACTATATATATTTTTTATACTAAATTTATTTATTTAATTAATTTACATTTTGCTGATATAGTACATGTACAATGGTTATATTAATATAGTAACCGCTGCAGTACCATTTTACCTTCCAAAGGTTAATGCACAAGACCATGGTACTTACTGGGTACCAAAGTTCAAACATGTATATTGTGGTATGTATTAGTTAACTATAGTACATACCACAGTAAACCATAGTAAAAATTTCTTGTATGCAGCTTGAGCAAAAGAAAAGAGAGAAAATTGAAACTCACAATTCTGACTCACTTGCTGTGTTCTGAATCTGGAGTGTAAAAGTGAAAAGTCATTTGTTCTCCTTTTTTAAAAACTCTAATGCAAAGTCACGGGTTGGGCAACGGGACAGCGGGTCTTCAGTACATAAACCATCCTCTTATCTTCTTCCAGCGCCACCAGCCTTGAAGCTCTCGGTCAACGAGACGTACGTGGTGGACCCAGGCCAGGATGTCACCATGTCGTGTGAGGTTACAGCCGGTTTCCCGATGCCTACTGTGACGTGGGCGCGATACCCCGGTCCCCTGCCGCGCCGCGCCTCCATCCGTGGTGGGTCTCTAACGCTGCGCTCCGTCACGCCAGCTGAGTCGGGTTTCTACAACTGCACCGCTGTCAACAACGTGGGGAACCCCGCCCGGAGAAACGTCAACCTTGTTGTTAGAAGTACGTGTACGACTTATATGTGTACTCAATATATTTGTGGTTCAGAGGCTTTCAAGTGGTTTTTTTTTTTTTTGCCAGATATTTATTCTTGTTGGGGTTTAGTGGGTGTTTCAGTCCTGTATTTGACTTACTGGGCTGTAATTTCTAGGTCCAGGACAAACATCTAACATGACTACATGGCAACATTTACTTTTAGATTCTGAGCCATTAAAGACTTTAAAGACGCTTAATAGTACTGTTAGACAAGCAACTTCTGAAATAACGAGATATCCTAGTAGTTGGATAGTTGCGTGTGATTGGATTATCTGCCATAGAAGATCTTCTACTGGAGAGAATCTGGTTTCTGTTTGGAAAGCTCAAGTTGCTCGACTATGGTCAATTCTTTCCTATGTCATCCAATATTCATATAAACTGGAGCAAAATGCAATTCGCTAATTTATATATTAAATGAAGTGAGAATCATTTGCTATTCTTTTCTCTTCATCCTGTTCTTTCTCTGGTTCCACCCAGCAATGAAAAACCTGACATTCCAGATCACCCCTGATTCGAACAAGGACGGCGAGAGCATCCAGATGGGTCGCGACCTCAAGCTGTCGTGCCACGTGGACGCTCAGCCCCAGGATAAAGTCAACTACACCTGGTACAAGAACGCTGCCCCGGTGTCCCCATCAGACAGTCTCATTGTGCTACGCAGTGACCCGGACATGCCCGCCGGCACCAGCAGCCTGGAGATTGTGGACATGAAGTTCAGAGATCAAGCCACCTACAGCTGCGTGGCCAACTTCCCTGGCAGTAACGTTCCCGAACTCCGAGTGGACGTCAATATCACACAAAGCAGTGGTGAGCATATGTAATTGATCTCATTCCCTGTCTCCTTTCTTTTTCTTTACCTAATTTTGTCTCCAGTTGTTATTTGGTAATGTAAAAGAAGTATTTTACATGATTGAAGTTTGTGCTATTGCACTAGCTTTCTGATTAACACTTTTGGGGATTTAACCCCAGAACCCAGAATGTATGGAGTTGATCTTTTTAAATATGAAGAGGGATGTATGAGATTTATGGGACTGTTCACCATCTCCATGTTTTATTCTTTTGGCTGCATACTGTAGCACCGGTAAGACTTTAAAACTACTTTCACCCCTGTTAATTACACCAACTGTCGGTGGCCAGCTGTTGTGCTGCGCACTAGTGCCTCCGGCCGCATTACAGCCATGCTGATATTCTTCACAACAGCACTCACTCTCGTGTGATATTGCTTGTCAGATTTTGAAGTTACAGCATATTAAACAATTATGTATGACGTCTTAGAAGAAGCAGACAGTCCGGTACAAAGCTATATTCCCTGTCATCCGCTGAGGGGGCAGTCAGGTATGAAGCAGTCTTTATTTCAAAACAGGAGTCGGCTGACGGGAGGGGTTGGGTTTGGTCAAACTTTCTGCTGGAGTACAATTCTACCTCCATACCATTTTCAACACATTTTTAGAGGCTGGTTAGAAACCTCACACATAGTGCTAATTGGCACCAGTGAGGCATCTTGTCAGGATGTTGGTGCCGCAGTTTCAATCTCATCGAAAGCCTACCCTACACTCCTTAAAATCAAGCCCTGGGGTAATTTATTACTCGGTTGAAAATGTCTTTGGATATGGATTATCAAAAATTCCGTTCGTCCCTATCAAAGCAAGTGGGAGTTGATTGCACAGGCAGTTGACGGCTCTCGTGAGTTGTTGCCACTTACACTACATGAGCATTGCCAAAAGCCTCCAGGTAAATTAAACTGTATTTCAAATAACCACAGCTTTTTGGATGCCAATTAGGACGGGAAAAAAATACTTAGGAAGGACTTTACATTGTGAGCTAAATTCTTGTTAAGTTTAGCTTTGGATCTCCATGGCACATGAAAAAAAAGCCTTCCTTATTCCCCAATTGGTATTTCCCTTGGGAAACAGCTGTGCATGCTGGGATTCCCTGTGCCGCCTCTGTAATCTCATGCTCTCTCTTCTTAGGAAGGACCTTTGGCTTACTTTCTTTGTTCCTACTTTTTTTTTTAAACTTTTGACCTTCTCTAGGTGTTACAGTGGCATTTTTTTGGCTCTACTCCCCACCATGATCAATCTCCTCTACTTTCTTTCTCTTTCACAGTAATCTCCTCTCTGCGGAATTCACACCACATATATGAATTTCCTTCTCTGACCACAGCAATGTCAGAATTTTAATCCGTGAAGTAATAGAAAGCGTATCATTAGTACCATCCGTCTGCATGTTTCTGTTAAAGAATATGTCATTTGCATATCAGTTTTAGATCATTGTGTATTTTTCTCCCTTTTATGCTGAACTCTGATCAAACATACTCAACACACTCACACTTGCCCTGGTCAGTCGTGAAGGTGGTGATCTCCTTGGCTTCTGGGGTGAGAGCCACCTGGCAGTAGCCCTTGGTCAGATCTAGAGTGGAGATGAACTGGGCCCTCCCCAGTCGGTCCACTAGATCATCCACCAGTGGAAGCAGGTACACGACGAGGGATGAGATGGCGTTCAGTGGATCGACCTATAAGGCTTGGGCACTGTCACTATGGGGCGTGACCAGGGGCTTGTTGACTCCTCAATGATCCCAGGTCGAGGCATGCTTTCAATTTCAGCATTTATAGCACAATTCCCGGCTTCCGGGGCATGGTACTGTATGGGTGCTAACGGACGATGGAGCTGACGGGCGGCGTCTTTGTTGTGGCGTACCAAGTGCGGTGAAGAACACATTCTGGAACTCTTCCACCAGCTTACTCAGCTCCTGATTGTGCATGAGCGACAGCTCCTCTCCTTGCACAGTGGATATACTGTAGCTCAGTGCTTCTTCACTTACCCGACTGTTGCAGTCTGTATTTTACAGCCCCGACTTTTCCCACCACACCAAAGGGTCCTTGCTACCGGAACAAGCGTGGCACTGGGGAGGAGCAGCAGCAACACTTGCTGGTCCACCTGGAACTCGTGTGGCTGCGGTTGTTGGCGCATTTTTGCTCTCTGTCCTTCTTGCATGTGCTGTTTGACAATAGGCAATACTTTATTTACTGTATATTATGTAGTCATTTACGTATTCAATTACTAACTGGAATGGATAGAGCTGCTCCTCCCAAGCTTCCTTGGCGATGTCAAGCGGTCCTTGCGGCCATTGGCCAGAGAGCAGTTCAAAGGGCATGAACCCCGTGGAGGCATGTGCTAATCAGCTGGTCCCAATTTCGACTGGCCTCGTCCATGACTTGCTGCAGAATGCGGTTCAGTGTCTGGTTAAAGTGCTGTACTGGGTGGACCTTGGTCTTTAAGGATCTTTTTGAGGAGTCAAACTCGGTTGAACAGCTGCATCAGCTCATGTTCAGTGTTTTTCAAGACCAACAGTGCTGAGCAGTGGTGTCGAGGCAGGCAGAGAGACCAGCAGCCTCCGTCTAGGCGAATTTGGGCTCAGAGAGCGTAGGGTCTGTCTGTGAAGACAGGAGACACGTGAGTGCACACTCACCCAACGGATTCGGCACGGCCCACTTCGAGTGGCGGGAACGCGGCGTCTCTGAATTGTCTTCAAGCCCAGGTGCATTAGTCAGCCCTGCCCCCTTCTCATTCAAAAGGCTCTTGCAGGTAGAACGGCAAAGACCGCATCGGTTACTCCGTGTGAGAACTCGGAGTGAGAAGCATTTTTAGCCTGCCGTCACAACATATATAATTGTGTGTGTATAAGGAATGTGTGTATGTAGGTATTAGTGTGTGTATATAATACAGCAGCACTTAACATTTTAAAAGAATCAATAGTTTTACTACGCGTATGTCTGTCTGATCTGACCTGTAGGGATCTGTCTCTTTAAGCAGTGATGTGTGTGAGGGGGAAAAAAAACCCCGACTGTTTTTTTGAACATGAGCCACAGGAAGCTTTAAATGAATCGGAGCAGCAGTAGAGACGGCAGAGCACATTTTTATTTTGTTCAGAAAATAGACTTGAAGAGAAGAGAGAGAGAGAGAGAGAGAGAGAGCGAGCCCAGGGTGAGATATGGAGATATTCTGGTTAAAAAAGCCTTCGAAAATAGATATTTAAAAAAGGACAAAATGTGTATTTTTGTTATTTTGGAGAGGACAGACAATGGAGTCCAACTGAAAAGAAAAAAAAAACATTTTCAGCAATAAAACCTGTTGAATCTAATCTCTCGGTTATGCAGGTACGCCGCTTTATAGTAATGAAGTCTGTTAGTTAGGGAGCGTCTACAAATGACGTGACCTGGGCGTAAGCGTGTAGATTAAAGTCAACTAATCAATCAGTGTAATAATTATTAATGATGCACATAATCTACACATATCAACTTATCGTGCCAGGGGTTTGTCTTAGCAACTTCACTGCATATTATTGATTGTATTAAATTGCATTTACTTAAAATTACGTCCCAGGTTATTTTACAAACAGTGCTTTGACGTGCTGCTCTTTGATTGTAATAACATTTTATACATTTCGGGCAGGATTGAACAGGTGCTTAAATTGATTTTCAATTGCAATCTACAAGGATAATAGATATTTATTGAGGAGCATAATCATAGACATGTTTTTTTAAATAGTATCTATACCATAAATCCAAGGCGTGCCTTTAAGCCCAATAAGCGGATAAAATATGCATTAGGAAGTTGATTGTTTTTTTTCTTTCTTTTGCTGGAAATGTCATATAATGTACAGTAATATAAAAGCAAAATATAAAAATGCTATGGTAAAATAGCATTTGATATCCAGCACCTGATATGATTTTGCACGTCTATATTAATTTCACATGCTGATGGGCTCTCGTGAAGAATTATCTAATTCTTTTTTCTTTTTTTAGTAATTCCTCCAGTCCTGACCGTACCCGTGGGTGGAAGTGTGGTCAACGTGAGCGAAGGTGGGACCGCAGACCTGGTGTGCTTGGTTGAGGGTAAGCCACGCCCGCCAGTTCTCTGGTCCCGGGCTAACAAGGACATGCCCATGCCGTCAGGCGACTGGATGACGGAAACGCGCGATGGACGCTTGCGTCTCACCAACGTCACACGGGATATGGCGGGGGCTTACCGCTGCCAAACGGCGCCGTACAACGGCCTCAACATCAAACGCAGGCTGGGGCACGTGCAGCTCAACGTGGAGTGTGAGTAAAACTCCGGGACTTGTACTGTATATATTCTGGTTAATATCAGACCATCTTAGTGCTGAATCTGTGTTACAAATAACCACATTCCTCAACTCGCACTGGGTTTCCCAGTTTTTATAATACGACTAAAATCATTACCGCGCCCGATTTCCACAGACCTATTACATAAATTGATGGCGAGATGTGAAATGCTATTAAAAAACCCACAGCAATGAAGACTCTAGAGTTTTATCACGATAAACGCTGTGATCTGGTTTGATGAAGCTTGTTCTAAAGTGCTGTTAATCTGAGCTTTAACACAGTGCTTTGAGTGAGATCCCTCGGGACACGTCCAACAACCACACACACACACACACACACACACACACACACACACACAAACACATATTCCATTAAAACACTCCTAGCAGATGCCTATTATCATTGTATTTAAATGCAGCCTTTTGGAAGCAGCTCATGCGTTAATGCATTTACACTCTCAATAACGCGTCCATTATGATGCCTGCTGAAAGCGCGTTTCCTAAGAGCCCAAGCTAAAGAGGCTCAGAGTTCATTAGCGTCGAGAATAACTCCATATCTTTCAATGCTCTTCAGTCCCTTTTCTCATGAGGCCATTAAGCCCAAAGCGATGTACTACGCCTTAATAACACAAGTTATGTATTGAACTTGGTCTTGCAGAACTGATCCTCTCTGAGTGTTATGCACGAGGATGAACACGGACAAAAGGGTTCGTGACAAATTTGAATGACGTCTGAGCCAGACTAGAGCCACGTAAACAAGTTTCATTGTGAACGGAAGACAGACGGACACATAATTCTCGGATGCAGATGTAGTCTCTTTCATCGAGTCGATTTGTTCATCATGCATGGGTTGCTCTGATTGCAGAAATGTCTTTATTACCGCTGGTCTTCGGATATGGGCGTCCACAACCCCTTCCAGTCCTATAGATTTATTCCGACCCTGGCCGTTTGAAAAATCTGTTTCTTGAAGGGTATAAATTACATCGTGAATGATATTGTACTACTTTTAACTGTGACGGTATTTACTTCCTGTGTGTTTTGTGTACTTCCAGTCATTCACCGTGATTATGGGTGTCCTGCTCCCTTTATTCCGCATCAGCCCTGTAATTATCATGACGATCTCTTTTCCATCAGCTTATCTTTTATCTCCTTTTTGCTCGTCTTGGTCTCATTAGTATCCTCACTGCCGATTGGTTTCTCCTTCACATCCTCCCTTTGCCCCTCCCACATTGATTAGTGTACGTGCGCTGTAACCTTTTGCGCGTGTTGCAGAAATATGTATGACTCACGGAGACGTTGTGCTTGCGGGAGTTATTGCATGACACGGGCTGTGCGACTTGTGCGCAGAAGTTCAGCAATATTTACAATTTACTGCAGTCATGCAGGAGCTCTGATGCTAAACTTTCTATTTGTCTTGACAATATTGTATTATTTCGATTTCAAGTTCTACTTATCTTGACGTATTGTGTTATTTCAAAAGGCAAAAGCTATCAACAAGTATTATTTATTAAAGCAGTTTACTGAACATCAGCACAGCTGTGATGCAGACATGGGCGCGGGGGCGCAGCACGAGTCGCAAATATATCACAGCCATGCTGTCATTCGCTCACTCAGGGAAAGGCGGGGTAAAGTCATTGCAGGGTACACGCTCACTCACACACTACAGGCAGTTTGGGATTGCTCATCAGCCTAATCTGCATGTTCTTTGGACTGTGGGAGGAAGCCGGAAGAACCCAGAGAAAACCCACCAAGCGCGGGGAGACCACGCTGTTAACCAACGTCTGGGGTTCCGTGGCTGAACTCCAAACAGCATAAAATGGAAAGCTAGTGCACTAATGTGTTCAGTCTATTATTCCCTGCCTGCAAGCAGTGCCCTTGATCAGGGGTTAGACAGGGATTTGCGATTCAGCTTTGTGCTAGAAGCTAGTTAGCGTAGCAGATCGCGCTAGTCTTGAACAAAACACGGAATTCAGAGGGACTAAGGAGACAAAATATTGTTCAAAATAACTCAACGTTGTTAGATGGGTTATCTTGCTGAAATTGCTTCCGAGACTTGTATTGAACGTAGGTTTTGGCGGGTAACTGTTCTCTCCTTTTTCCTATTTTGGTAGTAAATCCTTGTTACCAAACTGTGTCACTGGCGTGGTGTCTTTATTATAAGGCAGGATTCATGTCATGTTTTTATTTATTTATTTATTTTTTATTTTATTTAATATATTGTTCCATAAGATTCAATTATGCCTCATGGGTTATTTTTAACAGTACACTGTATTATCGTTGTGTTAACTAGACGAGTTAAACATGTTAAGTGATACTCTTGATGGTACTACTGTACACCTCCAACCAAGTTATAGTTTAATACGTCACTCTCTCACTCATCATCTATGCCGCGTAATCCTGTGTTCATGGTTGCGGGCGGCCTGGAGCCCTTTCCCAGGACACTTGGGGACACCCTGGACGGGATGACAATTCATCACAGGGTACACACACACACACACATTCACACACTATGGGCAATTTGGGAACTCCAGTTAGCCTAATCTTCATGTTTTTGCACTGTGGGAGGAAACCGGAGTACCCCTGGAAACCACCAAGAATGCACACAGAAGCAGGAAGATCGATCCAGGCCAGGAATTGAACCCAGACCCTGGAGGTGCAAGGCGACAGTGCAAACCACAAAGCCACTGTTGTAACACCTATTTTATTTAATGTATTATAGTTTAATATAACTTTTTTCTATAAATGTGGGGGGGAATTGTTACTGCCGTGCAGTAATGGTTGTAAGGAGAAAATGGCTGGGGTTATCCCTTCCTTCCCTGGCACTGGAGACGCTTCCCGCAGAGACAGTTGGCTTTAACTCTTAATTCCCACTTAGTGTTTGCCAGCATGGTGGTGCCCCCATGGGGCTTTGCCATCTTGTATACATGGATCGCGTTTATACTGTAGGAGAAGCAAGTGTAAGAGTTGGCAGGGGAGCTGTTGAGTGATCGGATGATAATGCATGGAGGATTATGCGCGTGGAAATATGAACATCTCCGGGAGTTTGTAAACACATTCGTAATGAAGAGTGGGCTTGAAAATCTGTGTGCGAGGAGCTTTTGGTCCTGGTTCATTTCATTTTAATAAAATAATAGCGTATGGGTTGATGACTCGAATTCATCTAATTCAAGGTCGCGTTTTAGTTCTTCATCGGTGGTTATTTTTAAATATAACAAGCCGGAATCAATAGTGTGCAAAGAAAAATAAATAATAAAAATTCATTATGTGCAATTACAACGCCCAGTATCGAAGTCTTTCTCAATGATTTGGTCGATTGCCTTCATGCTAATTACACATCAGTGAAAGGAACAAGAGGCGCTGAAAGTCTGCTTCATAACAAGAACTAGATTTATTTCACAAGCTTCCAAAAACAAAATTTAATTATGTCAAGAACATTTTATAAATTACTATTAAAAACAACCAAAACAACCTAGAATGGTACTATAAAAGTGACATAGCTCATTTTGTACAGATGTTTGGGCAAAAGTTTTGACACACATTGTAACTCCGTGGTCTTTCCTGATTTTTATTTCTTTCTACATTGTAAAAACAATACTTAAGGCGTCCAACATATTCAACAATCTCCTTTGAACAGTTGATATTGAGACGTGCCTGTTACCGTACATAAAGGCTTCATAGCGGCTCTAATCTGATGTGCTGTTGGTTAATTGGTGATTTGTGAGGCTGGTGACTCTAAATGAACTTCTCCTCTGCAGCAGAGGTACGTTTTGGCCTGGTCTTCATGAGCAGTGTTGGGTGTAACGCGTTACAAAGTTTACTTTTTAGAATACTCGTTACATCAAAAACGTAATCCAAGTAATCTAACGCATTAGTTCCGCCATTTAAGTACTTGGTTATTTAGTTATATTTTCAAAAATGTAATCCGTTATTCAGACAATTCATGTAATCCGTGAGCCAGACAGCAATCATTCCCAATCCGTTAGTGTGTGTGTGAAAGTCGTCCTACAAGCCCCGCCCCCCGATGACCCGCCCCCCTCTGTTATTCCTGCTGTTATACCCCTATCTCACCTATGCGGTATGACTATGCGAGGAGCAACACGCGGAAAGATGGAAACATAATCACGACGCCAAAACTCGCGGTGATTCATGATGAACCGTACTTACGGCCACCGCGCGCAACCACGTAGGTGAGATAGGGGTGTTAGTAGTTAACAGATTATAGGCCAAACTTCGCTGAGTGATGATAGAATAATTATGAAGGTCTTGACTATAACAACATTTTAGTTTTCATTTTCTGCAATGGAAAAGTACTCTATTTACTTTTATCAGAAAGTAACGCTGTAATGTAACTGATTACTTTTTAAAGACAGTAATTTTGTAATGCAATTAGTTACTTTAAAAAGTATCGTCCCCCAACACTGCTCATACTGTAAGAGCCACTTTCATCATGGTGCTTGATGGGTTTAACAAATGCACTCAACAATACTGATTTTGCAAGAACTGTTCCAGAACCTGACCTTCATGTGTTAAAGTAACAACTGACTATTGTTGTTTTTTAATTATATGCCATATTTCACAGTTTTGAAATCTCCAGTATTATTCTAAAATGTAGAAAATAAATCACTAAACCAAAAACATTCATTTCGATGGTGTGTCCACACTTTGGACTGGTACTGTACAATACAGTGTTATTGCTGGAATCGCAGCACATCTGAGTCACTGCTTGTAGAAAATGAGTCGATGTTTCTGCCAACTCAGACTCCCACATTCAACAATTAGTTCATCTAAAATCATTGAAAAGTTAAGCTTTCCTCTTACCTTTATTAACCCTTCATTGTGTTTCTAAAATGCTTCAAGGCAAGTCATTGCACAATAAGTTTAAACTGAGCGGGGAACGAGAAGAGGAAGCGCAGAAAGAGGAGATGAAGCTTTTTTTCAAACGAGGTTTACACGTAAATATTATTTTGATCTTCTTCTCAGACCCTCCTGTGGTGGACCCGGTGTCCCAGGATGTCCGCTCTCCAAACTACAAGACGGTCATTTTGCGCTGCCTGGTCCTCAAGTCCAATCCCAACCGTATAGCGAGCGCACGCTGGTATCGGAACACCATTCCTATCCGCACTCCTCCCGTGGACCCTCAGGACGTCCCTCAGCTCCGCTTCATCCTCGACCCCACCAACAACGGCACGTATGAGTGTAAAGTCAGCAACGGGGTCGGAACCTCTACTTGCACTTTCGTCGTCTCAGGTAAATAAAAATCATCATATCCTGCCTGGGGCAAAAAACAAACAAACTAGGATTTCATTCGATTGATTTAATTCATGTGTGGTTTTCTTACGGCCACACAGCTGTTTAAAATCCTCTACATACTGTAGTCCACATGTTTCAGAACAGTATTTTCATTTGAAGCACAAACGTCATCACCAACTCTTTATTCGGACAATCTTTCTTCGTTCACTGATTTTCTTCATAATCACTGATTTGTTTAAGCTGGATAGATTTCTTGTTCGAAATGTTTCAGGCTAAACATACAGTAGAAGACAAATATCTCTATATTCTATAAAACAGTTTTTCTATATTTTTCCTTTCATGTTAAACCCAACGTGTCTTTGAAACTAACAGAACTGCTTCTTCACATAGAGAAATTGAATTCTAAGGCGTTTCTCAATGAATCCAGACTTTTGTGCACCCTGTATTGTATATACTGTAACCTGCATAAAGGATACATTAACATCACTGGAATTGGGTTAAGAGCCGTCTAATACATTATTAAAACCTACAAGGATAATGCTGAACCATCAACTTAGTGAAAGAAATGTGTCCAGAAAAAAATCGTCAGTATTTGACAGTATGAGAATCCGAGCTGTGTTTAACTGTGAAGGTACAAAACGAGACTAAACAGCCATGTGGTCGTAAGAAATCCGCTTGTTGGTGATACTCATCAGAAAAGAAAGACTTTAGTTTGCTACGGAGAATAAAGTCCAATGGAAGACGGTCATGTGGAAGAAGAGAAGCGCATGATGTAATGCACCGCTTAATGGTGTTGCTTGAGTGGATCAGGTCTAGGATCAGCAGCGTTATGTGGCAATACAATGAAGTCAGCTGACGACCTGAACGTACTGATTAACCAGAGTGCATCACATCTATGAAGATTTTCTGTCCTGATTAGGGCTGCATGATAATAGGAAAATATGCGATATTGTTGTTGAATATCGCGATAACGATATTTCTTGCGATATAACATTTCCCTAGAGAAATGCATTTTTTATTATTATTATTGCCTTTATTTATTTATTTATTTATTTATTTAT
>JAQQZT010000039.1:30117243-30135598 GCA_030068275.1 Clarias platycephalus
AACTCTTTGCGATACGGTTATCGCGTATACTATTATCGCGATAACGATATTTTTTCGATATATCGTGCAGCCCTAGTCCTGATGGCGCAGGCATACCGTGAAAGAGTAAAAACATCTGAGATCTGAGTTTCGAGTGTCCCGACTGTTTAGTTTCATTATTACCTTTATTTCCTCTAGTAATGCTACTGTATCTACAGTAAATGCCTGAATATATGCCACAAAGTGAAAAATCTAAATCAGCCACCTTTTAGTTTTTATTAATGTGGTGTTTTTAACCATAGACATTTTACTTTTTGTGGTTGCTCATTACAAATTTTGATTCTGGTGTCTTTTGACCTAAAACAGCACAATTATTTAATATGGGGATCCTGATGAGCCTGAATTTCCCCAGCGCTTTTGATCGATAGTTCTATACTGTATGAATAAATGTGTACAGATGTTTAATTCGATGTTTAATTACTACAGAGAAAGCATGTGACATTTCTACAGAAAAGTTTATCTATTAGATATTTATTAGATATTTAGTTTAATTATTTATTATTATTATTATTATTATTATTATTATTATTATTATAACTCCGTATGTTGTACATTATGAAGGAGACTCCTATTGGGGCGACACGTAACCCAGCGTCCGTATGATTTTAACTGAGGTGCTAAACGACTTTTGCCCACTTGTAGGATTTTCCCTTATAAAGCAAAAAGCTTATCTCAGTCTCAGCAAGACATCCTTCTTAGTGTGGCAACTAAAACTGTGATATTGCTATCATCTAGCTCCATCTAACCACTGCTCACAGCCACAGCCATTCTCCGTCTCGGTATCCCTCTAAAAAACTCAGTGATGTCTTTTTTTTTTCTTCTTCTAAATTACAAGCTGTAACAATCCATTTTCCCTCTCTGTGAACCAGATACAGTGACAAAAGCCACATTGTTTTCTGTGTTAGAGACGCATTGCGTTATAGACATCTTCTAAGGAATAAATTGCTTGCTGACCCATCCATGTTCGCATGCACCGGCTGGTGAAATGAGCTCAAGATTAGTTTTTTGCAGACTGGAAGACATCGTCAATGATTCCCTGAACACAGCAGATAGTGTGTTGCCTGTAGTATAACTGTCCCATATCGTAACAGTCCACATCCACACTCTATTATTTCACAGTCTGATATTGTATAGTCACTATAGGATGAAAAAAAAAAAAAAGCGACACAAACCCTTATTTCTCATACATATATATACTGTATATACAACAGCATTTTTTTTTTCTTTGTCATATCTCAGGCACGCTCAGGTAAGACCCAGAGCAGAGAGTCAGCTATGATGTACTGTGCCTGGAGCAGACAGGGTTAAGGGTCATGCTCAAGGCCCCAACAGGGGCAGCTTGTGGTTTTGGGGCTTGAACCCATGACATTCTAATCAAGAACCCAGAGCATTAACTGTTAATCCACCACCGAGGGTTGTGTGAGGTCCTGTCATGTCCTTCCTGTCAGCTTGAACCCGTCTGGCTGTTACACTGTAGATTGGCATTTGACAACAGCTGCATGAACGACCAGGTCTACAGGAATGCCTAATAAATTGATTATTTCCTGTTTAAAAATGTTCTAGATCTTGGTAAAACCATCACAACTGTTTTACAAGCACTTTAAGGCATGAATCTGCAGTGTGTTCAGGAACGAAATCAGCCTTGCCTCTTCTTAACACTGGCTGTATTTTTACTTATGACCACTGGGGGCACTGTTCTGCTCAGTTGGATAAAAATCTAAATGTTGTCATTGATGCTCATTGATGCCCTTGAACCCTGCACATGCAGGAAATTGATGATATTTAATATAGATTCTTTCGTCTTTGACCCAGAATGTATGGTGGCTCTGAATTACGAAACACAACATTTTTACAGAACACAATGACGTTTCTCAAAACACGGCGAGATCTCACGAAACACAAACATTTTATAAAACAAGAAAACATTTTTATAAAACAAGAAAACATTTCACAAAACACAGTTTTGATTAAACACAAACATTTCACAAAAACATTTTCAGAAACTAATTAATTTTCAGAATTAATGTTTTGAGTTGCAGGAAATGTGGTTGTGTTTTTGTGAAACGTCATTGTGTTTTGGAAAATATATTCGTGAGATGTTGTGTTTTAGAAAATGTTTTTCTGTTTTGTGAATTGTTTCTGCGTTTCAGGAAATGTTCTTGTGTTTTGAAAAATGTGCACAGGTCATGTACAGCTCGTGTACCGTAAGTGTGACAGGGTCACCGCATTAATATCCTCCTTATTTCTATAATGAACCTCATCAATCATATTTTCTTTGCGTCAGTCATACAGTAACATAAACTAGACTTTGGAGGAATAAAGGCGTGTACTCTCCTAATGAATTAACATTAGTATGACATCATTCATACACTGGTTTAATATTTGTTTTCTCTCTCTTTTTAAACCGACCCCAGCTCAACCGTACGTGGCGGAATTTTACTTCGACACGCCGAACCCCATCCGCATCCTGAAGGGCAGCAACTACTCGTATAACTTGCAGTGGACGCAGAGGGAACCGAACGCTACGGACCGGGTCATCGGCTATGGGATCAGCGTGCAACAGGTGATGTACGATGTTAAATACGCCAACTATTCATATCTGTATCTGGGTTGAGTTTTAAACCCGAATTCAATCGTAGCTTTAAATGAAACCATTGCAGCCAGGAAATGTCTACATTATAAATACATTGTGTTAAAATCACTATTTATGGACATGAGCACAGTCTTTCTTTGCGCCCGTGAGCTTCATTCATTTCTATCCACATGCCTGACATATTCATTTCTATATACAGCTATTGAAATTTCCAAAAATAAACACGCATGTTCTTTTCAGCTGAAATAGGTTTGCGCCGTCATGTGACCTGCTGGTCTGCGAAAAGGTCCAGACATACCGTCCTCCGTCTTTCCTTCTTCTTTTTCCTTCCTTCCGCCTTGGCTTGCTTGCTGTTGAGTGTGGCTCCGAGTGAATAAGTAAGCTGAACAAATGTTTGTTTATAATAGGAGTCGAGGGAATAGCACGAGCGGAGCGGAGAGCGGATCGATCAGAGCTTGTGCTGCATTAGCAACACTTTCAAAAAGACACACACTTGAATCAGTTTGCTCAGTTTTTCCCACCCGTTCATCGTTCACCATGAAGATCCATCAGTCTTTTTTTTTTTTTTTTTTTCCTCCCCTACTGCCCTATATTCTCTCGCTCACTCACTCACGCCTGTGTTCTCTGCTTTCTGGCCCTCTTTCTTTCGCTCTTTGCTCTCTATCCGTCTGTCTTCCAAATCTGTCACTTTCCACATCTTACTTTTGTTTCCCCTCTGCCTTGCCTGTGACACTTTTGTCACCCTCTTCTTCTTTTTTCATTTTCTCTTTCTCTGCCTGTCATTCACGATTAAAAAAATAAAAAAATACTCCGTCTGATGCTGATGCAGGAAATCTTTATAGTGAATATTCTAGGGGGAAAAAAAAAAACTCCTCGATATTTCTGGATAGTCGTATGTTTGTACTTTCAGAGCATACATAGGTATATATGTGTGTGTTTTTAACCTCCCTGAAATGGAAAATAGTCTATTATTTAAACTGTTAACAGCTTATATGTAATTGTGAATTAAAACATGTTTGATGCTGTTTGTACAACATTAAACTAAGACTTTGATTGTCCAGAATAGCAGAACACAGTTATAAGAGTAAAAGCTCCCGTTATGTCTCTATATAATCCCCTGATACACTAATGCACTTATCCCAGTATTTCACTAGTGCTTGGACACCATCAAGGTAGAAATATTTCTCAATATGTCCGAGCAACGATCGGACTGCCGGCTTCATGTCTGAAACGCCGGCCTCCCAGGAACTCCTCAAATGGCCCAAACATGTGAAAATGGCTTGACGCGACTTCAAGACTGTACGGGGGGATGTGGCGATAACTCTACCGAGTTCCTGTGATGTGCTGTTGGTGAATAAATGTCTGTATAGTTTCCACATACAGATGTGTCTCATCCGCAAGTTTCAAGAATCAGGCGTTTCACTCGCTCAAACCCGTTCAAACCGTTCAGAGGATCAGTTTTCAGAACCTTCATGCACAAGAAATGTCAAATGTCAAACCTGTAGTCCCGGTTTGACTTGAACGCTTGAATTGTACATTCAACATTGGCTCTAAATATTGTCGCCTAGGTTTTATGACCATATAAGGAGGCATTGACACCAGTACTAGTAAATGATAAATGTGATATTTGCTCTAATGTCTGCTTTAATACCAGCGTCTGATACCACACGGTACCATGTGATGAAGCAAAATAACACTGACCTGAATGTATTTTAAGATGAATTATAAATACCAAGATAAGGGAATACAGCACCTTTCTTTAATTACATGGAAGCAACAAGCATAAATCAGACTATGCTGGCCTTGATTGCGTAATACTACACCGCCTTCAGAGTACCGAATGTTCAGTCAACTCTGCAAACAGCGGGTGGAGGGAATTATAAATGCCTTGAGAAAAAGTAATATTTCTCTAAAATGAATCAATAATCCTCAGTAGAAGATTAAAATAGTAATCTGTGATTGAAGATTATATTCCTAGAATAGAAAGCAGTTTTATTTATTTATTTATTTATTTATTCTTAAGCACCCCTAACACTGTACAGTTGCTAAACACTTCTAATAGAAATACAAGCTACAGTATATACTGTATGTGGTGCCTTGCGTAAGTATTCACACCCTTTGACATTCTCCATATTTTTTTAACTGGAACTGAAATGGGCTTAGTTTCCACAATGTCCATCAGTTAACGTCACTCTAGAGCTTAAAAACAGCCAATGAATATTATTCAGATGGAGCTTTGAGCTTTGAGTGGGTCATTCTTATGCTCACTTTAGAGATGTTGGTCTTAACCACGTGGGTGCAACTGTACTGTGCAAAGGTAGTGTTTTTCAAATTAAATAAAAGAAATGGGAACAAATGTTTTGCCTAAAAAGTTCATCTCATCTTCTATACAGTACCACTTTATCCTGTATACTGTACAGCAGACCCGGGCATTTTAAGGCCCGCGGGCCAAATGCGGCCCGATTCTGACTGGCCCGCGAACGGTTGCTTGGAACTAAGAAAATAAAACCTACTTTCAAAATTTTGCATAAATGACAGATGTGCTTCTCATCTCCACCTAAAACATTCAACCTGACTTTGATGCACTTGTTAAAGCTCAACAGAGGCTAGATTTCTCTCACTGAACAAGAAAAAAACACTGAAACATGTAAAACAACCTCACTCTCTCATTATCTAACAATAACACATACAAATACACATACTCTTACCAGCTTCTGTAAACAATGCCATTTACGTATTTCAACGTAGAAATACAATTAATAACCAGGGTAGATTTCAAACTTTTGGCCCGGCCCTCTACAATATTTTCTGCTTCTCATTTGGCCCCTGGGGAAAATTAATTGCCCACCCCATGCTGTACCGGGTCGCAGGGGGGCCTGGAACCTATCCCAAAAGCAGGGTACATCCTGGTAAACCCTGGACCGGGTATCAATCCATCGCAGGGCACACACACACATGCTCATTCACACACTACAGCCAATTTCCCCTCTTGTTTGTTCCAGCTAATCACTAACCTCCGGCCTGATCATCTGCACATGTCTTTCACTGATTTATGCCTTAAGTGAGATTTATTTTTATTTTTTTTCATGCTTGAATGATTCCTGTGTCACCGTGTGGCTTAACATACATTACAAAAAACTATCCTCTGAAATTGCTCAGGTACAGGGACAGAGCTAGAAAATTCCTTCAGGAAGCGTGGAGAAGCATTGCTCAAGACTACATTAAAAATACAAGAAAGTCTGACTCTTTGGAAGAAATGAGTGGGATCAAGACTTTTGCACACTACTGCATCTTTGGCAGTATGCTCAAAATCCATGTTCTGTTAGAAGCTCGACCTCTACCCCAGTCTCAGGTCTTTTGAAGAATTTATCTTTGTTCTTCAACTGGAATTGTTCAGTGTTTAATTCCATCCATCTTGTTCAAAACTGTGAGATTCCTAGGCCCTGTTTAAAGGAAGCTTCCTCATCTATGCTTCTGCGTTACTGTATTGTACAGTTTATGAGCTGTAAATTATAGACTGTGTGTGTGTGTGTGCGTGTACATTCATGGTATTTTATCCCAATCGCAACGTCCTTTTCAGGAAAAGGGTACACACTGTACGATATCTCGTGTGACTCCGCGCTGTATATTATAGTCACGTCTACTGTAGCACCATGTCCCTCCAAGGAAGGCTTGCTCGGCTTTAGAAAGTTAACATGATACTTCTCTCAAGAAGTCTGTGATATTTCAGTTCTCAGGTGTCACAAAATTACCTGGACCTTAAAGAGCTTTTCTTTCTCGAGAGAAGAGCTTATCTTTATCCGAGCATGATGAGAGATCATTCCTGCAAAAGTCTCGTATGTATCCGAGAGTTTCATCCCCAGAGTTACAGCTGTCCACTTAAAGGGCTATTGCTACAGTAGTATGTGAAATCATTTGATAACCGAGATAAAAAAATATATATATATCTAGGCCAATACAGTTTACATTTCCAATACGAATGTTTAGATAATCATATTCACAAATTACTGTTCAGGATAAAATGTATAATGAATAAATTCAATGGCATTAAATGTAACGATGTAAAGGAGACAAAGTCCAGCATTATATTGTGACAAATTGTTGCAGTACAAGAGGAATTAAACATTTTAGGATATGCCGTTATAGGAAAGGTGTAGTCACAGTAACTCAGTAACCAAGTGTTTCTCCTAAAGAACAACAGCAGCTCAAAGATTTCCAGTTTTACTTTATTATTCACCGATACCTGTAATGTTGTGGAATGTCTCTTTTGTCATGGTTGATTGTCCATGTTACTGGAAGGTCACAATAATAGTACTGACTCTTTTTTTTTTTTTTTTTTTTTTCCCCTCTCTCTCTCTCTGAATTCCAACTTTTTTTTTTTTTTTTCAGAATTCTGCCTTTGATCTCAGAATTCTTCCTGTTTGCTCAGTATTCTGCTTTTTCTTTCTCAGAATTCAGCCTTGTTTATCCTTAGAATACTGACTTTAATATCAGAACATTTACTTTAATATCAGAATACTGATTTTTATATCAACCTACTGACTTTAATCTCAGAATCCTTCCTTTTTTCTCAGAATACTGACTTCAATTTCAAAATTCTACTTTTTATCCTCAGAAATCTTTTTTTTTTCTCAAAATGAAGAACTCTTATGTATGTAGGTCTGCTGAAGTATCTTTTCCCCTCTTTTCTCAGTATTTCCACTTTCATCTCAGATTTCTGACTTTTTTTTTTTTCAGAATTTAGATTATTTATTTATTTTTATTTTTTTTGTTGTTGTTGACTTTTTTCTCAATTCTGACTTTAAACTCAGATTTTTTTTTTTGCAGTGGTCCTAATTCTCTTCTGTATAAAGCTCTGATGAAATTGCTACAAGATGATGATTATTTTTTAACTCAGGTTTATTCCATTTCTGAAACGCCATGACTAGAGTTTTTCTGAAATCTGTGTGGTTTATTGTATTTATCAGCAGCTTGGTAATGTTGTGTTACTCTATAAAGCCCTCGTTAGGCCAATCCTGAGCCCATTGTAGCAGATGGAATATGGTAATATAGTCATAACACGCACACCCACACATGTACACACACACACACACACACACACACACACATTCGGGGTCTCTCCCAATAAGTCTAAGTTATTAGACATGCAGTAATGCAGAAGACCATTTTTCTTTCTAAACATCTTGAGGAATCTTAGCATAGCAAAAAACACCTTATTGAACACACCTGAAAGTTTTTTGTTTGTTTATTTGTTTGTTTTTGTTTTGCTTTGTTGAATTTCTCTTCCAACATTGTAATAATCTATTCTTAAGAACGTGTCCCAGAGTGAAACGAAGGAAGAAGGTGATGGATTACAGCAGGTGGCTGCGTTTTATACGAGAAAAGTGATTAGCAACTTGTCCTCGTTGGCATGAACATCTGATCATCCTCGCCCTAAAATCAACATGTAGTAAAAAGCTTGTGACATTAGGGAATTAAATGTGATTCTATAGATGTAAACATGGTATTTTCTGTCCATGTTATATACATTTGTGGACATTTGAAGCGGAAAGAAGTACCGTTCTCACCACCTGCCTAATATTGAATGTGTCCCCTTTTTGCCGCCGCTCTGACTTACTGTATCAAGGCCAGGACTCCACTCTAACGGCGTGCTGTGGTATACAGTATGTCAGTAGCAGATCCTTCTAGTCCTGTGAGTTTGACCTCTATAAATCGGAGTTGTCTTTTCAGCACATCCCACAGATGCTCGATTTAATTGTGATCTGGAGAATTTGGAGACATTGTCGTATTGTCGTATTCCTCAAACCATTCCTGAGCCATTTTAGCAGTGCATCAGCGCACATTCCTTCAGAAAGAGGCCACTGCCAAGGGTGCTGCGGTACTCGGTCAGCAACAGTGTTTAAGTAGGTGGTACAGTACAGTACATTGTCAAATTAACATCCACATGAATGGCAGGACCCTATGTTTCCCTGCAGAACATTGTCCAGAACATCACACTGTCCTCACTGGCGCGACTTTTTCCCATAGTGCATCCTGGCCATCCATGTGATATAAAAGAAAATGCAGTCAGACCATCGAACCAGGCCACCTTCTCTTCTCCATCGCTCTGTGGTCCAGTTCTGATGCTGACTTGCCCATTGCAGGGACCATTGGCAGTGGACACGGGTTTGCATGGGCGCTCTGACTGGTCTACGGCTATGTAGCCATAAACGAAACAAACTGTGGCACCAGCATTAACTTGTTCAGCGCTTACGGTATATGGTAATAGCTCCTCTATTGGATTGGACTACACAGGCCAGCCTTTACTCCCCATGTGCATCAGTCTGCCTTGGCTGCCCCTGACCCTGCCGTTGGTTCCGTTGGTTCACCAGTTTTCCTTCATTGGGCCACTTTTGGAAAGTCCTGATTATTGCAGACTGTAAACTTCCCACAGGAGTTACTATTTATAATTTGGCTTTTTGTATAATTCGCACTAAACCCTCTGCTTGCCCAGTACACAATGTTTTCTTGCTGCCTAATACTGTACTGTATGTCCCACTTCCAGGTTCCATTGTAACGAGTTAATCCACCTGAGTGTTCAGTGTTGTTCACCTCACCTCTCAGTGGTCATAATATTGGTTGCACTATAACAATATACTCTGTGTAATACTGGTTTGATTTTTTTAAATAAAATAGAGGCATTTGGAATCTTTTTTTAAAAATGAAATTTCCCCCACAGAACACTTCTAGTTCTAAGGGATTCTCGGACTATCATGCATGCGCAGCACGTTCAAGACCTACCTGCATATTTTCAGTCAAAGCTTCTGCATTCCAAAATATTCAGCTTGCATTTTTTTTATTTTTTTTATTTTTAAGTAGTTCATGGTGGATTTTGAGTTTTGTTCTGGAACATTTCCCTATTGTAGATGCGAGTCTCTTTCCAGCTTCAGTTTCGTATATATTTACTGGAACCCATTCTTACATCTACATGTGAAATGTATTCTGTTCTGCTCATACACAACCCCAAAGCATAACACAAAACCCTCCATCCCTACCAGTTGGTAATGTGTTCTTGTCAGCGAATGCTGCTCCATTTTTGTCTCCAATCACCAAATGAGCGTGGCAAAAGAGTCCATTTTATATCGATCTGTCCGTTGCGGTTGTTTCCAAAATGCCGCTGGTTGTTTTGCTTGCTTCAGACGTTGACGTCTGTGATGAGGTTATAGGTGAGGAATATTACTTTTTGCAGTTCAGCTGAGTACAATGGCGCCCCATCATTTCTCTGACAGCTGAAGCTTATTTGGCAGTAACGATTTCTGTTTTTGAGCTAAGAAAGAAACCGGTAATGGTTGTGCATACTTGCTGTATTATCTCATCTCAACTCATCTTCTATACCGCTTTATCCTGTATTCAGGGTCGCGGGGACCTGGAGCCTATCCCAGGAGGCTTAGGGCACGAGGCGGGGTACACTCTGGACAGGGTGCCAATCCATCGCAGGGCACACACACATACAGTACACACACTACGGGCAATTTTGGGAACACCAATCAACCTACAGTAACCTACATGTCTTTGGACTGTGGGAGGAAACCAGTGTAGCCGGAGGAAACCCACCAAGCACGGGGAGAACATGCAAACGCCATGCACACAGAGACGGGAATCGAACCTAGGCGGGAATCGAACCCGGACTCTGGAGGTGCGAGGTGACAGTGCTAACCACTACACCACCGTGCCGATTTTCAGATTTTTAAAGCTCTATTTATTTAATTTTAAGCAAGGGATTTAATACCAGAATGATGATGAGACTCTTAGCCGCAGTAAAACATTTGAACGATGCAGGCTATACAGTATGTCCTTGAATGACATTCATCGAGTGGATCGCGCGATCCTTGATCGACTGGTAGCTTTTCGCCAACTTGTGGAGGAGACTCATCTGTCTGTGGGAGCTGTACACACTGTACATCATGCACGAACGCCGCTTGAACATTACAGGAACTCGGCAAGGTGTTATTGCCACATAGTCCTGACCTCGCTCTGATCTAATTCCACAGACAGTCCGATCGTAGCTCTGCTGTCCTGAGAAACCTTTCTATCTTGGTAGTATTCAAGCGCTATTGAAACGCTGGGATGAGTGCATTAGTGTAGCACTGGATTATATAGAGTTATTCTCATAACTCTTCTTCTGTTATTCTACACAATCAAAAGTCCTGGTTTGACTTGAACGGCCCTCGTAATAAAGCAGTATCCAGCACATACTCTGTACGGTCAAATACACGATTGCAGCTTTCAACATAAGCCACATAACACTCCTCTTCTCGTCTTCACATGTCAGTGTCTTCCTTCTAACACGCACCTGATTAAGCGGCAGTGCTAATTATCACACCTTTAATGAACCGAATCCGGTATTGAAACAAGTAGCAGCGAATGTGTGATATGTCATCTCTCGCCATCTCTTCAGGCTCTCTCTCCGTCACGTCTCCTCATTGTTCCGTGCGTCTTGTTTTTGCTTGTTCCATCTCCCGCACTCATTTTCGTACACCGTATTACTCTGTCTAGCTTTGGGTCCTGTCATTTTCCCTCTTTCCATTTCCCGTTCTCCGTCACCCTCCTCTGACACTTTTGTCCACATTCTGTAATTTTTTATCTCTCATTCTCACTCGTTCTTTCACTCTCTTGTTTTCTCTGCCTTGCTGTCCTTATACATTTGTTTCACTGTCTTACTGTCTATCACTACTGTACATCTTGCTTTTTTCTTTCTCTCTTTGGTGCTTGCTTGTTCCATTTGTTTTTGTTTTGCTCTCCATTTTTTCCTGGCTTACTTGTGCTTGCTTTGTTTCTCTCGCTTTCTATCCATCTATCTAACACTTTAATACTCAGTCTACAATACTGTTATTATTCCTCTTACTCTCCCAGTAAATCTTTTCATTTGGTTGCACTCATGATCACTTGCTTATTCTGTTTCTCTCTTCTTCTCCAAATCCATGAATGTGATGTGTTGGAAATGCAAAAAAAAAAAAAAAAAAAAACCTCCAACGTAAGTGCAACTTTGTTAAAGGACAAATTTTAATAGGTAGGTCTTGTAAGGTTTTAGTAGAGGTTTTAGGTTTTAGGGATTAGTATCCAAGTGGTCCAAGAAAGGAAAACCAGTATCGACAGGGTCATGGGCGGCCACAGCTCTCTCATCCATGTGGGAAGGAAGTAAAACTCATCTGGTTTGTTCCTACAAAATACCTGCTGTAGCTCAGATTGCTGCAAAAGGGAATGCTGGTTCTGATCAACGAGTGTCAGAGTACTCAGTCCATCTCAGCTCCATGCCAGTCATAGTGCACATGCTGAATCCTGTCCACCACGGAAAACTCGTACAGTGCGCCAAAAAATAATAAAAATGCGCCAAAAATAATAAAAGTGGGTGGCATGATTGATTGTTGTAGTAGTTGTTGTTGGGTGGAGGGGCGTTATTTACCTGGGAAGAGATGGTACCAGGATGCACTAGCGTGCTACAGTTTGTTGCTGGGTACAGGGGTAGCTTAGTGGTTAAGGCATTGGACTACGGTTCTATGGACTACGGTTCTATGGACTACGGTTTTGAAGGTTCAAATCCCATGACTGCCAAACTGTCCCTGTTGGGCCCTTGAACAAGGCTCTTAATCCTCAACTGCTCAGATGTACTGTATAATGAAACACAAACGTAAGTCGCCTTGGATTAGGGCGTTTGCCAAGTGCCTAAATGTAAATGTTGTGTATGGGACTGTATAGCTGCAGACTGGTCAGGGTGCCCATGCTGTCCCATGATCACCACCACAAGTCCCTAGAATGAGCAGGTGAGCATCAGAACTGGACCAATTGAAGGCCGAGACCTGGTCGGATCACATTTTTTTTTTTTTTTTTTTTTTTACATCAGATGGATGTGTGTCACTTACCTGGGAAAGGCATGGCACCAGGATGCATTATGGGAAGATGGTGAGCCAGCAGAGACAGTGTGATGATGCCCTGGGCAATGTTCTGCTGGGAAGCTTTGGAACCTGGCATTTATGTGGATGTTACTTTGACATGTACAGTACCACCTACCTAAACATTGTTGCAGACCAAGTAAACCCCTGCATGGCAGCTTTCAGCAGGATCATGGACCTTAGCACAATGCAAAAATAGTTGAACAGTTTGAGGAACGTGACACTGCGGTGTGTTGACCTCAGGTCCTCAGTCCGATTGAATGTCTATAGGATGTTCAGAAAATCTGATACATGGAAGCTTCACATCTCAACTTTAAGGACTTAAATATTCTGCTTATAACATCTTGGTGCCAGAAACCACAGTAAACCTTCAGAGTTCTTATGGAGAACTTTTCATCTAAAATTTAATTTGTTTGAGGCTGCATTACATCACGCTGCTGTTGATTATTTTCCCATAATGGCACAACCTGTTGCATTTTGTAACATAAAAACAATTACTATACAGTGGGCAAATAGGTATTTAGCCAGCCACCAATTGTGCAAGTTCTCCCACTTAAAAAGATGAGAGAGGCCTGTAATTTTCATCATAGGTATACCTCAACTATGAGAAACAAAATAAGAAAAATCTGGAAAATAAGTATTTGATCAATAACAAAATTTCATCTCAATACTGTTATATACTCTTCAATGGCCTTTCACTCAAAATCTCACGATACATGCATCCCAAAGCATGATGCTTCCACCCCCATGCTTCGAAGTAGGTATGGTGTTCTTTGGATGCAACAAGCATTCTTTCTCCTCCAAAAACGAAGTTCTATTTTGGTTTCATCTGACCATATGACATTCTCCCAATCCTCTTCTGGATCATCCAATGTACTGGCTTAAGCAGGGGGACACGTCTGGCACTGCATTTTGGATTTGGGTCCCTGGCAGCGCAGTGTGTTACTGATGGTAGCCTTTGTTAGTTTGGTCCCAGCTCTCTGCAGGTCATTCACTAGGTCCCCCCGTGTGGTTATGGGATTTTTGCTCACAGTGATCTTTTTGACCCCATGGGGTGAGATCTTGCGTGGAGCCCAAGATCGAGGGAGATTATCAGTGGTCTTGTATGTCTTCCATTTTCTAATAACTGCTCCAACCGTTGATTTCTTCAAACCAAGCTGCTTACCTATTGCAGATTCGGGCTTCCCAGCCTGGTGCAGGTCTACAATTTTGTTTCTGGTGTCCTTTGACAGCTCTTTGGTCTTGATTATAGTTGAGTTTGGAGTGTGACTGTTTGTTTGAGGTTGTGGACAGGTGTCTTTTATACTGATAACAGATGCCAGTAATACAGGTAACGAGTGCAGGACAGAGGAGACTCTTAAAGAAGTTACAGGTCTGTGAGAGCCAGAAATCTTGCTTGTTTGTTGGTGACCAAATACTTATGTTCTACCATAATTTGCAAATAAATTCTTAAAAAATCCTACAATGTGATTTTCTGGATTTTTTTTGTCCTTATTTTGTCTCCTAGTTGCGGTATACCTACAGTATGATGAAAACTACAGGCCTCTCTCATCTTTTTAAGTGGGAGAACTTGCACAGTTGGTGGCTGACTAAAAACTTTTTTGGCCCACTGTAAACATACTGTCGTACAAACACCAAAGCTTTTTATTTAATGTCCCATGAAACCAGTAGACCAAGATGTCATAACAGACATGTGTGCGCGTGCAGGCGTATAAATAATCAAACTTAAATATGTAATCCTTGCTTGTTATTTCCATGCGCGTGCAATGATTTATAGACGTCGTCCCAAATATAAACTCTCAGCTCATATTAATATGTCACATTTTTTTCTAAGCAAACAAATAGCCCGAGTCTCATGCACACAAATCAAAGGTTCTTATAATTCATCATCAAACACCCGGTCATAAATATTCATACAGTTTCGCGGCGATAAACAGAACAATTGCTAACACACAGGAGAACCGTGACATGTTTTATGTATACGAGTGCACTGTATATAAAACAAGCCCTCGCGCCTTCTCTCGGAACATCCACGCCACCATTTAAACAGTTTATTACCGCATATAAAGTTTGTTCGACTTCAGAAGCAGAGCCTTGCCCACAAGGCATTACAATCTGATGAAATTTCATTTACATTTGGAAACAAAAAGGAATTGTAATAGATAGACCTGGGTATGAAATGTAAGAAGGAGCAACTTAAAGCAATACTCCAAGGTTTTTTTTTCAGCATCCAGTGCATTTGTTCTCTCTGTGTGTGTGTGTGTGTGTGTGTGTGTGTGTGTGTGTGTGTGTGTGTGTGTGTGTGTGTGTGTGTCTAGGTATGATTATGTGATTACCACCGTCAAGATTTTCAGTTCTGAAAAGAAAGAACTGAAAACCATAAAAGCGTTATGATGAAACAAATGCAGGAGGAATCGAGTAAAGAAAAAAAATCTCAAGGTTTGATTACTTTTCCCTACGCTAAACACGTACAGTATACGGTTCAATAGGTGACAAAAGCGGGAATGTATGATCGAGCTGTCATGGCCTTGGGACACAAATATATAAATTAATAATAATAATAAAAGGGATCATTTTGTTCAGCAGTTTTGAGCATTGGATGTAATAAAAATCTATTAATTTGTATCTGTGCATGACACACGACAGGATCTCAGGGTATACTGTAGACACGCTTCAAGGTTTGTTTTTGCCACAAATTTATCGATTGCAAAAAACAAAGAAAAGTATGCGTAAGTAATGTCAATGGTAATGGCAATTTCTCATTTGGGAAACAGGCTTGTATTTTCAGTGACCTCGTATGTGAATTCCCTGATTTTGGATTCGTGTGGAATAATCTAGACAGGGTATTTGTTAAAACTTATAATTATCATAATTAAAAATTGAAATGTCTCACGGAAAGCATGTGATGTTAAATGGATTTAAACATTGATTTAAAGCTCAAATCAGATTTTAGAAGTAATATACAGTGGAACCTCGGATTACGAGCATAATTCGTTCCGGAAGCGGGCTCGTATTCCAAAACACTCGTAAACCAAATTTAATTTTCCCATAAGAAATAATGGAAACTCAAATTATTCGTTCTACAGCCCCAAAAAAATTATACACAAAAATAATTAATACAGAATATAAAGTAAAAATAAAACAAATTAACCTGCACTTTACCTTTAAAAAAAAGTAAAGATAAATCCAGACAGATAAGTGTTTCCATTTATGCGCACAGGCGCTGTGTGTATGAAGGCGAGAGAGAGAGAGAGAGAGAGAGAGACAGCACGGTGTCAAATTACGCGCGTGCACACACAACACACACGCAAGAGAAAGAAAAACACACACACACACACGGATGTTGATTATACCAGTAAGAGACGAGCGCTAAGACCCAGCAGGGGGGATGATTACCCGCAGCGCAAGAGAGAGAAAAAACGTTGTGATCACGTGATGCTCGGCGTGAAATCAAGAAGCTCAAGCGTGATACATGATACTTGGTGCTCTTAAACCAAGACAATGCTCGTTTTTCAAGTCAAAATTTATTAAAAATCTTTGCTCGTCTTGCGGAACACTCGTAAACCGCGTTACTCGTAATCCGAGGTTTCACTGTTTAGAAGTGTAATTATATTGGCCTGTATTTTGGGGGAAAACGTTGTGCATAAACAAGACCTTTTTTTTTTATTGCTCTGAAGCCTGTACAGGTCAAACCAGGACTTGTGAATGCATGTGTAAAACCGATGGACATTTACAGAAGTCTTCAAGCACAGGACGGTGATGAGACTCAAATGTGTTGATGATAACAAAAATAATACCAGAACACAGATATGAGAGTAAACGCTATGTATATAATTCCCTGCTACACTAATGCACTTATCTCAGTGCTTCACTCGTACAGACGCCTTGAGCGAGGCCCGACATCCATGAATGACGATCACAGCTGAGGTTGCTCGGAAACATAAGCCACATAATGCTGTCAATCATGGTGGAACGCCTTATCCTTGAAAATCGATGAATAACTTGTGTTTTGTTATTCTGCTCAACCAAAGGCCTGTATTAATATTAGTTTAATTGGGTTCTATATACAATATCTAATGATGTTTTAAATCAGCATTATGCCAAAGTATAAATCTTTGAAGGGTCTACAAACTTTCAATCACCTCTCTAGTCCCCCTCTCTTATAAATAATAATAATAATAATTAAAAAATAATAATAAAAATTTTTTTATATATATATATATATATATATATATATATACACCCTCTTTCACTTCTCATCCAAATGTGCCGTGTCAGTAGCCTCCATGGTCCCTAGATGGACTACAGAGGCTCATAGAACAGGATCTTCTTGTATTAGGGGAAATTTCATTATTAATTTTTTTTTTTCCCCCCAACCTTTTTTCTTAAGTAAACTACCAATATAATACATATCAGAACAGGTTAAACTGATGTACACAAATGTATATGGCAGCAGCATTGCACCAAGTTCCCTGGCCTAAACCTGAGTTTAGGTTACGCTCTCTGTCTCTGTCTCTTTCGAACTTCTTTTCCTTTTTTTTTTTTTTTTTTAAATATAAGCAAGGCCTAAAAGCAGAAGGTTTTTGCAATGTTTGAGATGACGACGGAGAAAAAAGAGAGAAGAATGTGCGAGTGAGTGTGGGTGGAAATACGGACAGGTGTTATTCGTCGAGTCGTAGGAGGTGAGGAAGAGAATTTGAATCTTAATGAAAGAATATTGCCAAAAAAAACGTGGAAGAAAATGAATGCGGAATTACTCGAGCATGTGTGCACGCATCTACCTTTGTGACTTGTTACCTGCGTCTGTGTGGGCTGTGGCGGCTTTACCGCAGTGGTTTGCGAGACCCAAAGGCAACCTAGCCCCCAACACTTGCACACACCCACACACACACCTACACCCACATACGGTGCACATGTACTGCTCATAAGGTCCTATACTGGCCTCATTTCTCATGAGCGAGCTCTCACAGCGAGACCTAATTAGTCACATAACAAATACAGTTGATGCACAACGGCGAGGTTAACAACACAAACACACTGTCGGTCCTCTCCGCCTTTGGCGACAGAGAGAGAAATAAGAGGGAAGAGCGATAGAAAGAGTGCAGGGGTTCTTTCTGTCAGACCTGAACCCTCTAATGAGCTCGTAGTGATGCCACTTTGGCGTGACACTCGCGAGCTGTCCTGTAATTACTGTCTAGAGCCTCAGAGGGAGGCGTCGTCCGAATATACCCATTACACCCACCTCATTTCCTGACGTCGTTATTTTTACTTTAATCCTCCTGTTCTGTTCGCTCTTTGTTAGTAGATGTACCATTTATCCAGGAGAACTTCTCTGTATTAAAAAGCATTAGATATGCATCTTCTTATGGTGAGTATTAATATAAAGACGCCCACACATCAACAGTTACTGATCCCTTGGGAGCCAGGTATATAAGTGTGTAAGCATGTGATGAAGACTAAAATGATCTTTTTTCATCCATACAGTATCACTTTCTGTAACACAGTATTGCTGCTGATTTCTGTATAACGTGGCTCCATGATGCTTTCTTAGTCTCCGTGGGTTCTACTCAGAGGTGGAAAGAGTAATACAATTTTGTACTTAAGTAAAAGTACTGTTAGTTTAGTGAACTTTTACTGAAGTACAAGTAAAGTTACCCTTATAAAAATCTACTCAAGTAAAAGTAAGGCCTTGTTCACACGGCCGTTAAAATCAAGCATTTTTCTGGCGTTCGTAGCGTCCGGTGAGCGCGGATGAAGCGCCGAGGGTTTTCTACACATAGGAGTCAATGAGAGT
>JAQQZT010000039.1:30172237-30183099 GCA_030068275.1 Clarias platycephalus
ATTATAAAGGTCTTGACTAAAACAACATGCATGAGGAATCACAAAGGAGTTTTCATTTTCTGCAACGGAAAAGTACTTGAACTAGTTACTTTTATCAGAAACTAACGCTGTAATGTAACTGATTACTTTTTAATGACAGTAATTTTGTAATGTAATTAGTTACTTTAAAAGGTAACGTCCCCCAACACTGCTCCTGGGTTTCCGCACACAGTCCGATGACATGCAGGTTAGGCTAATCGTAGTGTGTGAGTGCGTGTGCCCTGCGATACGCCAGGTACTGTATATTCAGCCTCGTGCCAGTTCTATACAGATATATCTTTTCCATATGTCTTTATTTTTTTCTATTATATTCTGTCCAAGTCAGTTTTATTACAGTCTATTCTTTTTTCCATTATGTTCTGTTTTATTTCTAGTTCACTATATATTGTTCTATTCTGTTCTATTCTCCCCACCTCCTCCTAGGCCCATTTTATTTCCTCTGTTTTTATTTCTTGTTTTATTTGCTGTGTCACTTTTCTCTAGTCGCCTCTCCGTGGGTGGCAATCATATCAGGAGCTGCCGATGGCTTGTGTCTTTTCCCCCCTGTACTCCGTCAGATGAAAAATAACTGGTAGCAGTGGCAGAATTGTGTGTGTGTGCGCGCATGTGGGTGTGGCGCTTCTGCCTTGATCCCCATCCTGGATGTAGCGCACTGTTTACTCACGCTCATGTTGTTCTATACGTCTGTTGTTCCTTGCGCTTTTGCCTTTTTGTTGTGTTTGAGGAATACTTTTCTCCCACATAAGGCAGAAGAGAGTGGAAAGATTTGATCTTCTAAGGCTTGTACTGTACATTTCAATACAGTAGATATTTCCTCCGTCATAAGAGCAACCATATTGCTTTTGCTTGGTTTTAAATCCCAGAGTGGATCACGGCTCTGAGACGTCTTAATATTTTCCAGTTACATTTTAATTAGAGAAAGTATTCAGTATGTTAATGCATTTGAGTAGAAATGAGAATTTTTTTTTTTTTTTTGCACTGCCACAAAGAGAACAGACATCAGGAGGAGGCATTTGTGTCACAGGACTCTAATGAAACATTCAAGACATCCGATTTCCTTTCTCAAACACATCATCTTCGTGAAAGGTCTAATCGAATATTAAGTTCATTCTGACAGCCCCAGGATCGGCCTGCGTGTACACACGTGCACTTATAGTTAGCTAGAACACGGCACGCGTCCAGAAAACACACTTAAAGTGCTCTTCCATTACTGACCCGCTCCTCGAAACTTGCCAACTCCTTCAAAAGTCCTTGAGAAGCGACAGGCGCTTCAGTTGTACTTCAGTGAAACGGAAGAATAAGGAACATTATTAAAAATGTATTGATTTACTGCCAGCACTAGAAAACCTTTTATATAAATAATATTGATCTCTTCAATAGAAAGCTACTCTTTATGTATTAAACCTGTTTTGTTGGTGGCATGCATGCATAATGCGCTCGGGGTGCGTTTGTGTGCATGCTTAACTTATATTTTCAGTACCAACATACGTTAGTGCTGTGTTTGTAGAGCTGGTGTGAGTTTTATGTCACGTTACTCATCAGAACATATGATGTACAGTGTATTCATTTTTCGTTTTCCTCCTGTGACACTTTTAATCAATAAGGTCATACCGTATACAGTACGCTTTTAGCTCTGTATCAACTCAACTTGTAGTTTACTGGCTTAATTTAAGCCTCTCAGATGAGCAGAGAACTATTTATGAAGCAAATTAAGTTCATATTTTCCTCATCGAAGTCGAGATGTTATACTGCATATGTTGTACACTTCAAAGCCTTTGCATTACCTAAAAATAGGTAATTTAGTGAATGATTAAGGTTACAGTGTAGTAGAGTACAATAGAAAGGCTTTATTCTAGATTGGGAAATGAAGGAGTCATAACAGCACGGGAATAAGAATGAATGTAAAAAATTTTACATTTTTAATATTGGTGGTCAAATGGATCATAGTTGATCCGTGAATTCATGCACATGTGGTGTTATTGCATATATAGGTGTTATTGCATATATAATATAAGTTTAACCATCATAGTGTGAAATATGTATAATTTTACTGCTACGGTATGTCGTTATACTGTATTTCGAACCGAATGAAACATTGTACACAACCACTTGCTCGCGCTCTGCCTGACAGGGTTGCCAGATATACAAAATACCTGCTATGCATTGCTGAAACCCTGCCACAGGCCAAATAACAGCATAAATAATAATAATAATAATTTTTATTCTGATACAAGGTATCCCAATTTGCCCAATCAGGTGACAAAACAGGAACAAGGCAATATCTAATATATCCCACCCACAGGCCTTGATTGCCTGGTTTTGTGGCACCTTTGGCACGCCAGTTGAGTGACTTAATTTTATTGTTTATATTTATTCATTATACTTTTTTAATATTACACTTGAATTTGAGTAATGTTTTATAGACAAAATGGGCAAAAGTTCCCTTTTTTAAGTTTCTCTAAGTTGTAAGTGGAAAGCAAATATATATTTGTCTCCCTTTTTTGCTGATCCGTAAAGATGATTCGATCTTTGACTCAAAAACTGTTCAGGATCCCATCTGTGAGGTTCATGGTCTGTTGCGCCTCTGTTGAAAAACATGATAGTGGAGACATCATGTGATATTAAATTCATAGAAATAGTATTATATAAGCATAAATTGATGATAATAATTATAATAATAATAATAATAATAATAACTGTAATGTTTGTCTTACCTGATAACATTTAAGCATTTTTATTTATTTATTTTTTAATTATATATTTAAATTTTTCCCCGATTTCCCCCCCCCCCGTAATTTAGTCGTGTCCAATTCCTCCCCGTCACTAGGGGGCTCCCACATTAAGGCTACCACTACCACTCAGTCGGGAGGGCCGAAGACTATCACGTGTTTCCCCCGAACCACGTGACGCCAGCCAACCGCATATTTTTCAAACTGCTCGCTCACGCACCGTTGGGGGCGGCGTAACACACTAGGAGGACACCACTATCCGCTCCTTCCGCTTGCGTGAGCTCACAGACGCCCCTGATTGGCTGTAGAGTCGTGGGAGCACCAAGTACCTCTCATCCCTCCACTTTGAGAGAGCTCGGCCAATCAGCTCTCTCAAGACCTCCGCCTGCGAGAGGTTACAGCATCACCCAGGAATCGAACCAGCGATCTCCGGGTGATAGGGCGAGCGCTTTACCACTGCGCCACTCGGAGGCCTAACATTTAAGCATTTAACCGCACAGAGAAAAATACAGTATATCACTCATTTACAGTATTTTCTTTATACCATTGATACGATATACAGTAATTATGGTTCATATAACAGATTCCTAAATCAATACTTTAATATGAGTCGAGTCCACAGTGTCTTAATCTTAACCATCAAAATCTTGCTAAATGCCCGACTGCAGTCAAATCTGACTACTGCGGATTAAACGAACACTTCAAACAAACAAACAAACAACAAAAAAAAGAATCAATAGTTTCTAATAAATATTCCTTGTAAAGCTTAGACAGAAAGCTGCTTTTTGGCTTTTAAAAAAGCATGAGAATCACCATAGTTTGATACTTAATACTTAACCAGAGGCCGCAAAGGTAAAACCTCCCTCAGAGGACATGGCAACACCAGATCTAGAGGTAGTATGAATCTTTGCACCACCAGGCTGAAGACCACTTTTTTTTTATTTTTTTTTTTATAAACAGTGCTTTGCAGTCTTATTGCACTGGAATGCACCTGGCAGGAAAATCTGTACGATTTCAACAGCAATCTGTGGTGTCCAGTACATTTTGCAGTAATGTCTGATTATTAGTTTTAACAAGGTTTTCCCCTGAAATTAATAGTTTTTCAGGAAATTTACTTCGATTTTTTTTTACACGTTAACTAGAATATCCTGAAATGACTTACTCTCTTTTTCTTTTCCCCCTCTCTGCAGCCGTGCTTCCAGGAACAGCCCGAAGCCTTCAGCCTGTTACACTGACCGAGCTGCTAGTTAGCTCTATGTGCCTCTACGTCCTGCTCTTCTCCAGATGATGGACGATACATCTGTTCATCCCCTCGCTCCCACCGCCACCCCCTTCCTTGTGGCATCAACCAACACTGCCCAGATATGTTCCTTCCCTCTTCCCTCCTTTCCTTTCTCTTTCCCTCCCTTTCATACTTCCCTTGCTCTTCCTCACCTGGCCATATTTCATCATGCTTGGCCTGACTACGCTTCTCTTGCACTTGCCATTGTCTCCCTGTGCAGTCTCTAAATTTAGCCCTGCGTCCTCAATGGCTTGCCATCATACCTCAACCCTTTTGCTACGACTGCTACGAGTCGAAACCACATTCATAATATTCCTAACATTTACAACGCATCAATGAATGTTCACGTGTATGTGTGTTCGTTATTTTTTCCCTCCCTCCCCTTCCCTTCCCTTCCTCTCCACCCTCTCTGTGTTGCTGACACACCAAAGTGTCAATTATGCTACCAAAGATGATGGCGGTTCTTCAGACGAGGCGAAGTTCGGGAGCAAACGTGGGCTGAAATGCCCTTGTTGAATGCCTGTCTCTCACCCCTTAGACTGTCCTGCGCAGAAATGTGATTCTCGTGATGGATTAGCAGAATGTAGGGTGGAGAAAGTGAAAGCGAGGATGGCCAAATGAAACGAGACTTAACCTCATGCTGTCTATTTGGATAAGCTGAATAGAAAAGAACCTGTACAGTGTATATGATATATTACCCAAGTATCAACACATGGACAGTGACTATTACTTCTGAGACTGATGATGCCTCAGACTATGATAAAGTTAAACTAAACTAAAGAAGCACAAATTTATATGCTTTTTTTAATCACTTTGGTTTCCCCATGTGGTATTTTGTCCAGCTACAAATTTGCTGTATGCCTTGTCCCTTATTATAAATGACGTTTCCTGCCTTGCTGCTGATCAGAATGGTGGACTGAACTTCATATCAGACGGTAACCCTATACCGGACATGTCTACCCCTTGTCCAACTATCCTCCCAAGACAACGGCAAACCTGTATTATCTACACATTTAAACCGCATGCCTGAGCATTGGCCAATCAGTGACGGACTAACGGACATCAGAATCGACTGATTTTCCCAGGAGAACAACGTCCATAAGAACTCCAAATGCAGCCTTCCCAGAAGGTCTCCGTACTCCGCATGTCTGACCTGACGATCATTCCGAGGAAAAACCAAGTTGCGGAACATGATCTCTGTAATGAAGGTCCATCCAGGCATTTAAAAAGCTGCTGAAAATGAGTGCCACCTTCTGAAAGTGCGGACGTTCAAAAGAGGAAGCGGACCATGCTGCCAGCAAGCGAGGAGACATCTAGTTTTGGCACAAAGGAACTACACATTAATAAATAATGCACATCCACATTTCATATTAAGCAATACAGCATAATAATGATTCTTTGAAGCTGAGCACATGTTTAGCGAAATGTGCCATCGCAGTTTACGCTTTGAGTCAAATGTATCATATGCTTATTCTGACAACTCGTACATTTCAAACTTTAACTGTGAACCATTTCTTCTGATTTGTCATGTCTAAGGTCCCAGGGAGTGCATCAGGGTTCTCTATTAGGTCCTCTGTGAATGGCATTTACTCACAATTTATTAATCAAATGACCATGAATGCCGGTTTTTGTGGACTTTTTAAGGAGCACAAATATATATATATATATATATATATATATATATATATAAAAATAAAATACATAATACACACACACACATAATAAAAACCATGTGTGCCTCTGTCAGAGTATACACATTATGGGCAAACTGGTCATCATAACATTATATGCTATGAAACAATCATATATTAATTTATTTTGACCCAGTATTATTCATGATCATTATGCAGTGTCTAATCACTGAGCTTCTAGTGTGAGATTAGATTTCTGACGCCATGTTTCTTCACATGGTTTTCCTCATTCTTCAGCCTTTGCTTGTAAAATTTGCTCACACTCATAGTCAATCAATGCATATTTATCTTAAGAAGCTATATTTCTTGTATCTGCTACATTCCGGTTAAGGTGTTGACTCGCATCTCAGGTCTTTTTTTTATTTTTTATTATAATTTATTATTATTTTTTTTTTACAGTTACGTAGCAAGTACAGAGCCTTTGAGATTTCTCTTTTGCTTCTGGTTCGGCCGACTGAACGTCAGGGGTTTTTAGGCAGGTGTGTTACTAGTCGTGCTTACTCTCGGCCATTAATCTTAATAAATGAAATGCTTCTGGAGCAGAATAACTGGACTTGAAAAAGAAAATGATTGAAAGAAATTGTGCTGGATTACTCTGTAATGTAAAAAAAAAAATCTAAACCAAATATGAAAAAAATTGGGATAATTTGGATGCCCTGCATGTGTTGCTTTTAACTTTCAGTTCAGAAAAAGAATGACTTAATATTAATCAGTACTAGCCAATAATATTACAAAATAAAGTATCTTAAAGTAATGTTAAAGATTATGTAGCAGCCCAAATTTTGCAGTTAATTTAAGTGTATAAGAATTCAAATCTTAATTAAGAATCTTTAAATTTATGAAGCCAATAAACCAATTCATCACATAAATAACATAAATTCCATTTAATTAAATTTGCGTGGCATAACGTTTGTCATGGGTGGCTATTAAGAGAATGAAAGTAGTCATTAAGTCTAGTTAATACAGAAATGTAAGTCACTTTTCGCAATGGAATTTCGATTCCTCACCCGTGTTTTCTTTCAGATCTTCACCGCCGACCCAGCGTGCTCCGGGTTTGGACTCCGAGTCATATTTCTACTGCTTATTAATTCACAGTATTTTTCCAATACTCATTTTACATGCATTTCAAATATCAACCGCTTCATGTAAAGCTTATACAGTACCAAGCATCATCTAGACATTTCATGTACCTCAGTAGATGTTAGGCTAGCACTGAGAGTCCAGATTACACATATAATGTGTATTAAAGTGAAGGAATACATTAACACATCTTTTTAATCTCAAGATTTTTACGTAGGTTAACATTCAGTTTGTATTTGTGTAATATTATTATTCATATCGTCATGCGGTATTCGAGGAACTCTGTGCATGTGCAATGATTGCATGTCATGTCACATCACGTCGTGGCACGTGTGTGCATATGTGAGAAAGAAATACATCTTTGAGGCTGGTGCATTAAAATAACAAGGGGTGGAAATGATCATTACGAAACTGTAAAGAGTTGGATAAGTGGGTTAGAGAGAGTGTACTGTATCTTCTCCTTGGTTCATTGCTAATGGCACTTTCCTTTCTTTTATCTGCATTTCTGTTTTGCATCGTTTCTTCCCCTCCTACTGAAACGTCTCTCGTGGTTACAGAAGGTCAATTCCGTTCCATTGAGGTAAATGAGTAAATGGGGCTCGGAAAAATGCACCGTCATTCGCCCCAAATGGCTGTTGCATGAAGTATGGAGAATGAGTTTCGCTTTGTACAGCAAACGCACAAAAATGTACGCACACAACCTCTAAATGACCTTAAGTCATGTGAAATCAGAAAGAATCAGCACTGACAAACTCCCTTTAAATGATTCAGTAGTTTACGACTTGTACTTCCAAGCTGAGATCGATTTCCTTTTACAAACACGGAGCCGTTTGATCCACACACTAACTGAAAGGTTGAATTATTTCGGTTATTTCGCAGACACACAATGGTACAGTCTGCAGCCTACTCTACATCTTTGCATTGGAACGGTTGTGAGCGTGTTTTAAAAGGCATCAACATGCACCTTTTTTGGAACACAACTTCACTTGGTGGTTGTTCAATAAAATGGTATAAAAATGACAATTTTATTGACAAACGTCTGCATTAGAGACTGAGCAGTTTTGTTTACTTGGAAACACCTGTACGCATGCACAATCAGCCAATGATGTGACAGCAGTGCAGTGCATAAAATCATGCAGACACAGGTCAAGTGCTTCATATTAATATTTACATAAAATCATTTTTCTGTTCTGTGTGCAACATGATTTGGTCTTCAGCTAATGTAGCCCATGTGCTGCAGTGTTTCATTTTTTGAGATGCTTTTCCGCAACTCGCAGTTGTAAAGCATGGTTACTTGAGTTACTGAAGCCCTTCCTGTCAGCTTGACATAGTCTGCTCATCATGTGAAATTTTTTAATCATTAAGGCATTTCCACCTACAAAACCATTCATGTCACTCATTGGATGTTATTTGAATTTTTTCACCCCATTCCCCCTTGTAAAAATGGCAGGCAGATCCTTTGGGCGCTGTAAAGTGCACGATTGGGCCTCCATCAATCAGATTAGTTTCTCCGGTGCATTCCATGGATGCTTGGTTGAATTGAGATCTGGGGAGTTTTGAGGACGGATCAACAACCTTTATCATGTCTGCATCATTATGTACAAATTATGTGCACCATTTTCAAACGTAACTTAAACATTCATGTTACGTTTATGAATAGATAACATTACAGAATGCCAGACCAATGTTCAGGTGGCTCCCAGGTTTGGCATGATAATAGAAGCATGCTCAGTAAAACCTAACCGCTGTTTTACTTACAGTACTGAGCACTTACAAGTCTTGAGAACATACAAAAAAAAGAAAGAAAGAAAAAGGTAAAAATGCGTTTTTCAACAGAAAAGAAACCTCTATAAAGAGCACTAAAGAGTGATAAACACAGTCAATATTTTGTATGAAAACTGGCTTGAAAAGTAATCAGTAGTGTAAAATGCAGATTTGTGCAGTTTTATAAATAAAACAGCTGGTAGGTTTTACTGAGTGTGCTGGAGAATACTCCAGAGTTATTCTTGTAACCTCCGCAATTGCTCCTTTCTAGTTTCATGAGCCTACATAAGGTTTTTTTTTTTCGTTTTCATCTGAAAACTGATTGTCTACATACTAATGAAGACATGATAAATATATATAACAAAAAATGGTTTTAAAAATAACATGGTGCTTAAGACTTTTGCACAGAACGGTACGTCAGAACGATTTTATGCATTGCACCGCTATAGGTAAGGATACGATAAGGATGCGTTCCTGAATGTCAAGTCTAAAATGGACTGTTAGTGTATATTTGAAACACGCCGTATCAGTTCAGTAGTTTGTTTAATTTCATTATGTTCATCATGTCCTATGTAGAGCCCTAAAATAATAATAATAATAATAATAAAGAAAAAAAAAAGTCACAGTTTGTCATTTGCATTATGAATTAAAATTTGCAAAGGAAACCGAGCGAAAAAACACATTTTAAATTAACATACACAGGCTGTCACATCCTTTGTGACTTTCATCCATTTTTGTACCGTGAGTGCTGAAAAAACATTTGAGATCATGGCCATGCTCATTGTGTCAACCGCAAAAAAGACAAAGAAAGAAAGAAAGAAAAATAAAAAAATCTGTGAAATCCTGTAGTGAAACTTCCTGGTTCCTCACACACATGAAAATGAAGCAATCACACCATGGTTGTACCGTATGTCCTTATATTAGATTGGTCAGAGTGTGTCTCAGAGCCTGAGTGAGAATATTTTCTTTTGGTTATTGTCTTCTTTTTTTAATTTTTTTAAAGATGTTCCGGTGCACAAGTGCTTGAGAAGCTTGTAGTGCTGGCCGTTGTATATTCTCTGTCATGTAATAAACTATTTTAGAAGCAAATATATTTGAAATATGAACCCAAATAATAAATAAATAATCATAAAAGAGCAAAAGCTTTTTTCGCCTTTTTCCCCCCCTTCAGTTGTATGCAGCAAAACAATATCGCATTAGCTCATTTCTTATCATCTCCTTTTTCTCTAAATACCGCTTTGGTATTCGGTAATGTCATCACAATCAAGTATCACACACAAACTAGAAAACAATCAGAATAAATAAATAAAGCACAAACACGGAATCCCATGGGTTCACACTGCATTTGTTAATCGCTGCCTAATTCACACCCTGCTTTGACATTATTAACGCTGACTTTAGAAACAAGTTGAAGCCATGAGCAGTTAGCAACGGAAAATCATTTCTCAAATGCTTGTGTTTATGAAGCTGGTAAGAACTGCCTGTGATTGCTGCCACAAACATGTCTCAGCGCACACTCACAGGTAAAGTCTTTTTTTTTTTTTTTTTTTTTCCTGTAAAGCAATTTGACTTTCCGTACACAAGAATTCATCACAGAAAATGCACTGTTTAATCCTGCTTTGTGCATAAAAATTTTATTATGTACTCATGTGCACATACTGTAGTGTGCGTATGGAATTCCTCTTAATCATAGCTATTAGTTTTTACTGTTGATTTTTTTTTACCATGCAACTTCAAGAGTTTAGTGAATGAAGTAGTCTCCATTCATAAAATTTTTTTCTACCACATTTCTTCCATTCAGCACAATCTTCCCAGGATTTAATAATGTGTTGAAGGGTTGTTACTGTAACCCAGTTCCAGTACTACTAGTCTAAATAAGTTAAAAAGAATTTCCAAAAAGTTTCACTAACAAGTTAAAAAAAATTGGAGATGGAGGAAATTATTTCTCTGAATGCTTGGGAAAACATGCTACTGCTGTGGAAACAAGAGAAAAGACGGGAATTACCTAAATGTCACGGGTTGGACTCGGAGCCTTCTGTTTCGTTTAGTTTTTTTTAATTATGGATAAAAAAATAGGACCTTTCAAAAAAGAATTACAAGTGCTAGTGTGGTGAAAACAAAAACAGATCTTACTATACTATTGTAATGTATTCAGATACTGTATGCTGATTTATATATATATATATATATATAATATATATATATGTTGTTGTTGGTCTTTCGGCTGCTCCCGACAAGGGGTCGCCACAGCGGAATATCCAGTCCGCACTACAACTT
>JAQQZT010000039.1:30183273-30193593 GCA_030068275.1 Clarias platycephalus
TTTATATATATATATATATATATATATATATATATATATATATATATTTATTTATTTATATATTTATTTATTTATATGTATTAATATTTTTTTGGTTATACATATAATACGGAACATGTGTGTGCCAAAGTAGCTACTTCTGAAGTTTATGCAACATTTAAGTGACCAATCCTGCTTTCCTAAAAAATTTCAGTTGTTAACTTGAGCCGTTTTGAAGAGATTATTGAATTTTTTTCCAAAAAAATGGCAATTTTTCAGCGTTATACTGTCTTACTTTAAACAATAATAATTTTAAATGCAAATTATTCATATTTCTTTATAAGTATTGATACTAAAATAGGTGTAAACTTCTAGCCCATAAAATGTTTTGCTTAAATAACTTTCAACTGAATGATAATTAAAATCAATTAAAGATTTAAATCCATAAAGTTACGGACACTACATAAAATGGCATAAATATTGCATTGTATTTAGCAAATGTGTTTCTTTTTATCTGATACAATTATAAATGTGTATGCATATTTACAAAAAACAAAGCATGGATCTGGATATACTGTCAGAAGTACGTATTAAGTATTATGAAAAGAATATGTATTATAATCTTATCTGAAAATTCACCCTTTCACCTAGGTGAGACACTTTTAAGCACTAATACCATGTTTTGGCTGATTGTATCTTTTGGAACTACAGTTTCATTATAAGTTGAACATTGGTCTGGAAATTTGCTTTATATATTTTTTAGCAATTGCCAAGCATAGTAGTATTCTTTAATAAGTCTAATTTCAGATCACATGAAATGGTACTACATCAGCCACTGTGGCCGTGTGCTTTGTTTAATCCTGTGCCATCAGGTGTTCCTTGAATGCCTAGGGTTTCCAATTTGCACAACTTCACCACTTGGGAACTGAAAAAAGAAAGAAGCAGAAAGCAACCCTAGGAGGGGGTGGAAGTCCTGAACAGTTTTGAGGACGACACAATAATTCCTGTCTTAACTCTTGCCTAAACCCTTACATCTGTATAATACTAGTCAGATTATATTTGTTTGTTTTTGTGCTTTGTATAAATTTAATGGCTTTTGCTATAATGATCTAAAATAATAATAATAATAATAATAATAATAATAAAAAATAAATAGATTTTGAGAACCTGGTGTTGGGAGGAAGAGATGCTTCCTGTAGAGTGTCATGTCAGAACAGGGGCTGGATGTCTTTCCCAGCTACCGGCCGAGGTGATGAAGTCCACCCACAAACCTTTATATAGACAAAGGCCACCACATGTGACTTTCCTTGTTGGCGGACGGACAGTTGATCTGAAGTTAGTATACCTGCCATTCGGTCAAAAATAGCACCACAGGGCCCATACCGTTCACAGACAGGAACACTCCCCAGGCTCCTGCTCATTATGAGATGTAATATCAGTGAAATGACCCTGGTGAGAAATCCCTGTTTGAACCACCAGTGCCTTCAAGACAAATACATGCCAGAGTGATCGCTAGTGAAAACACAATTTTCAGCGATATCCATTTTAATTTGGCATCCTGCATAGGTGGGGCCCTTAGGGGGAATCCAGCTCAAGCAGGAGGCTCTACAAACCCCCTAATGTTTGTTTGTGATGGATGGAGGTGCCTTGTTCATTTTAGAAATGTGGCAACAAGCCTATGAGTCCCTTGAGAAATACCACCTATGGTGCTGTGATGGCTGGCATGTTGGGACTTGATGGGGCTTTTATGACTCTGAAGAAGAATCAGGAAGCCGGCAGTGAACAGGTTCTAGTGAATGAAGTGAACGTTTGCAGAACAGCATCCTTAAGGCTTGTGCTAGAGACTTTTGCGTTCAGCATTGTTGCCTGGACGAGGTCAGAGTCCTCTGTTGGTCCTTCAGGCTGAAGAGCGAGATACAAAATACGACTTCCTCTCCAAGACGCCAAGTTGGATATTCTGACCATTAGGAAGAGCAGTAGTGGATACCGAGGTCTTGCTGGCCTTCTTGGAGCTACAAAATTGAATAAAGTTGCATTTAAATGTCTTGAGTTGGCACTGGTGAAAGCATCTCCTTCCACCTTGCCAAACCCTTTTTAGCGCTTTGCTGCCAATTTTAATTGTGGAACCCGCTTCCACTGATAGTCTCAGAAATCCTTCGAATCTACAGCTGTTTTTAAAAGCATCAGTGACTTTTCTTGCTTTAGAAGAAGAAATAGCTGCACAGCTTCGTCTGTAAGTGCCGCTCGCTCAGACTCGACACTAATTAGACTTTTCTAGTTCTGCCTGATTGAGTTGTGATTGAAAACTTTAATTAGGCGATTATCTCAAGCTCTGTCGCTATGCTCTCAGAAATGCATGATGAACATGAGTGCACTAATAACTGCTTTTGTAGGGAAATTCACGAGCTGTGGTTCTAGCCATGGCTGATTGGTCCGCTATCTGTTCCTCCCTGATTTGTATGCACAGCAATAATATACACCTCGCAGCAGCATTATGATGAACATGCAAAGACTTACTTTCTCACCATCCACAAAGTTTTATCAAATGATGTTTAAAGATTTTAATCTGTTTTTCTTCCCATCCTGATTGGATTATCATTAAGAAAGTTGCCTGTAGACAAATCCAAGCAGCGGTTGTTACAGGGTGGCCTCTTGGTTTCCTCCAGGTTATCCAGTGTCCTCCCACTCAAAGCACAGGAGCTTAGGAAATGCATAGTCTCATATCTCCTCTAGTTTAATACATGAGCATAGTCCGGCTTTTGTAACTGCAGTCACATGCTGTAGACATGCCTATTTCTATACTGCTTTATTCTCCTGTGTTGTGTGCTTGTGCATATTTTAATGTTTTACCGTTTTAACAGCCTACGCTCTCATTCCTTCTTGTGCCGTCCGTGATAAATGACAGCTCAAAAGCGTTTCCCTAACAAGCTGAATTTCCCTAATGGGAATCCCAAGACTTTAAAATAAGTTCATCTTTCCCCTAGTGATTATGCAGCAAGTTTTACAACGTGTGTCAAAATAATTAATTTCTACACGTCATTAGATTGTAAGCAAAATACTGTAGTATGATATACTGTATGAAAAGCATGATATCAGATTGCATAGTTAACGTGTTAACTTTATTTTTTACTTATGAAAGGTTATATTTTATCTTGAGAAATATAATGGACAAAGTGTTCGCAGAAAAAAAAAAGTCTTAGAAATAAAGTCAAAACTGGGACTTTTGAATGCACAGCATGACAAAACACAGTTACGAGCATAAAAAGCGTCCTTTATTTCTCTATATAATCCCCTACTACACTAATGCACTCATAACAGCATTTCACTAGTGCTTGGATACCATCAAGTTGGAAAGCATGATGGGACTGCCTGCTTCACGTCTGAAATGCTGGCCTCCCAGGAACTCCTTTAATGGCCCAAATATGTGGAAATGGTCAGGACTGTAGGTTAGGACTGTATGGGGGGGTGTGGCAATAACGTCAGGTGCTGTTGGTTAATGATTGTGTTTACAGACAGCTGCATCTCTTTACAAGTTATATGTAGATTTTAAAGGATCAGTCGTTCCACTCTCTGCAGTGGACTCCGAGCCATCTCGCCCAGGATCAAAATTCATGGATTATACAGTCTTCAATACATGAGAAATGTTTATCCCAGGTCTTAGTTTGACACGAACGCCCCTTGTACCCTAGTACCGATCATGTAGATGTTGGTGATGGCAGTTGAATTCATAGTAGTTATAATAACCATAACTATAATAACTAATATATAATAAATAAGTAAAAAAATTAATAAAAAAAACCTCCTGGGCTAACTTCACTTTTTGTAATTTACACTTGTATTGTGTACAAACTCATTGCACAGCTCTGTTCTCACTTTATTAACAGAGATTTGCTGTCTCTGTCCTGCTTCACACCTTAACCACCCACGCTACAGCTCAATTTTTACCAAACGAATGCCTCTAAACGCTACACGGTTAGGCTCACCCGGCCAGTCGCGCACCCAAATTGAAGAGCAATTGAGTTTCTAACAAGACTCCGGAGCTCTGTCCAGCATTGACAAGCTATTTTAAAAACACAGCCATTAAAACCCTGTGTGGCCCACCACCCCGATCTAAATTGCTCTCGGTTCTTCTCAAGAGAGCTTCACACGCAGCAGAGATTAGAAATGAATCTGTCTGGAACATTCTCTCTTGTCGTGTTTTCTTTCCCCCCCTTCAGTTACAGTATATTTTCATGCTGAGCAAAACTGTTGGTCCTGTTCTTGCTAATTTTTCACTGTGCCGTATACCTTATTTGGTAACTTTAACAATCTTACTCTGTTTTTTACCGGATTGCATTTCGTCTAGACGGTTTGTGTTGCAATACAAACTGTGATTTTTCTTGATTTTGGTAGGTTTAATTGCATTTAAAGTGGTACATTGTTGTTCTGTTTTTGAATCAGAAAAATCTGTTTGTGCAAAAGTGTGAAAAAAATGACATAACTGTGAAGGAAGTTTAGTCCATATTGCAATTCAATTCATAAGTGTGCACGGCCAAGTTGCGGCTCCTGTATGAAGTTGCTGCCTGTATGAAGCTGTTCCACACAACCGTGTGTTTCCCCTCCAAAAGCACATAGGTGGATTGGCTCAAGTTCATGTACTTGTGAAGAGTTCCGGGGATTATCTCTGAATCCAACACGATCTTTTTTCTGTTTAAAAATTATTCAGTTAAAGTAATGGCACCTTTTCGTCTGTTCTGTATTCCGTCTTTGATTATAAGATTGTCTGAACAGAACATAAGCATTGTCAGGCAATTTAACACAAAGCCTCCAGCAAGCCTAGGCATTTATGTGAGAAAATACTGTGTACGTAAAAATATTTTAAATTGCCAACAACATGCATCTAATTATAGTCTCGATAACAATTATCATATCAGCCCATCATCTGGAATTGGTGCAAATCATAAAATAATCCAGATACAGGATAATTACTGTATCTGTCTGGTAATGTCAATCACTCTTCACATCGATCATCAGAATGGAGAAAAATATTATCTCTGTGACTTGACATGGGTATTGGTGCAAGACAAGGGGCTGTTATAAAGACCACTGACTAGGGACCACTAGAATGACCACTGACTCCTAATGTGAGTTAATCTGCATAGTGCGTCATGTCAAAATGCCCAACTTTACAACAGAAATAAATGTTTCCAGTCTGGTACAATAAATTTAAGAGGTTCTGGTCTTAATAGCTAGATTTCCCATTCATAACAACTACTGTTGTTGATTTGCACAACAACTTGGCACAGGTTTTATGCCAGATGCCCTTCCAGACGCAACCTTCCCATTTTATCCGGGCTTGGGACTGGCGCTGCATCCAGTGCCTGGGGTTTGGGCATTCGGTGGGAACCCAGGAATTCTCCTTGGCAGGCGACAGACCTACCATTGAACCACCAATGGCCTCAATTAATAACAATTATGAGAGGGGAATTTTTATGTAACTCATCAATTTATCATTATATTATATTATATTATATTATATTATATTATATTATATTATATTATATTATATTATATTATATTAAGCCATGAGATATGCATAATAAGGCATGTGGCTGATTTGAGTGACAGCTGCATTGAAGGTGACAAACTGTTAGCTATGCATCACTTTAGCAATTCAGCTAACTGGAATCATTGTAGTTGAACTCACCACAGGAATTGTAGGAGTTGACATGGGATAACGTGTAGGGTGTGAATGACAGAGTTCGCTCACTCACTCATCGCCTATACCGCTTTATCCTGTATTCAGGGTCATGGTGACCTGGAGCCTATCCCATGAGGCTTGGGGCACAAGGCGGGGTATACCCTGGACAGGGTGCCAATCCATCTCAGGGCATACACACAATCATTCACACACTTTGGGCAATTTGGCAACACCAGTTAGCCTAATCTACATGGACTGTGGAAGGAAACCGGAGTACCCGGAGCACAGGGAGAACACGCAAACTCCATGCACACACAGATGGGATTCGAACCCGGACCCTCGAGGTGCAAGGCGACAGTGCTAACCACTACACCACTGTGCCGCCCTTACAGAGTTCAATCCAATGCAAATAATCTTTATAATATTAGTTAATGTTAGCCAACTTAGGATTTTAGGTAAAATAAGGCTAAACTACAATACCTTGTTCCAACCAATTTGCCCATTTATGGTTTTACAGTACAGTAGGTGGTGTAGCTCATGCCAAGATGACCAGAGCTCCCACAATTGAGCTTTAAAACTGCCCTTCAGAAAACCTGTGTGTGACGTCACAGAGGGTTTGTCCAGTTCTTATAAGGTCAATCGAAGAAAAGTAAAGTTCCGAGAAACTTGTGCAAATTCCCAGATTCCCAATCTTCAGCTGCCAGGAGTGAACCTCTGATGAGGTCTTCTGCTCTTGCAGTCCATCCACCTCAAGATTCACTTATAACCTTGTGCATTGTAAGATTCAAATGAATATAAAGTGTGCCAACCCCAGATGATCAGGCATTACTGAAAAACTCCAACCAACATATCTGGCACCAGCAACCACAGATGAGCAAATGCACAGAAGTTCCTAATAAAGTGACCAGTGCTTGTAAGTCCAAACTATCACATTTTAAGGTCCATAAATGACCCAAATATGAGTCAGAAAATCCAAGTGGTGTCCTTGTCACGTTTTTGATAAACATGTCTGCCAACACTGCTTTTTTTTTTATGATGCACAGAATTACAGAAATCGATTAATTTGAACAAAAGATATAAAAGGGGAAAGTTAATGCATTAAAAGATTAAGCAGCCCCCTTTTTTGTTTGAGTTCTCTGAGGACTGCCTTCCCATCAAGTGATTGCAAAAATACAATTAATCTCAGTAGTCTCAGGTGACCTTCATCTTGCTCCTCCTCTTCTTCTCATCTTCTCCCCCCCCCCCCCCCTCATGTTCTCCTCTAAGAAGGGACTGTGTTCATATATAACTACAACATTCTCCATCTAATCAACCACCACTCTATTACATATAACCTTACTACAGTAATTTGCATTTAATCTATCTTTTTGACTTTTATGCTTCATCAGTTTGCTAAGTGGCAAAGCCTTAGTGACCCTTACCATATGCAAATATGTACAGTATATACAAGAATACTAATCAGAACAAAATATAATGAGAAGAAATAACTAGTCATAATTATTCATACATACGATCATGGACAATATCATGGTTTTCTTCTGTTTTTCTTTTTGTAAAAATTAAATACAACTAATAATAATAATAATGCATAAAAAAATCTGTGCGATGTAATGTGTGTAATTGAAACGTGCAATACTTTCCATCATTTTTTCTCCATCGTTATGGTTCTCCTGTTCAAAAGAGACACCAAGCCTTTAATTGCCATTTCTTCTCTTTATAATCACGAGTGATAATTACTACAGAAGCTGGAATGAAAAGGATTCAAGTGTCTTTCAAGGCTCTCATTAAAACCCTCCTGATGCCTAATGACTGCTAACAGTTCTCCCAGGTATTTAAATATTTATGAGAATTTTACACGTATCAGCATCATTAACAGGATAGGATAAAGAGATCGGAAAAACATGACCTCGTCTTTTCCCTATATTTATTCATCCAGTTATGGCGATTCTGTGCCCATTGTAGCCTTGACTCTCTGTTCTGGGCTGACAGGACGAGAACCCGATGTGATCTTCTGATCTTGAGTTACTGTAGCTGTCCTGTCTTCTCAAACCAGGCACGTATTCTTGTCTGACGTCTTCCATCAGCAATTAAATCTGGCATCAACGACCATGCCACTAGAGCTGTGAATCACAGGTACTGTAGACTGTCAATTAAATTCAATAGCACTAATGTCTGCTGATTACTGATTTGTCTCAAGTGGATATATTTCTGATATGCACTGAAATGCTGTGTAATCTGTGTTGATTGTTACGTCTCATACAAAGCGCTACTTCTTTTCCTTGCCAATCGTGTGCACTACACTCCAGACCATTAGGTGTCAGTAAAGCACCAAATGCCTCTAAACTCAAAAGATGATGACATGTGTTTGCTAAATGTGGGTATTGGTGAAAGATGAAAGTGGTTTGTATTTTCTGCAATTTCTGCAAATTTAATGCTATGCTTCCAACTTTGTGGCAACAGATTGGGGAAGACCCTTTTCTATTCCAACATGACTGTGCCCCAGTGCACAAAGCAAGGACTATAAAGACATGGTTTGATGGGTTCGGTGTGGAAGAACTTGACTGGCCCTAACACAGAACCCTGACCTCAACCCCATCGAGCACCTTTGAGTTGAACTGGAACGGAGATTGCAAGCCAGACCTTCTCGTCCAACATCAGCGCCTGACCTCAAACGCTCTACAGAACAAATTCCCACACAAACACTCCAAAATCTTGTGGATCTTGTGGAAGGATGTGTGTTTGGGTACAATGTCATTGCAGTTTTGGCCAAATACTTTTGTCCATTTCATCTATTTAAGTTTATCTCAATTATTTTTAAAAAATGTGATTAGATTTTTAATCAAAAACTGACTGATTAAGCAAAGATTGATCACACTGCATAATCGATTTCATCGCAGAACTCTACATGCCACACTTATTCACAGAAATTTACAGCCGTGCAGAATACAGTAGATTATAATATTTACTGGGTGACTGGTCATTTTAAAGAATACTGGACTCATCAGTCATCTTTTCTAGATAGATATTCATGAATTATATACAATAAATGTTACACATCATTATATGGTATAAATAATAGCAGTAATAATTCTGGAGTAATCATTCTTAGTACGTAATTAGTTATTCACTGAAGTGTCACTGTAATTTAATGATTCACAATATTTCAGAAAACAAACTAATTTTTGGCAGCTCGGTGGCTTAGTGGTTAAGCGGTTCCAGGTCCTGGGTTTGATTTCGACATCAGGTCCGTGTGCATGGAGTTTGCATGTTGTGCACAATGGGTGCTTAATGGGTTCCTCCGGTTTCTCTGGTTTCCAGAGACATGCAGATTAGCCTGGTTGGTGCGTGAATGTTGGCTGGAGGTCCTACCACAGTTGTACAACATGAGCACAAATACAGTGGTCACCATTGGCCCCCACAGTCCCTAGTCTGACCACAGAGGATCCTAGATGGATAGAAGGACACTCATTTTTACCATGTTGTGGGCTCATGGCCATAATAATTTCAAATTTAACTACCCAGGCTGTTTCCGAGAACCGATCTCACCTACTGTGAGACTCAATAACGAAAAAGCTTGGAAAGATTAAAATGAGTCTCACATGAGGTGCTATATTCGTTCTCAGGAATGGTCTAAATTGAATAGTTGAATTGAAAATATGAATAATTAGTGTATTATAATGAATGTTATTATGTTACTTACTTTTTATGTAGACGTGCCTACAGGCAAATGCACTTACACCGGAAAAGACAAGAAAGACAAGGTACATTAAGAATAGATTACATTAGGAACAAAATTGGTTTTCTTTGTGCTACTTGATGAAAAGAAAACGATTCTCTATTTAAATACGTTTCACAAAAAGGCATTGTAGTGATGAAGTATATGATATGCTCAAAGTACCTTTTACGTTTTAAACTTACTTGCATTTTGTACTGGATAATTTAAAAAATCTTAATCTTAGCATTATATAAATATTAAGATGTTTTTTTTTTTTTTTGAGTATAATTATATGGTAACCCAATATTTAAGTGGGTATAAAGTAGTATTACTACATAATGAGAGACCCATGTACTGTACGGCACCGTGCAAAAGTCTCGAGCCACTCTTCGAAAAAGCCAGGATTTCTTGTGTTTAATGTAGTCTTCTGGAATAGTTCTCCATGATTTCTGAAGAATTTTTTTGGCTCTACTTTTCAGTCCAGCAATGTTTTTCTGTTGTTGTTTTGTTAAGGTTGTTACAGTGGGGTAAAAAAAGTATCTACTGTAGTCAGCCACCAATTGTGCAAGTTCTCCCACTTAAAAAGATGTGGCATTTTCATCATAGGTACACCTCAACCATGAGAGACAAAATAAGAAGAAAAAAAATCCAGAAAATCACATTGTAGGATTTTTTAAGAATTTATTTGCAAATTATGATGGAAAATACGTATTTGGTCAATAACAAAATTTCATCTCAATTCTTTGTTATATACCCTTTGATGGAGGTCAAACGTTTACTGTAAGTCGGCACAAGGTTTTCACACACTGTTGCTGGTATTCTGCCCCGTTCCTCCATGCAGATCTCCTCTAGAGCAGTGATGTATTGGTGCTGTCGCTGGGCAACACGGACTTTCAACTCCCTCCAAAGATTTTCTATGGGGTTGAGATCTGGAGACTGGCTAGGC
>JAQQZT010000039.1:30193693-30209655 GCA_030068275.1 Clarias platycephalus
TCTTGGCCATAGTGGAGTTTGGAGTGTGACTGTTTGAGGTTGTGGACAGGTGTCTTTTATACTGATAACAGATGCCAGTAATACAGGTAACGAGTGGAGGAGAAGTTGTTACAGGTCTGTGAGAGCCAGAAATCTTGCTTGTTTATAGGTGACCAAATACTTATTTTCCACCATAATTTGCAAATTAATTCTTTAAAAATCCTACAATGTGATTTTTCTGGATTTTTTTTCTCATAGTTGAGGTATACCTATGATGAAAATTACAGACCTCTCTCATCTTTTTAAGTGCGAGAACTTGCACAATTGGTGGCTGAATAAATACTCTTTTGCCCCACTGTACTGTATATAAACAACCAATTTTTAATAATGTGTCTTTAGACACTTTAGGAATTACATTTATTATGAAGAAATGAGGGGTGGCTCAAGACTTTTGTACAGTATCAACTCGATTTATCACACAGTGAATGTTCGACTATGATTAAGGTGATGGATGGCTAGTCTACATTATGTGCAATAAAGAAAAGAAATAATCAGAAAGCATTGTTTATTTTCTAATTCTTTTCCACAGCTTCCTAAATGTTAAACACAATCATGGCTAACCTGCATATAGAAGAGTGCTAGTGCTAAACAGGAAAAGAGCAGGTTAGGGATTTGGAGCAGGAAATGTTGGCACCCTTTTCCCAGACACAGGTGCCAGCTCTGCAGGGTCAGAGCAACAGAGAGGCAGCACTGGAACTCATAACACCAAAATCACAACAGTGTGCTCAGCTAAGAGCACCTGCACTGTATATGCATGTGGTGTGTGTGTGTGCGTGTCGTCTTACATAGGGCTGGGTCAAAAGGTCACCGACTGTCACATGCATTGCTTTATGTAAATTGTTTGTCTGTAGTGCCAAGGAAAAGTCTTCTAATGAGGATATTTTATAATACTGTACACACATAATACATGAATAACAGATACGGCTATAACCGATACCTACTGTATATACAGTACAAATGTGCATAATAAGCTTGACTAGCAAATATCTATTTCTGTATATTCGATGCTTTTATGGACATTGCATGTTTTCCCGGTGTTGCAGGGCAGCTCTTCTATAAACCTGCTCTCATGCAAAATTCATTGGAATTCTAATGAGCAATTTCACTGGATTGCATACAGCTATAGCTGCAGCTCCTGCCCTGGCACTAACCTTAACCACTCGTACCAACTGGCTCAGGCAAATTCTTAAAACCTGCAGTTATTACAACAAGTTTCCTCTGTGCGTTTCCACTAGAGCATCTGCACTTTGATAAACTGTTCGAATTGTAGAATAATGTACAGTATGTGTTACAACAACCAGACACGTGAAGATAAAAAACTCTGGATATTAAAGAGATTACATGCAGAAAGATATAACTTTTTTTTTTTTACATGGGAAACAGTGATTGGATTATTTTAAATGGAAGAATAAACAGAGGGAATACGTCATCGGATTAGTGTCCTGGGCAGAGGTTTAATAAAGGTCAAGTTTAGTTAAAAGGTCAAGAAGTTTAATAAATGTCATACTGTAGTAATAAGCAGATTGTATGATATGAGGCGTTCTGGTCAAACCGGGACTTTTGATTGTGCAGAATAACGGAGTAAAAACTCCCTGTATTTCTCCTTCTTAGTCCTTGGATACCGTTAAGGTAGGAGTCAACATGAAGAAGCTGTGCTCCTCCTCCTCCTCCTCCGGACTACCTGAAATATTAATATCACTGATTACATTAAAGCTGATCAGCTTATTTTTAAATGTAACCTTTTAACTATTACTACAAACTATTTTACCATCAATTACACTAATTATAATATATTATCTACTGGCTTAAAAACGGGCCCGAGTACCTCAGTTACCTCTTTCACTGATGGTTTTGTTGTCGTCGTCTTCTATTGAGATGTCGCCACAATGGACCATTCAATCCAAACACAACTCAGCACAGGTTTTTACGCTGGATCCCCTTCCTGCCGCAACCCTCTCATTCAGGACCGGCACTGCATTGTGTGGTTGGGGTTTGGGCATCAGGAGGGAATTTAACCCAGGCCTTCTGCACGGCAGGTGAGAAACCCACCACTGAGCCAGCAATGTCCTCAATTACGTCTTTCGGCGATAATACCGTACCTCAAACTATAATTCCTTATAGCACTTGACTCTTAGACCATACTGTAGATTGAAAGGTTTAAACTCAGATTAGTCATTTATTCATGAATCATTAATTCTCCTACATTATTTATTTTATGTATTACATTTTTATATGCCTTTTTCCTTCTTATATTTTGACACAAAATATTCCCACAAGTTCAGTTTCGCTCGGAGGAAACATTAAACGCTTTACTGTACTTAATATTTTTAGGGCCAATTAAATAGAACGCACACTTTATATAATTACTAATCATGCTCTTCAGGTGCACGTATAATTAGTCCTGTAATTAGAGAATGACTTTGGAATAATACCACTTTACAGACTTGCTCAGCAAGTGCATACTGCATTTATTAAACATGGAAAGCCTTTTAAACACAAAATACATTTTTAGAATTTACTGCTCTGCTGAAAATAATGATGTCATAAACCTGTAGTAGGGTGTTTGAAGAAAAGCTTTTTCATATATATGCATGAAAACAGGGCAGCTGTGGGCTAATAATCAATGGCGGGATGAATTTAAACCTTTTTAATGTCTGAGACACATTAGTTCGAATTATGTTTTACCCTAACTTAAGCTATGAACAGCCATTCTCTCAACAGTCTCTCGACCCAAAAAGGACGAATAAAACCACACGGCTTGTCACGTTACCTTGAATTCAAATAGTGCAAACTTACCTACTGTATCGCGAAGACTTTCCCATAGTGGAAAACCTCCGAAGCACTGACACTGAATCACGTCATGTCAGCCACAGCCGTGTCAGATTTTAATTTCTCATTGGTCAGAAGGTTTATTCATGATGATCTACGATGGCACGTTGATATGGTGATATGGTTGATCTGGTGATGCCTTCTGTATCTGTTTAACATTTAGGCGAGAGGTGCATTTGGAAATATGAGAAGATTTAACAAGCATAAGTTCCCTACATTAGGACCAGAGAGAATGGAACATATTTTGTACACTTTCCAGAGTAAACAACTGACCCTATTAAAATACGCTTCATTCTAAAGCTTTGGCATGAACTTGTATTTAACATTATTTAAAACCCAGGCATTTAGAACAGACTTTATTACCTTCATATTCCCTGTTATTTTTTCTGTCGCCATACGACTTTCTATATTTCGCACATTTCCGCACTTCATCGCTCTCTGACCATACGGCAGTCTAATCAGCATAATCTTTCTTTTAATTCCCTTCCAATTAACCTTCTGTTATGATTTGTTTTACCATCACAGAGTCGTTTAATTGCTTTCAGGACTATATTAGCACTTATTCCAAAATCAATGCTGAGATAACTTTGGTTAATTAATGATTTGGTATTTTCATCACAGCTTCCTAGATTGGCCAAGAGGTTTCGCGTTAGAGCTTAAATGACTTTCCCATGATTTGTCGATGGGATTTATTCAGCTAAGCTCCGAGTTTTAATACGAACTCCATTTCAAAAGACGTTGGATTGCCATTGTCGCCGAAATAACCGGGTTACATTATGATGGAAATAAAAACGTTTAACCATGTATTTCTGATGGACCTTTTCTAACGCTAATAAGTTTAAAAAAAAGAATTTTAGCTATGCAAAGCAATTAACTGCAGTAGCTATGTAAGCAAATTATAAACAAAATATTATAATGTGTTTTCAACAAATAGGACTCACCTATACAGTACATATACACTTATCCCAGCATTTCACTAGAGGTTAGATACTATCAGGGTAGAAAGTTTTCTCAATGTGCTGGATCACTGATCAGACTGTCTGCTTCGCATCTGAAACGCTGGCCTCCCAGGAACTCCTTTAATGGCGCGAACATGTGGAAATGGCTTGGAGTGAGGTCGTGATAGGTGAGGCTGAGTTCCTGTAATGTAAAGTGATGCTGGTGAACGATTGTGTGTACGGTTCCCACAGACAGTTCCATAAGTTAGTGACATGCTATACATTGATTTTCAAGGATCAGGCGTTCCACTCACTAAATGTTAACGGGAACGACCGTGGGCTCAGAGCCACCTCGGACAGGATCATGATTCATGGACGTATAATCTTTTTAATCACAAGTCCCAGTTTGACTTGAACTGCCTAGTCAGGGCTAATCTCTAGTTAATCTTCAGAATACAGATAAATTGTAATTAATCTGAAGTAGAGGAACCGTCGGAGCCAGAATCCACAGACTATGCTGGCACTGCGTTGTTTTTTGAAAACGCTTTGGTTAAGGCACAGATATTGGCACTGTGTTCCAGCCCTATACCATCCAAATGGCTAGGAACCATAACAAAGGGACAGGCTTGTCTGCCATGGTTTCACTAAAATAGCACTTCTGTTTTATATACGCAGTGAAACGCACAGGCAGCTGAGAAGGACGGCTTTAATTACACAAAAGTTATTGATCGATTCTCCCCACCCCTCCAGGTCTCCCTCATACAACACTCATATATTTTCCTGGTTCATGTGTAATCGATGCCGCACACAATATTACCCTTCGGTTTGCATTCTGCACTGATACTGGATCATAAATAGATTCAAAATCGTTGCCTGAAAGAAGCCAGGAATCCAGGCCTATAAAACACTTGTTGAGCATTGACATGACATTATATACCATCATAAATCGAGAACGCATTAGACAGACAGACAGACAGACAGACAGACACAAGGAGTGTTCAAGACAAACCGGGACTTTTGATTGCGCAGAATAACAGAACAAATTTATGAGAGTAAAAACATTCATATAATCTCCACTTCTGTACACTTATTGTTCACATACTGTACATGCTTTTCTTAAAAAAAGAAAAGTTTATCCACATTATAAACTCACGGCGTACACAGTGTTTGACTTACATAAGCAGGAGGTGATGTGTACTCAGTCAGTCTCAGTATCAAATATGGTGGGTGTTGCAGAGGCAGTGCCAGAGGCAGAGACAAAGGTCAAGAGTCCCGCATCCTCCTTAGTGATCCCACATGCTGCCTAGTGATCTTTCGTGACACTGAACTGGTTACTTTTAGAACCAATAAGTGCATAAACTAGAAGTCGAGTCCAGATAGGAATTACATTCAACATCTAAAGTAAGCATGCATCTCATTACTCAATGTCTTTGATTTAAGTGGACAACGGACTTATTTCCTTGACAATGGACTTGATCCTTTGTTTAGAGAATCTGTGATTCATTAATATTTTAGATTTAGAAAGAATTGTTCGAAATTGCTTTAGAAAGATGAACAGCCTACGTTATTTGTATCAGATGTTTCCAGGGCCAGTAAGATCCTCTGCGCATTTTAAAATGAAACGTGAATTAGGAACTTTTCCATGAACAACAGTGTTAAAGAATTATGCTTTTCTTTTTTAGTCCCTAAAAAGAGACAATGTTCATCGCTTCTATAAACATGGAAATTGAAGTAGAAAAAAAACCCTTAAACACAATGGGAACGGATCTGTGTCGGAAACACAACATTGGGCAGTGACAAAATAAATAAATAAATATATATAATTGATTTCTTCTAGTGTGTTGGATATGTCATGTAGAACTAAAGTTAGCATTAACTTTTAAAATACAGATGACTTTGCCAAAATGACACTAAATAAGTCACTTTATGCATATTTGCACACCCATAGTCACTTGAAAAATTTTTACAAATTTAAAAATTTTTTGTCTTCTATATTTCTATATTTTTTATTATGCCCTTATTTGTACAGTTTATTAAATTTATATTCTTTCATATTTCTTTCTATTCATATTTATTTCTTATGTATAAGCGTTTATTTTTAAGGTCACTGGCGGTCGTATAAGCATTTCACTGCATATCGTCCTGTGTATGACTGTGTATGTGACAAATAAAATTTGAATTTGAAAATGTTTAATTTACAAAACAACTGGAAACAACCCTTAAAACCCTTAAAAAAAAAAAAAAAGAAAATATATATATAAAAATCATCTGCGCTCGTTGTTTGTCAAGGTCACTTTTGTTTTTTAAATGAAATGTATTCAATCATATTGCTTCAATTGTGCTGACAAAAGGATGCGTCACTCTATATTGTGCAACACAGACTCCTATATTTATTAACATATAGAAACGGCTCAAATGCTCTGAGTTGTCAGGGTTAAAACGTTATGGCACGGCGAGAATTGGAGAATATCATGTACTACACAAATTAAAACTTATAATAAGTTTTTAGAAAAAAAAAAAAAATCTTTGGTGGTCCATGGACGCTCAGTTGGGATGTGTGGAGTTTGGAGAGCCTTGGCCTCTTTGCTGGTCCCTTTGTACGGAGGGCTGTGGTGTACTGGGTGTTCTGGTGCCTTTCTATCATGGCCAGGATTTACTTTTTAATGGTTATTTGTGCTGCGTTGGCTTTTCTGTGGGATCAGACCGGAAGGACTGGCCCTGGTCCCTGCGGGCGTGGGTCACTAGTATAGTGTTTGTATTATTATCGACATTTTGATGATCACGGTCATGTTAATCTGATGAGGTGTTAATGTTATTGCTGATTGGTGTATAGTACTCATATAAAATACATGAATTTAAAACGTGTTATGTAACATGACACTAATATGACTAATACAGTAGAAATGACACTATGACATTTCGTACTTTATACAGCATTCATACAATAGCATGAGGACTGAACCAGTACAGTTTTTAAGTAATTAAAACGATATAAATACAACAGCATAATGTTTTGTTTTTCACACACAATCTATGCAGCACGTGTGATATTTTAATGTTTTCAGGTACAGCACAGTGCCTCAGAAGTCACAAAACTGTAGATACGGAGGATAAAAACACTCAATCACGAAAGTAACATGTGCATGCTGGTCTTATTCGCACCCATTCAACACCTTCAGTCATTAGTGTCTACATTTGCCTCCTGTTTTTCTTGTCTGCTGGCTGTCGTGGTGTCTGCGTGGGTGTGACACTCTGTGTACACTACATTAGGTGTGACAGACACAACTCTTCTATTCTCTAAATGCTTAAGGCCATTACACAGCGATGACTGAATTATCTGTGAACGGATTTGATCTTGCAAGTGGGGCAAAAAAGTGAGGCACTAAACTGTCCTAATAAAAGCAAAGAAGTGCTGTAGATTGTCACACTGACTTGTTTTTGCTCCTTCAGGCTGGATCCACACATTTAATGAATCGCTGGTATGTGATTGCATCTGTTTTCATCATGAGCTCCCGCGGAGTGACAAGGAGAGCACCTGATGTAGGGGCGGAGTGTGTAAGTCGCAGCAAGCATTAGAGAAAGAAATGCAATATCAGTGTTATTCATGCAAAAGTGTGTTCTTCCCTTGGCTTTCCATCATATTATATATTGATTCATTAGGTTGGATGTATTAGGGACATATTTATCAAGAAGTCACCTTTAAGAGCGATACATTACTGTAGATGTCTTTGTTAAAAGTGGAATGTGAATAGAAATTAAATCCATGGTGATTAACATGTTTTCATGTCATCAACCGCCTTTCATTTGTCATGAAGCTCTATCTAGTATTGAGAGATCTTTCATTCCTGTGGCCATCAAACTTAACATAACTCCTCTAGAAAGGAGAGCTGTAATAATGTTCACAGCCTGGAAACAATAGGTACACTAGCCTCTACAATTTATATGCCAGGGTTCAATTACCGTTACCATGTGCAACATCTGGTTATGCTAATCTATAAGTATTGGTTGTTACATTATACTTGTGTCTATCTTACAGTATGTCCACTTTGTGGATTTCTTATTTTATTTTATTGTATTTATTACTTTCTTTGCTCTTGGAGCAGTTTATCTTATCTTCTTAAATGGCAACAAATGTTTTTACTGTGACAGGCTGCAAAGTACCTAAAGTACAATTTCAACATCGGTTGTTTATGTAACAACCTCAGCAGCAACCTCGGTTCCCCTCTCATCTGTTCCAACCACTCAGCATTCAGCATCACCAGTGTACTAATCACCGACCTGATCATCTGTTTCTCACTGGATCATGCTTAAGTTAGATGTTCTTTTAAGCTTAAATGATTCTTAGATCACTGTGTGGCTTAGCAAACAAAAAACATTCCTCTGAAACTGCCTTAGGTACAGGGGCTGGACTGAAAATGAGAGACAAAAGACTGGTTCCAGTTCTGTTCTGAACTCGAGACTGTATTGATTTGAACTTGTTTTGGACTTAATGCTTTTTGTACTTTTCTTGGTCTTGGGCATTGGTCTCGTTACATATACCAATCTGCTAAAACATTAAAAACCATGCGAAGGTGAGCTGGTTTAAGCTCTATGCAATGTTCTGCCTAGAAACCTTGCGTTCTGGCATTCATGTGGATGTTACTCTAGAATGTACCACCCACCTATACATTGTTGCAGACCAAGCTATACACCAGTTCATGGCAGTAGTGTTTCTTAATACTGTAACAGTGGCCTCTTTCAGCAGAATTATTTACCTTTACACACTGTTCAGGAATTCTTTGAGGGGCATCAAGATCAAAGGGTCGTGTTGGCCTCTGAATTCCTAGATCTCAATCTAATCAAGCATCTGTAAGATGTTCTGGACAAAGCAGTCCGATCCATGGACTCCCCAACTCGCACCTTCCAGGACTTTAGGGATCTGCTGTTAATGTCTGGTTAGTGAAAGATACCACCATCAGAGGCCTTCTGCAGTCAGTGCTTCAACAGACAGACCTACACAATATTAGGTGGTTTGAAAAATAATGTACTGTGTTACAATAAGTTCTTTTCAATGCACAAAGTGTGGCATTAAGTAAATTATTCTCATAGAAAACAGCCTAAACAAATAGTCAAAGCAGCTACTGCCAATTAGTTGATCTATAGGACGGGCCTTAAGAAGAATGACAGTATTCTTATTCAATCTCGTCTTTGCCTTGGCCTACCTAAGACTTGATCATGATATAATTTAAGCTTGTCCTCGTCCTAGATATGACAAAGGCAGTCTTGACTATGTTGTCTCTTAGTATACAGTAGAGATCATGTTTGTGCTCCATATTAATATTTCAGGTATATTTGCACTTATATTTTTCCAGACTTCCTAATAAAGTGCACAAACCAATTAGGGGTTCCTTGGTTGTAGCCGTGTAATGAGGACCAGCTGCTACCAACTACTATTAAATTGGTATCAAGTTATTTAGTTGAATCCGGACATGAAGCTCATTCATATCAAAAATCAACACTTAATAAGGTTTCCTTTGAAACAAACCGCAATGTTTACAATGTTATGATAACATATACTCATGTGTTTAGTATTAAATACATGTACTGTAATATTAAAGCGAACCACCTGTTTTATACCAGCACGACAACACTGATGGTGTTCTTCACTTGTGACACACTGCCTGATGAAGGCTTAACATCCTGTTTACTTTGTTGTGCTAAACCTCCTCTCGCTATTACACAATGCACAGAAATTACAAATGTACAATTGAGAAAAAATCATCACGTTGCAGCCAATAGACTTTCCGGAGTCTGGAAAATAGAGCACATGATCTCTTGAGCAGGAAAGCATAAATAAGTAAAGCTGTCATAAATAAATTAGCAGCAATAAAAAAACAGAGCTCTAGTTTCAACTTCCTCATTCAGACACTTGGCCTCGCAAAGCCCCAGAGACTCCCTCCGGAGCAGGAGCAGTTGACATGGGTAATTTGCTCAAAGTCTGGGCCCGAGTTCCCTCGTCAAACTTGTGTTGTCAGAGATGTTATTATTGACACGTTAACTTGAGTGTGTAATGATAATGAACATCGGATGGTGTTGCGCGCGCACACACACATACAGATGCAGGGTTTTTTTTTTTTTTTTCCTCCTATGTTTTTTGTTTAATATGCAAAACTCCTATCATTATCCATGGTGAAAGTTTTATAAGAGGAGAGATGTGGAAAGCTCAGAGCTCATGTAACCGAGAGCACTCGGGGCGCGCTGAAGAACAGAGTGAGAAATGGAGAGTAATTTAAAATAATCCTCCTAAAGCATTCTTCAATATTTCTTCTTCTGCACTTACTTTGGTCAAAAGCACGAAGGCCTCCAAGTTTTGCAATGCTGTTGAAAATATCGACAAGACAATCTACAAAGAACACAACCGTATATATTGTGTTTACAAAGTACAGTTCTTTGTGTCAAGGATTCCACAATATGCTCGACTGCTGTTGGAGCCCATCCGCCTCGTGTTGTGCCTTCCGCAAACGTTTTCTGCTTCACCAAAGTTGTAAAGAGTTTTATTGAGTTACCTTAGTCTTTTCACTCTAGCCATTTCTTTCTGACTTTCTATCCTCCTTCTCACTGGATGTTGTTTCTGCTGTTGTTGTTTGCACAGTTCCAAGGACTCTAAAATACTTGCAGCATCCTGGTTGACCCCAGCAACTATATGACTGTCAAAATCAGAGTGTTTGGTGTGAATTTTCATTGAAGCTCTTGAACTGTTTGTATGATTTTATGCAATAAACAGCAGTGAGATGATTGGGAAATTGCAAGAATAAATAAGGAATTACATTTCTAATGAAATAAATGGTGTGTAAAATGGGTAGAGTGTTGCATTGGAGTTACAATTTTCATTTTTATTTGGCAGTACTACAACACAATTCTTTCGTACAAAATAAACCCTTGGCCATAACTGATCAGTCATACCTTTAACCTCGAAATACACCGATCAGCCACAACTTTAACAGTAAACTGGGGACAGAATCATGGGCACCCATGGCTTATCCATGCCACAGGGAACCGGGGGAACCAAATCCCACAGAAAAGCCAATGTAGCACAATTTGCGGAAAAAAACGCCAATGCTGGCCATGATCGAAAGGCACCAGAACACGCAGTGCACCACAGGCTGCTGCACACGGGACCCAGCCTTAAAACTCCCCGGATCCCAATCTTCCTGACTGACCCTGTGCTTTGACTTGACTTTAGCTTCCTAACTGGGATATGCTGTAAGGTACATGTGACAAATAATTGAATTGTAATCATATTTATCCTATGATGCACAGGGTAATATACAGTATAATGAAATTTACTTGAAGCATAGCAGACCTACCTTGGTCAGGGATGTCGATGGTGAAGTACTTAACAAAAAAATATATTTTGGTTGTACTGTCCTCCAAGCATGGGTCTGCTGAACTTTCTGAACCGTCATTTTGTTGAGAAGCACGAACTTCCTCTGGCTTTGTTAATGAATCAATTCACAGTTGAGTTCTATAAAGCTAGTTTGAGCTTCTGTTTGTGTTGTATACTTAATTTGAGTTTAGAGAGGAGGACTGTTTAGAGTTTTGCGCTGGACAAATGAGATTTGTGGTGCTCCACTTTTAGGTTTAGAAAGAATAAAGTGGATAGACTTAAATAGTCGGTGAGAGTTAAAGCAGAGGTAGATTCATGTCCCAGGTGGGAACGCGAGCTGAGAAACTTGCGAGTCTCTGAGCAATTTAAATGCGAGTCAGGACTGAGTGGGACATAGATAACAGATGACTTGCTGCTGATTTCCCAGACACCTATTAGCCAACATCAGTCTCTTGCCACTTCCTGTCCTTTTCCCCGCTCCCCGTCCCTTACTTTTCCCTACTAAAGCAGTATCCGTCACAAGGTAATTAAGGAACAACATGAAAGACAGAGACCCCTCAACGAATCCATCACTGCGATATCTTTGTCCTTTCTTTTTCTTCTCTGCTTCATCACTTTTTTCGCATACCCTTTGCAACCTTCCGTAGAACATTTGCTCACACTACAGTTGTAGAACACGACTTTGCACACATGATTGTCCAAGGCCTTACCAATGGCAGGAACAGGTCTTTGCAGAACTGCCTTACAGTTGCTTATTCCTATCTGATAACCACATATACAGCATAGCTCATCATATACCCCAATCAGCCTTAGCATTAGAACCACTGACAGGTGAAGTGAATATCAGTGATTATCCTGTTACATTGGCAACTACCAGAGGGTGGCATGTATTAAAAAGGGCAGAAACATCAGGTCTTGTAGGGTGTTCCCGGTACTCAGTAGTTAGTACCTATCAAAAGTGGTGCAAGGAAGGACAACTTGTGAACTGGCAGTAGGGTCATGGGTGCCTATGGATCATTGATCTGCTTGAGGAGTGAAGGCTAGCTTGTCTGGTCCAATCCCAGTGAAGAGCTACAACACATGCTATGCTATATAAAGGTGTCCAAAAGACTGTCAGAGACTGGTCACAGTGCCCATTCTGAACCTTGTCCATTGCTGAAAGCACCTATAAAGAGCACTTTAGCATCTGAACTGAACCATTTACAGTGCTGTGAAAAAGTACTTTCTTTTTTTTTTTGCGTATTTGTAACACTTAAATAATTAACCCGAGTAAAAAAAAAAAAAAAAAAAATTCAGTTTTAAATGATGATTTCATTTCTTAAGTGAAAAAAGCTATCCAAACCTGCCTGGCGCTATGTGAAAAAGTAATCACCCCTCCATCCTATGCTAAATCATCAATGAAATCAGAATTAAATTTTCTCTCACCTGATTACTGCCAGACCTGTTGAATCAAGAAATCAATGAAATATAACCTGGCTGACAAAGTGAAGCATGCTTCAAAGTGTATAGCAGAGTATGTGTACATCAATTACCTGGGAAAGAGATGGCACCAGAATACACCATGAAAAGTAGGTAAGCCATGTGATTCTTTGGGCAATGTTCTGGATCCATAGGTCCTGCCATTTATGTGGCATGTACAGTATCATCTACTTAAACACTGCTGTAGACCAGATATAGCCCTTCATTGCACTATTTCACAATAGCAGGGGCTATAAGATTTCAAGGTGTTGGCGTGGCCTGAAACAGGTGGTTAGATGTTATGGCTGATCGGAGTACTGTACATGTCAAACTTGCTTTGCGCATTAATTGTACTGTAATCTTATTCATAACATGTTATCAGGATGTCTCCTCTGGATTCAACTACATCGGTGTTGGCTGACTGTAGATCATGATTTATTGTAAGTGCATTAGGAAGAAATTGATTTATAGTTATAATGATGTTTTAAAGCAGACTTTATAAAAAATTTTTTTTAAATGACCAAAACACCATCATGCCCATAAAGCACTCTTCCTTTTTGTAGACAGATGCACCACAGAGATCTCTATCACTAAAAGGTTCGCCTTTCCTTTACCTCTGTCTCTCTCCCCATTGAAATTCCTTCCACTCGGCAGCCTAGCGCCTTGTCACAAACCATTAACACTGAAGCAACACAAAACAACAAGCAAAGCCGGAGCAGGGCGCCAAGGAAATTAAACCGTACAAATGTAAATGGATGTGGAACAAGCAGTGTATTAAGGTGGTTGAGAGAGAGAGAGAGAGACTTTTAAATGACCTGGAAAGTGTATCTAATATAGTTCATATAATAGTATAGTACAAAAATGGTCCATTTATCACTCTAGAGGATTCTTCAGAAGCATTAACGGTTCAATGTAGAGGCCTAGTTTCTCACAAAAGAAAAAGGTTTCAAGGACAACCATCAGCATGGGACGAGTGGAACTAAAAAGCATAGATTATGCCTAATCATTCCGGATGAATGTGCTACACTACATGACCAAATCATTTGTAGACAATCCAATTTGTAACAATCACTTTTACATTTATATTTAGCCATTTGGAAGAATCTTATCCAGAGCGACTTACAAACTGCTTTGAAGATTCTTGCATTCGATAGATCCTTACACCGGGTGACTAACTACTGTAAGTACCATCAGTCAAACACTGTCGGTGCTCGAAGAGAAAACAGTCTACAGGAGATGTAAAGCATGACTTCTTTAAACTGTAGTAGTCTGTAGAGTAAAAATTCAACAAATCAAAAATGAATAAAAATAAATCGCAAGAGATAAGTGTTTCCGTTTTTGCGCGCAGGCACTGTGTGTGTGTTTGTGTACAGTATGTGTGTGAAGCTAAAGTAAGAGGAGAGGAGGGATTAGATTCCCCTCTCCCTCTTCTCGTCTTACACAGTAAACCTTCTTCCTCTCATATTTGAGTTTTTCTCACACGCGCGCGCACACACACACACACACACACACACACACACACACACACACACACACACACATATATTAACTGAAAGATTGTTTTATCGTAAAAATTAACAAGGAACATCGTTAATGACACTCGATTGAGCGAAACACTAACGGAATCACTGCTGTAAAGTAAAAATAAAACAAATGAACCTGCACTTTACCTTTGAAAAGAATCGCGACTGAGCAGTGTTTCTGTGTAGAGCAGAGAGAAAGAGCGCGCGCGTGTGTTTGTGTGTGTGAAAGCGAGGGGAGGGGTGTGTACATGAAGACGAGAGGAGGTGTGTGTGTGTGTGTGTGTGTGTGTGTGTGTGTGTGAAAGCGAGGGGAGGGGTGTGGGCGTGAAGGCGAGAGGAGGTGTGTGTGGGAAGAGCCACTGTGTCCAATGACAAAGTACAGGCTGATACAGAGAGGGAGAGAGAAAATGGATCTTTAACCTTTCTAATGAGACTTTCTTTTGCTTTACACGTGTGTTATAATTAACAGTACACGCACGCTGTACACACATGCATACAAGCACAAAATAAAATGTTTTACGTGCACTCACGTGGTAACAGTGTTATAGTAAACAGTACACACATGCACAGGTGTTGATTAAACCAGGGGTAGCTCAGTGGTTAAGGCATTGGACTACGGCTCGGAAGATCCCAGGTTCAAACCCCATAACCACCAAGTTGCCACTGTTGGGCCCTTGAGCAAGGCCCTTAACCCTCAACTGCTCAGATGTGTAATGAGATAAAAAAAAAAAAATGTAAGTGGCTCTGGATAAGAGCGTCTGCCAAAATGCCTAAATGTAAACCAGTAAGAGATGAGCACTAAGACCCAGCAGGGGAGACGATTACCCAGCGCAAGAGAGAGAAAAACCGTTGGCTCAGTTGTGATCACGTGACGCTCGGCGTCAAAACAAGAAGCGCATGCGTGATGCATGATACTCGGTGCTCGTAAACCAAAACTTGTTTGTTTTCCAAGTCAAAATTTATTACAAATCTTTGCTCGTCTTGAGGAACACTCGCAAACCGCTTTCGACTTCCTGGCAATATTTGGTGGTGAACAACATATGGGTATGATGATGAGATTTCCACCTACAGTACTTTTGTATCCTGAATATAGTCTATATTACAACAATGAAACAACATAAATCACTAAACCTAAAGTCCCCACCATTAGAGCATTATCATTTCATATATCATTAATATTTTCTATATACATATCTTTAATATTAGACCATATTACCAGCACAAATTAAACCTAGTGAGCTTAATTATGATGTAGATCAGATTATAATTACCCTTTTAGCATCCTGAATAATGAGCAGTCTTTCATGGCATGCATTCAGTAGTTATGCATCTCATTTCCACAGCTGAGGACGCATGAAGTGTTGATATAAAACAACATATTTAAATAGTAACCAGTGAATGAACTGCACATATTTAACTTTTTGTTTGTGTTATTTTTATATAGTGTCTAATGCATTGGCTTTGTGTTTGACATTAACACTGGGGTCATTTACAGTATATGGAACGGCGTCGTGCTTATTCAAGAACACAATGTGCTCCTATGCTCTTATTTCCTGCTTCCTTTTCTTTCTTTAGTTTATTCCTTTTATCTGTTTTTTTTTTTTTATCATAGTAGGGAACCTCTATTCAAATAACGAATAAGTCCAAACCTGTGAAGTGTGTTGAAGAATCATGCTGTGCTATACAAGTTATTGGTGTCTCAAGTCTCTCTCCCTCTCTCTCTCTCTGTCCCTCTTTCTTTCTCACACACACACACACACACACACACACACACACACACACACACACACACACACACACACACACACA
>JAQQZT010000039.1:30214467-30225282 GCA_030068275.1 Clarias platycephalus
ATTAGTTTTCAAAAAATGTTTTAGACCAATTAGGTGAAATTGAATAATTTCCCACGGCACACCTGACGAACTCTCACAGCACACTAGTGTACCGCGGCACAGTGGTTGAAAAACACTGCCCTATACTACACCTTAGCTGGCTAAGTTGCGTGCATGTCTGGAAGCCGCACAAAACTTGTTTGCATCACTGGAAAGCCAAGCGAAGCGAGTTGAACAAAAAATTTTGGATTTTTTGCATTTTGTGCAAGATTTAGTGAAGACATACGGTAGCACCATGAGTCCCAAGAATGTTGGCAAAGACGGTAGCAAGAAAAAAAAAGGGAGTCACTTTCAGTTCAATTTTGAAAGCAGCTGGAGCCAAGAGGAATCAGAAATTAAGGTTAAGTGAGAGTGAGGTATATTGTCTATTAATTTCAAATTTTACCTTATTTACTTGTCTTTGCTAACGGTTTTGATTGTTTTTATATGCACAAATATGATTATAGTGTTGGAAATTGGTAATATTGTTAATAGTTTTGTGTGGCTGGAATGTATTATCTGCATTTACATTAAAATGCATTTCGCAATACGAAATTACGCAGAGGTGCCACTATATCTCACACAATTGGACTGCTGCACAAATACCTGTGTTAGCAATACAGCTGAACAGGTCTCCGAACAGATGGCTGGGATGATGGCACTACATGTTTTCTACACTGTTTTGTCATAATGGGAGCTACATCTGATATCTGCTGCATTTGTGCCCATTGAATTTTAGTCTGTATTTCAAGTAATCTCTAATCACACACACACACACACACACACACACACACACACACACACACACACACACACACACACACACACACACACACAGGCTGTAAAGGTGCCTCAGTGGATAATCCCATTTGCGCACTCTTGATTGGTACCTGGGAACAGTGGATGTAATCATATAGACCATCCTGCGCTTTTTACCTCTCCAGTTCTAAAACTGTTCTGATGTATGACATCACATGGTGAGTTTCTTCCACTTGTCATCTCAGGCAGATATTTTTTCTCTTTCTAACATTTCCTCTGGTTTGTCCGTTAGTGATCTAAATCCACAGTTTATCCAGATTATAGTGCAGCTGTGTGCTATAAAAAATGCTGTACAAATAAAACTGGATTGATGTGGAATACGTACTGAATATGTACTGAAAATGTCGAGTCAACTCTGCTTGGCTTGTAAAATAAACAGTCATGTGCAAAGATGCTTGAGGGAGCTGAAGTGGGTAATTATTCCCCCCTAATTTGCCACTTTATGGCCTCTTTCCCACCAATTAGACACCTTTTAGCTTCTGTCTTCTATGAGAAGTAATTAGTCGCAGTGCATGATTTCACTAACGTAACTGCATGAATTTATCAAATCTTACGTGATGTGAGTTGATTTTTTTCAAAGCAGATTACTCAATACAGCAAACATGGGATGGTCAAAGTAATGCAAAAAAAACAATATTTGTAGATAGGTATGTGACAGTTGCTCAAGTCAAACTGACTGGGATTTATGATGAAAGTTAAAAAAAAGTTCTTGGGAGACCAAGTCTGATTATGGCTCTGGCATCCTGAGAAAACTTTCTACCCTGATGGTATCCAAACATTAGTGAAACGGTACCGTGATAGGATGCCACCTGTGCAATAAATCCAGTCGTGAAATTTCCTTGCTACTAAATATTCCACAGTCAACTGTAAGTAGTATTACAACAAAGTAGAAGCGATTGGGAATGACAACAACTCACTTACAAAGTGGTATGCATGAGAGATACATAGTGCACAGAGGTCACCAACTTTCTGAAGTGTCAATAACTACAGACCTCCAAACTTCATGAGTCCTTCAGATTAGCTCAAGAATAGTGTGTAGAGAAATTCATGGGATTGGTTTCAATGGCCGAGCAGCTGCATCCTTACAGCCTTACATCACCAAGTGCAATGCAAAGCATCAGATGCTATGGCGTAAAGCACGCCGTTGGCTCGGCCCCTAACAGTAAAAGGAACTCCTAATGCTTCAGCATAACCTGACACAATTTCATGCTCCTAAGTTTGTGGGAACAGTTTGGGGATGTCCCCTTCTTGGTCCAACATGACTGCGTTAGAACACCTTTGGGATGAATTAGACCGGAGAATGCGAGCCAGGCTTTCTCGTCCAACATCAGTGTCTGACCACGCAAATGCGCTTCTGGAAGAATGGTCAAAAACTCCCATAAATACACTCCTAAACCCTGTGGAAAGCCTTCCCAGAAGAGTTGGAGCTGTTATAGCTGCAAAGGGGGTGGGGCCAACATCACATTAAACCCTATGGATTAAGAATAAGATGTTACTCAAGTTCATACTGTGCAGGTAGGCGAGCGAATATTTTTGTCCTGGTTTGACTTGAATGGCCCTCCTAAATTGTGTACATTATCACCATATTAAAGGAGTTTAAAAGACTGTTGCACCAGCAATATTGATTATTTATAAAATGATGTGGGTGAATAAAAAAAAAAAATTATATAGATGCATTTAAAAGCATATAATAATTATTGGTTATTCAAGCTGGTATTTTTATAATTAGCTCTTATGCCTACATTTGTTGGCCTTTTTATGATTCTGTGTGCATTCTTTAAAGTTACAGAGTGGCTCGTTACATTCCATTAACCTTACTTTTATTTGTAATTGTTGATAATTTCCTTTGGGTGTATTGTTTTGGGAGCAGGGTGGTCTCCGAAGCACATGCACAATCAGTGTAAAAGCACTTGAATGCTGTTCTTTTATTTATGCAGTGGGATTGCTGAACAGCAATTTAACACTGCATTTACATACATGGTATCTGTTCTAAGCATTATTTAAAAGCGATCTCCTAAAACCTGCAGGATTTATGAAAAACTGACCATGTTAATTAAATTAAGTGAAAGTTCAATTTCTCAGCATTTAAGTAGCATTTCTCGCCAAAAATCCTCAAACATCTCCCACATTCGCAGGTTGGCGAGATGTCATGGTCGCTCAAGTCCTCCGTCATTATCTGAAACACAACTTTTGCCTGCCCTATATAAATTTCAAAGTATTATAATGCATGTAATTGGTCAAGTCCTGACCACAATGGCACCAATTAAAACAGACTGGCATCACATCACCCATGTTGTCTTATTAAGTTAAGTAGGGCTCATTGTTAGTAATCTCTTGGCATAACAAAGCAACATCATTTAGTACTTGGTCAAAGCACCTTTGGCATGATATAAACTTGGCACGTCTTTCGTTTTGGAAGTTTCTTCCATGCAAGACAGGGAGTCCTTCAAGCTCATCCAGGTTGAACGGGCAGGTTCAGTGCACAGCCATTTTCAAGGCCTTTAGAGATGCACTATCGAGTTCAGGTCCAATCTCTGATTTAGGTCATGGTCTTGTTTAACTGTAAACCTTCATCCCAGCCTGAGTTCCTGAACAAGTTTTTCTCTCTAATCTCGCAGACTCAGTCGCTGACAAACATCCCCCCAACATGATGGTTTTAATAAGGTAATATCTGATTTCTTGATTTCAAGTATTTTAATCTTTGTGTCATCAGACCAGATTTTATTTCTCGTAGTCTGAGAGTCCATCAGGTGCTTTTTGGCAAACCCCAGGCAGGCTGTCAAGTGCCGTTAACTGAGAAATGGCTTCTGTCTGGTCACTGTTCCATATGGACAGTTTCTACTATCTCCACAAGGGAATTCAGGAAATCATTTATAGAGGCCCGTGGGTTCTTGGTCAGACTTTATTTTTTAAATAAATTAACTAGTTTGTCATTGTGGAGTATAGTGTGTAGAAAGATGAAGGGGAAAAATCAATACATTTTAAGATGAGTGTGAAAAATAAAATGAAAATAAAATAAAACTTCAAAGGGTCTTGACAATGAAAAGTCTCTTTGCTAGCAAACAATCCTCTATAAATTATGCTGAGCCAGGCGATATGAAATATAGCTTTAATATGATGAGAGATTATTATGCATGATGGTTAGTCAGTGATGAATTCGATACTGTGTGTGTAAATTAGACCCACAACTGGTTATCATATTAGCAGTGCAATGTTGTAGTACAGTAAGTAAATGTTGCATTAAAAAAAATCAAAACTCTTTTGGTCAGATCAGGTTTACATGTTATGACGGTTCATATTCATAATTATAAGCGATTATGATCTGACTCTAATGTGGGCGCGTCTGTGACCGCATGCACCACGCGTATGCACATCAATATGTCTTTGCTCACGCCATCTGGGTTAAAACACGTCATGAGTTTGTGCAAGTACTCAGTGAATTAAAGCTGATAGTCTTCACTTTGAGCTCATCTTCATTGCTTCATCAGAAATCCACTATCATAGTATACAAAAAAAAAGAAGTGCTTTCCCAAATACCTACAGACCTGGTGTTCGGGTGTTTGAGTAAATTGTCTTGCCTTTGAGTGAACTTCTCTCAGAGGAAACTAATTAGTGAACCAACACCACCTCGGGATGTAGGGCTGTTCTAATTACCTGAAACGGTCAGATTCTACAGTGCATACCTTTAATCATCATTTGTGGTTTGAGGAGTGAATACAAAAAGCATTTTAGTAGGCAGGAGTTACTTGCAGAACCTTTCCCCCAGGTCTGTCATAATACCCAACATATGCTTCCTATGTTCTCCTGCCTAAAACAGCTTGTTTAAGACATTATCTTGCTTCTGCTAGTTATTCAAAACAGGGCTGATCTTTTAATTGACCTCCGACCACGGTTATTCCTTCACATGCAGGTAACAGTCTCAGGATGGCTTTGGACAAACAGCTAATCTTGTAAAACTCTATTTTCGTTTACACAAATCAGCCACCACTTTCAGATCATTAACATTAAAACCATCTAGGCTTTAGGTTCCCCTTGTGCTTCGGGGCAGAGCTGGCTCCTCAGGGCTCCACAGCCAACCTTGGTGGGTGCGCTCTGGTGTCTGGCACTCAGACGTTAGTGGTGGAACGTTTGGGTGCTTTGGGTTGCAGGGTGGGGCTTCAGTGGATCGGGCTTGTTTGTCTGGTGCATCCCATTGATTTTCAGGTGAATTGGGATCTGGGGAGTTTGGAGGTCGGGTCGGCAGCCTTGAACTCTTTGCTATGTTGCACTGGGTGTTGTGAAACCTTTCTCTTTTGTCCAGAATTGACTTATTTTTGGCAGTTTATGCTGCATTGGCTTTTCCGTGGGATTAGGGATTGTGAGGCCTTTGGCATTGCGAGGACGTTGGTCCTCGTGGGCATAGATGGTTCATTATTATTGATAATATTCAATTCACCTGGCAGTGCTGTTAATGTTATGGCTGCAGATAACACACCTCCTGACAGATAACCATCACCTCCTCATGAGGTCCACATGTAAGAAAACAAATTGAGCTGAAGCTCAGTTTTTCTGACTTCACTTGTGATATTTCTCATACCTGGTTTTAGCCACTTTACAATAATGATATTAAGGTGCTTCATCATAAATTTGATCATCTTAAATACTGCAATTAATGTTCTAAATATGGTTCCATATTATCATATGATGTTCCTGTGGCAGGGGAAGCAAATGATCTCATATGAAACATCATGTGGAGGCTAATTTGCAAATTCTGGTGCTGTCCATTGTCCACAAACAACTCTGTATTGTGATACAAACACAAATACATATTTGAATAAACCCACAACAATTTCCCACATGACTGCTCCTGGGCAGGGTGAATTTGTGAGAACAAACAGATCAGTGATTGTGTAAACTGCTGGCCTTCTTGTTTCCTCTGCCCTTTTTATTTAGTGAAATATACTGTACCTCTGGCAATACAGAGTGCAGGAATCAGCAAACCCCCCCTGAAGACATTCATTTATCCTCAGTAACCTTGTTATCATGGTCATGTCCCAGTGGATCCAGAGTTTATCCCAGGAACATTGTAGGGCACATAAAATCCAGGCACGATATACAAAATGCCCAAACACAGCACCCCGAGCGCAGGATCAATCAACAGTTCCAGGAGCTGTGTGGCGGCATTGTCACTTGCTGTAACTTGGAGATTTTTCTCCGTCAAGGCCATTTAGGTGTTTCAGTCCCTGGTCATCTCAAGATTTGACCTCTGCAACTCACTCCTTACTGAGGACTCGAGAATGCAGCTGTACACTTTCTCGCTTAACCAAATTAATCGACAGGATTTTAATAATATGTCCCGTAAGAGAGGATATGGTGGGTAAAAAATAGACTTGTGTGGTCTGGGAAAGTGGACTGATTCCAGCCTGCCAATCACATGCCGGGAGGTGGGGCTTCTCGCACTGCTCGGTTGTGAGGCTTCCATGGTAACACCTGTCAAAGCTCTAGTCTGGGAGTGCCGTCACCAGCTGAGATAGAGATAGAAGATCGTTTCTTTTTACAAGTCCCCACAGACAGCAAAGCTTGTGTAAAGGCAGGAGAAACGGGGTGAAGTGAGAAGGAGGAATTAGTGCTGACAGATGGGCAACGGTGATGGAGGTGACACAAACCTGTCCAATCACAGCAACTGGATATGTTTGAGCTGTTATCAGAGTACTGCAAAAAAAAAAAAAAAAGAGGATCTTGTTTTCTTTTTTTTTTTAGTACACTGGTACAGTATTCGGTTCAAGTGAAAAAGACAGCAATAAATAAAAGGTGATTTTTATTCAGCAGAAACATTTAGCACATGTCATCAATTCAGGCTGATGAAGTGAATAAGAAAACATATCAATATTGTCTTTGAACACGTTCGATTGGACTCATTTCCCCATCAAAGCTATGAGAGATATGGTACATATATGATTATAGGTGTATCAATATATACTGTATGTAATATACTGTACAATACTCTGCTATACGTATGCATGGTAACTACCTGTGGAGTACTGTAGAAAGGCCCCAGAACACCTAGTGCACCGCAGCCCAAGACTGCCAAACTGGCCTTCAAACTCCCAAGGTCCCAATCTGATCGAGCACCCATGGGATTCGCCAGACAAACAAGTTTGAGCCAACAGACCCCCAATCTCACAACCTACAGCACAGAAAAGATCCAATAAGAGCAAACAAAACACTATATAAGTATTGTACAAGACAGTAAAAGACTAAATAAAGTGCACATACTGTACATGTGTTGCATGGCATGCCTCTCTGTGACAGTGCAGATGATATTCCAGATGTGCTGATGGAGTAGGTGAGTATCCTCTCCTGCTATATAGAAGGTGACAAACAGATCCTATCATGGTTGTATCATCTGTATATTTTAAATTATTTTATAATGGTGCTTGTGTTGTTTTCAGGAATGCAGTCATGTGTGAAATGTTAGTACAGAACATATGGGCGTAATACAGTACATAGACCTTAGAGGCGCTGCTGTTAAGTTTAAGAAAGAATGAGTGGCCTGTTTCTGACCGATAGAAAGTCCAAGAGATGCTGGTTAAAGCCTAGGTATTGGAGATTGGAGCCCATCTTGCTTGAGATTGCATCCTCTGCAGATTTGTTATGGTTATTTGGTATGACTGTAGTGTATTTGTCCAGGGATTCTGACATGGTGCTTTTATTATGTGCCTGTACCAGTTTTTCAGAGCACTTCCTGATGATTGGGGTGTAAACAATTGGATTCAGTCATTGGATTTTTGACTGTTATTTTTATTGGCATTGATGCGGTATTGAAACATTTAGGGACAACAGCCTATGACACATCTGGTGAAGACATCTGCCAGCTCAGCCATACGGCCCTTCAGTGTTAGATTTGAATTCGGCTAGGTCCTGACAGTTCACACCGAAAAGTGTCACACGAGGAGTCTGAAGGTCTTGTGGTCTGTTCTTTTTGTGTTCATGTTGAAATGAGCAAAAATGTTGCGTCCTTTGCTGAGGGTTGAGTCATCATTTGGTTCGTGTTTGTCTGTTTTGAAAAAAAAGAAAAAAAAAGTCTGTACAGTGTGCACAAAACAGGCAGGCTAAAATAGTGCAAAACATTTGTTCAATGTGGTTGAATGCAGGTTCTTTGACCTGGGATAGATCGTTTTTTATCATTTGCATGTATATTTATAGTTGTTTATATGAACAACATGTAATTTGAATACTTGTTTATTTGTTTTTTGGTTTCATTTCTACTAGACTCAGACATGGTGCATTGGGCATATTAGACTATTGTACCTCAGAGCCACAATAATGCCACACCTAACAGAATTGAAATTCCATAAGTCCATGCACTCTGGGAGCGTGAAGGATGCAGTGTGTAGAGCTGCTTTGCGACAATGACAAAAAGTAAAAAACTATACAAATAAAATTGAATGAAATTGTTTTTCAGAAAGCCCTAATTTATTCTATTAGGTTATATGTTCAGATTTATTAACCTTACCCGTGTTACCATTTCTGATGTTCCCATGATGACCTTCACTGCCTGTGCATTGGCCCCCGCAATGAAAATGATATGTCCTGGATGACCCTAATGTAAACCATGCTGAAGTTCCAAACTTTATCTTGCCTTGTCAACCCACATGTTACACTGGGAAAGATGGGACTCAGCCGCCCTGTGATGTTCCATAAGCTTTAAAGTTTTTTTTTTTTTTTTTTAAAGCGGCTTGTCTTGCAAAACGCTCACAGACCAAAGTACTCGTAATCCAAGGTTCCTTGTTAAAGAAGTTTCCCGACAGAACAGTGTTGTGTGTGTGTGAGTCGTCCTACACAGCAGCCCCCTCCCTCCTCCTCTCCTCTCTCGTCTTACTTCAGCTTCAAACACACACACACACACACATGGAAACACTACTTTGTCGGGATTCTTTTCAAAGATAAATTGCAGGTTAATTTGTTTTATTTTTACTTTATATTTTGTATGAATTTTTTTTCTATGAATATTTTAAAGTTGTGGAACGAATCATATTTCTTATTGGGGAAATTCGTTTTGATATATGAGTGTTTTGATATACAAGCACACTGCCGGAACGGATTATGCTTGCAATCCAAAGTTCCACTATAAAAAAAAAAAAAATCGTACATAGAGAGAGAGAGAGAGAAATTTTTCACTGAAGGTCTTTTGTAAAAAATAAAACATTGTTTTTCATAAAACTTTGCAAACTAATGACTCAACTAATATGAGGGGAAATAAAGCTAGTAATTGTAGATTTTCTCATAGATTCACTGACAAACGTACTAAAATAGTGCTTTAAATGTAGAAGTTGAATTATTGCATGAAACTGTGCAAGATGGGAGACATACTGTAGGTAGGTGGAGTAAAGCAGGGTTGGTGAGTCTCAGAGGGTGACACCTTATCATTCTAGCAAAACTGCAATCACCCCTGTTAAAGGAGGAAAGGGAAAAAAAAAGATATTTCCCTGTTTCTAAAGGACGCATAGCCTATTTCCCTGAAGCACTCATACTAGATGTTGTCATATACAATTGAAGTCTGAGAGCCGTTCTTCTTTTCCCTCCAACAATCAGGTAAGTGACACCAGGGAGAGAAGTGGCCTTTAATGTGTCTGTCTCTGACAAGAGTCTGGTTCACTTTCTTGCTTTTTGCTTCAACCCTTTTTCATCCCCAGATGCCGACCCTGACAGGGTAATATAATAGAGCATCTAAAGTGACAATTGAAACATGAAGTTAAGAAAGAAAAGGGCTTTGTGTTGTGTGATAAGCTGAACGTGATGCACGAAAGATGTAAAACATATTTTACTCAGAACCTAAATTAGCTCAGTGAAAGGTGATGTATAATCCCTATATAATAATAATGTTCAAAAAGCGAAATAAAAAAATCTATGTCTCTGAAAGAAACATGGTTTGCCTCGATCGATTGCACATTTTGTCGGTTGCTACATTACAGTGAATTTATGCTTTAATTCATGCTACATCCTTTTAATCCCTTCATATTTTTTCTTGCAAAAGTTAAAAAAACAATGAGTTTTTTTTTTTTTCTTTCCCCAAAATCAGCTTGGGTGTTTCTGCACCATGCACATAATGAAGCACAAACAGGGTATACAATCATCCGCCACCATCTTTGATCTCCAGATGAGACGAATGACATCTCTTTGAACACGACAAAATAATCTTGGAAACACTTTCAAGGCTTCATTTGGCAGTGACATTGTCTAAAGATATGGCATCTTTTCATAACCGTGCCTGTATTGCTTTCGCAATAACAATCATTCCAGATATTAAAAACGCAATTCTTCCATTCGGGCATCTGTATTAAAGTCATCCATTTACGGGAAGATCTGTGCTTGTTTTGTTCTATGTTTTTGGAGTAAAGCAAGTGCTTTCCTTGATGTATATTTAATGTAATAATGCTCTTCTGATCCCTCTGGGCCGAGGCTTTTGTGTATTCTTGTGGTGTTGTGGTGATGATGGATGGTTTGTGAGTGTGGAAAGACCCTACAGAGGCCCAGAGCACTGAAGCATAGTGTGAGAACCATAGCTGAGTTTTGCGCGCACACACACACACACACACACACACACACACACACACACACACACACACACACACACACACACATATTTGTCTTACATTGACATAATTATTAATGCAGCTGATGGTATAGGTACACACAAATCTAAACCTCCTACTAACGTATAATAACTTGCCAAAATACACTTACAGCATGTAAAAGGACGTCTCAGTCACAGTTTGTGTATATTAGTCTTGGTTTGATTGTATTGTTTAGTACAAACTAGAACAAAAACATTTCTATTATTATTATATGATTATTAGTATTCCACAACAAAATTAAAAGTTACAGAATTTTTTTTATATATAGCCAGAAAAGAAAGCAGCATATTACAAACCGGATTCCAAAAAAGTTGGGACACTAAACAAATTGTGAATAAAAACTGAATGCAATGATGTGGAG
>JAQQZT010000039.1:30228298-30263514 GCA_030068275.1 Clarias platycephalus
GGGAATCGCAGTCGCGCTGGAAACCATGATTGACGGGTGCGATGTCCAATCCCAGGACCTGAAAGACATAGGCACCAAAATGCATGCGCAATGCCGAAAATACTACGGGACGTAACATTCGTATACAATGGACAACAGGGCTGTAGTCGAGGCTAAATGCACGTAAACATTTACTTAATCATACCTCTGACTAGCCTTTACCCACATCTGACTAGCATTCACACACCTCTGACTAGAGTTTACACATACCGGACTAGCGTCTACACACCTCTATAGTGTTTATCCACCTCTGACTAGAGTTTACATACATCTGACTAGCATCTACTCAACTCTGAATAGCTATTACACACATCTGACTAGAGTTTATGAACTTCTGACTAGCTTACTAGAGTTTACACAATTCTGACTAGCATCTCTCCACCTCTGACGTGATAAATTCGTTTCTAGTATGCGCACTCAACAACTCAAGTTAATCATAATGTTTTGTGAGATGAAACCGTTGTGTGTTCTATATCGTGCTGCTTGATCAGCATTTATGGAACCTGATTGTCTACTGTGGCCAATTACATCATCTCTTGTGTCAGCTAGTTAATCAGTTAAAACTTGACATGGATATCTGAAGATACTCACTCACTCACTCACTCACTCATCATCCGCTTAATTCTGTATTCAGGGTTGCGGGGGGCCTGTAGCCTATCCCAGGAGACTTGGGGCACGAGGCGGGGTACACCCTGGACAGGGCGCCAATCCATACACACATACAGTACATACTGTACACTCATTGACAGACTACGGGCAATTTGGTATGCCAATTAACCAAATCTACAAGTCTTTGGACTGTGGAAGGAAACCGAAGTACCCGGGGGAAACCCACCAAGCACGGGGAGAACATAAAATCTCCATGCACACAGAAATGGGAATCAAATCTGGCCAGGACTTGATCCTAGACTCTGGCTCCTCCTACCAATGTCAGCAAAAGGCGTTGAACCAGGGTGCCACTGAGGGGAAAAGTAAGGATGATTTCCCCTTAGCGGGCCCCTTAGTATCCAGAGGGCTCATAGTGCTATGGTAATGGTTGGTCTCATGAAAGTTAGCTTCCCAGTAGCTGTCCGAACAGTAAAAATAAATAAATAAATAAAATACCCGGTTTTAAATAATCTTTTATATTATTATAGGGCTAACCAGGTAGGGCTGTGATTTATATTGTTTAAAATATCTCATTGAAATGTATGATGGATTGTTCAGTTCTTTGAATGGCGCATGGTATTAAAAAGTCTTCCATTCTGTCTTTCATTGTTTTATGCTTTTAATAGTGATTGATAACTGGTCTTAGGCTATGTTTATTACTCATGCTGTTGTTTAACAATAAATTTCAGCTTCAATTCATGTTTTTTTCCCCAAGTAATATTCCTAAAAAAAAAAAATACTGTAGGTATGTCATGGTCTGCCTTACCTTGATCACATACTACAGGCGTGGAGTTTTTCGCTGGTTGAGGGAAGAAGTTCAAACTTTTGTGCTTTTTGTGTAACTAAATCAGCATACTATCATCGTTAAAAACATTGCAAGAATAAGATGTTTTGTTTCCAATCAAGACTTGGAGAAACTTGTCCATGCCTTTATCACCAGTAGGGTGGATTATTGTAATGGTCTCATCACCAGCCTTCTCAAGAAGACCATTAGACAGCTCATCCAGAACGCTGCTGCCAGGATTCTGACTAGAACCAGAAAATCTGATCACATCACACCAGTCCTCCGGTCCCTACACTGGCTTCCTGTAACATTTAGGATAGATTTTAAAGTACTTTTACTCTTTTATAAATCACTCAATGGCCTAGGACCTAAATACATTGAAATACATCACTGAATATAAACCTAACAGACCGCTCAGATCATTAGGATCAGGTCAGTTAGAAATACCAAGGGTTCACACAAAACAAGGGGAGTCCGCCTTTAGCCATTATGCTGCCCGCAGTTGGAACCAGCTTCCAGAAGAGGTCAGATGTGCTAAAACATTAGTCATATTTAAATCGAGACTTAAAACTCATCTGTTTAGCTGTGCATTTATTGAATGAGCACTGTGCTACGTCTGAACTGACTGCACTGTATTTTATGTTTACCTTATATTTTTTAACTGTTTCTAAATCAAATTTAAAGTAGTTTTAAAAGCATCATTACGAACTGTTTTTATTTTTATTTTAAATCAAATTTTTTAAATAAAAAAGTTTTAATGCTATTATTTTCTTTTTCTTTTTATAATTATTTTCTTCTCTTTTATGTTAAGCACTTTGAATTACCACTGTGTATGAAATGTGCTATACAGATAATGGTCCGTGATTGGCTGTAGACTCATGATAAATATTTAATTTCAGTAATGATTAAGTAAAGTTGAAATACACAAATAATATTTTAATTATAGTAGTGAAACATTCATTTATTGTCCACCCATGATAATAAAACCTCTCTATCTTGGTTAACAAATCATATACATATGTAAAGTGTGTAGCTCCAATATAGGAATCATTCTTTACCTATATGACAACAATAAGCAACAACCAATCAATGTCCATGAAAAAAATCCCAAATCCAGTTTGTCCGCCATTTGTGCGCGCGCGCGCGTGTGTATGTGTTTTTTTTTTTTTTTTTTTTAACTGGTAGTTGGGCTTGTAGACTTAGCTCAGACCTGGCAACTCTGTCTACAAGCACAGAAACGTGTAGTGCAGAGGTTCTCAATCTGTTTTGGCCAGTGACTCTGTTTCATCCTGCTCAAATTCTCATAGTGTTCTCCCTACATAAAACTTACTGTCAAACTAGTAGAAATTACAAACTAGGCAGATACACCAGAGAATATTCAGTAACTTTTTTTATTTAAAGTTTAAACCTGATCTTAATAAATTGTGGCAGGATGGTAGTGCTGGGATTTAAACTCATGTCTGGCTTGTTAGAAACCCACAGTCTTAATCCCTGAACTTTCTCTGCCACACCCAGCTTTCGCCTCACACATTATAAGTTATGATAATTTTATTAAACACTGTGTAAATGTCCACATACAGACATTTAGAGGAATCCGACTGTAAAGGGGACACATACCCTCTCCTGGTAGAGATGACAGTAATATGTGTGTTAAAGCAGTTTATACAACGGTCAGTTCTGATAAAGTAATCTGATAGGAAAAGGGGCATTCCATGAGTGGCGGTAATAGCACTGGGACGTTTAACTTCTGTATATGTATCACGTCTCAGGAGTTCTACAATCATTGATTACACTAACTGTCAGTTGCAGCACTTGGGGAAAGTAGGTCGGTACAGTTTGCAGTACTGAGGAGAGAGCAGCAGCACTTTCCAAACTAGTCATTGAAGAAGCACTTTTAGCAAGAAAACACATCTGATAACGTTATGGCATCTTAAGCAACACTTTGTCTCCATAGTAATTGCTGGTCAGTCGTTCTGAATTGGCTTTAAGGTTGTTTTATTCATGCTTACGGTGACCTACAAAGTCAACTAGCTTTTAAGACAAGGCTGAATCTCAAATCCATTTAACGGTATTTGGGATTTAACTCCGGAACCTGAAAAGATATTCTAGGGGAGTAGGTGGAAATATTGTATAAAGAGAAACATACAAGATTTACAGGACTGTCTACCATCTCCATGGTTTATTCTCCTCATCTTTTGGTTACATAGTACCAGTAGGAATTTAAAAACAGGATTTTAACCGCTGTTACTGTAATTTCTCAGAAGGATATGTGTTGGTGGAGTGAAATAATGGGTTAAATAAATAAATAAATAAACCATAATCTGTTGATTTTAAATGGTGTGTGTATAAAAGCAATATTACGCTTGACAGTTGTGCTGTTGTGGTAGATATCATCACTGGTGTAATATCTTCTGCACTCTGGCTGCTCCCTCATGCCTCATCACATCTATGCTGATAATGAGCACAACAGCACTCCCTCTGGTGTGATATTGCTTAAGTAACTATGCAACCTAAAAAAGAAAAAAAAAGAAAGATACAAATTATATGTATACTGCCGATACTACACCCTGCTCTCCAGTTGGAATGAACCAAATACCCTAAACCAGAGAGGGTCGTCTTTTGCACCACAATAATTCAAATGAGATTATAAACATACAAAAAAGTAACTGTTGCTTCAAAAATGTAATTTGTAATGCTTGTAATTAAAACACAGTAGTTGAAAGGGCACGAATCACGGCTTTGCTCTGACCTGATGTAGGCAGGTTTTAACTTAGGGATGTCCTTCTGAGCCAGACACAACGTTTACCCATATCTATTTTTTAAATGTATTTATTTAAATAGTAAATTTTTTAAACTATATTTTAAATTTACCTCACCCACCGCACCATCAGGGCAGATTTGATTTGTTATTCAGTATCTGCTACCTACTGTAAGTGGTGAATTAGCGATTAGGATCCTGGAGCTCTGATTGCAAGGTTGTGAGTTCGTATCCTGCTAGTGCCTAGTGAGACAGACCATTAATTCTTATCTGCTAAACTCAATTCAGAAGTGAGCCAGAAGTCAAAAGGAAGTCCAATAACCTGACTCCTTATATGAGTACCGTTCGCGATGTACATAAAGATATAGAGCTCCTTCTTTTTTTGCATTACATCACATTGTATCAAATATACACCTTAATGTTTTTTTTCTGTTGATGTAATCCTGTTATTTCCAGAAAGTGTGTCCACAGTGTAAATTAATTGATTCTCAATTAATGCTTAGTGCCTGAAAAACATTTATTTTATCTGCCTGTTAATTATAATTAGAAATGCGTTCGTACATGCACGCACTAATTAGGACCATAACACATCAGTGCCTTTTATATAAAAAAAAAAAACCCATAAAAAACCCTGAAACAGGACAAGGACAATTTAGTACAATTATTACAAATGTAATATTCGAACACAACCTAAAAAACACTTGTATTTTTTTTTCTTCTTTTCGTTTGCTTGCATGACGTGTTTTCTTTATGAACACATAGCAACTGTGACCGTTTGACAGCACACACAGGACAGTAAGAGAGCAAGAAGTGGACAGACTGTACAAGAAAAGTTGGTAATAAAGGCATTGTAAATGAGCAAAACTGGATAAATATGGCCTGCAATTGTAAGTAGGGCAGCGAAAGTGTAGACTGAACTGTTCATTGACATTTCCGTGGTGGAAGAGGATACCCTTGGGAGATAGATGTGTGATGCAATACACATGATGTAAGATGAAAATAAAATCAAATTTCTCCCAAAATTGTGGACTGCGACATCAGGCTGATGCAAAAACCAAATATATGCTGATTTTATATGGAACCTTTATATGGTGATTATTACCATGATTGGAAATATCATATACAACATAATGTTCATAACAATTGCTAAACCAGAGTTACAGTAGATAAAGGAGCTGAATGGAGTCACAGTATCCCTGTGAATTATGTTAATATCAAAGTAAATTTGTATTGCAAATGTTGATGCCAAAACACATCCATCACACTTAAAATACTAAGTGTTTGTGCTTTGTTTATGCCATTTTCCGCAAAGGAAACAACTCAAGTAATAAATGGTATCATTTTAATTGGTCACACTGTTACAACCCACCCAAAACTAATAGCGTCTGTCATGATTGTGCCGGATTTTTGTTTTTGCCTTTTGTGTTCATTAGGACTCTAATGTTGGAACTTGTCCCAGATATCAGTTCCCTGTATGCACTTCATCACTCATATCGTTCTGAAAAATTAGTCCAATGCAGAGGTGCCAAAATGTGCAGTTCCTCATAATGACCACTAGGCTCCAAAAGTGAATCAATAGCAATAGGATTTCTTCTTCACAGTAGAAATAAACATTTTTGCAGTTTGTTACAAAAAATATATAGTTTCCATTTTCTGGTTTGCTTTAAGCATTTGTGTTTATAATGTTAAATCTCAATTTAAAGCTCCAACTGTGGTTGCATCCTGCCTCAGCTGCCTATGTGACACTCACATACACAGTGATTTAAAACTAGGTTAGTATGAATTCTTTTCAAAACACCCTACAGATAAGGAATATTCCTTTTCAGTCCTTTCACAGACGACTGTGAAGAAAAATGTACTGAATGACCGTGATCAGAGATAAGGATGTTAACCCAGAAGGAAGGGGTCAGCTTTCTCATGTTGCTTCAAGCTATAGCACCCCTAGTGGCAACTCTGATACAGCAGCTCACATTAGGATTTTTCATGAGCCACTCATGATGAAGGTAATCGGCCTTATGGAGCTTGGAGCGTCTGTTCTCTCGTATTTGCATGCACCATGTTTCAGGCCTTTCCGCACAAACACACACGAAATGAAGAAATCAGAATAAAAACCTTCCAGGCAGTGGATTATCAGGAATTATTTTATCAAATACTGTACATGATGCATCAGAAATGAAGTAATGAAGGCTGTAAATTGGAATATAGGACAGGAAAATCACCAAAAGGTGAGCAAACTGCTGTATACTGTAAGAGGAGAAAAAAACCACTTTGTGCTAATTATCAATTAAGAAACGTTGGTAGCAGTAACTCCACCCTATCGCTGGTTATTTCCTATAACAGCACTCTCAGGTGCTTTATTCTTTACTTACTTCAGTTTCATGACATTGTTTCTCTTGCCTAGTGGTCTGCATAATGACTCTATTATCACCGATTCCTCAAACATGACTCATTTGCACTCATTGCGCTCTGATGACACTGACAAATTCATTTCTCTACATGGAACTCCCAGGCTGCACTGATGCATTCGGAGGCTGATAAAATTCCTGATAAAAGTTCAGTTGGCTGCGGAGAACGTGCCAAAACTGTCGATGTTCTCCGTCGTCAACTTCAGAGTGCTTTTGTGGCCAGCTGATGCGGCTCAGGGTTAGACTTTGAAGCTTATTTAACAGTATGTTCTCGAGTTATTTTCTCAGGTTTACCTCCGAGAATATCAGCACACACACACAGGTCATAGTTAAGCAACCTCAAATATATCAATGTTTACTTTCTCTGATAAAGCTACTACAAAGAGAGAGATGATTGCAAACAGAAAGGAGAGAATCAATCTGATACAGGAGCTGATGAGAATGGTCCTATATGTGTGTGTGTGTGTTTTTATTTTTTATTATTAGTTGTGAAAACCACAATCCCTTAGAAACTATTGGAACAGCCAGACAAATTCTTATGTTCTTGCTAGACATGTAATAAATCAGTGGTTGAGATTAAAAAAATATATTAATATGAAGCAATAGATAAGAATTTCAGCTTTCATCATCTAATATTTACATCTGGCATCTTTGGTGTCAGACCACTTGATTTTTTGCTGAGAAAATGAGATCAGATAGTCACAAAGTAAACGAATACACTTAATATCTCCTTGCAGTAAGTGCATTAGGCTGCTGATCACTGACATCATTAAAGTGTTGAATTCTCCTTCTATGGTACTTTTCCAGGTTTGTCCCACAGATTCTATCAGTTCTAGTTGATCATCGGGCAAAGAGACACATTTGGTACCTTACATTGGATTTGTATATTTTTGTAATATCCTGTCATTTTTTAAAAATACATTTCGGTAATTTTGTTAGTTTTATATTTTTGCAAGCACTGTCGCCTTGCACCTCCAGGGGTCCGGGTTCGATTCCCGGCCAGGCTCGATTCCCGTCTCTGTGTGCATGGAGTTTGCATGTTCTCCTCGTGCTTGGTGGGTTTCCTCCGGGTTCTCCGGTTTCCTCCCACAGTCCAAAGATATGCAGGTTAGGCTAATTGGCTTTCACAAATTGCCCGTAGTGTGTGAATGAGTGTGTGAGTGTATGTATGTGTGTGTGTGTGCCCTGCGATGATGTATTGGCACCCTGTCCAGGGTGTACCCTGCCTTGTGCCCTAAGCCTCCTGGAATAGGCTCCAGGACCCTGTGACCCTGAATACAGGATAAAGCGGTATAGATGATGAGTATCCTTCTTAAAATGTTTTAATTTTTTTTATCATTTTTATATTGCAAACCAAGATCAGTGAAGCTACCATATACAGTGCTGTGAAAAAGTATTTCTTTATTATATTTCTTTATAATGATTTCATTTAATAAGAGGGGGGAAAAAAAGCTGTCCAAGCCTGCCTGGCCCTACAGTATGTGAAATATTGTGGTGGCACACTTGGTAGCAACAACTGCAATCTAATGTTTGCGATAACCAGCAATTCTTTCGCGTCAATGTGGATAAATTTTGTCCCATTCCTCACTGCAGAATTGGAGGGTTTTTGAGCATGAACTGCCAGTTTAAGGTCATACCACAGCACCTAAATCGGATTTAAGTTATCTGTGTGTAATATAAAAATTAGTTTGATAATTTTAATCATTTAAATGTGACAAATATGCAAAAAAAAAAAGGGGGGGGGGGATATTTTTTTCATAACACTGTAATTGTTAATGTTGTTTGTTAATAGTTTTGTTTGTTAATAATTGATTGTTAATCATTTTAAATAGGACTTTTTAATTAAAAATTTTAAAGAATTAGTGATGATGTTTTGAACGAGCACCCTTATAAAAATTGAATAAGTAAAATGCAGTCTCAGTTGGGTTAAAGTCTCAGTTGGGTTAAAGTCTCAGTTGGGTTAAAGTCTGGTCAGGCTTTGACTCAGTGGGTCTGAAACCTTCTGCTTTTTCCCTGCTGAAGTCCTTGTTGTGTTGGCAGTGTGTTTTTGGGTCATTGTTGTCTTGAATAAGTTTTCTGTAGACGCCTCAATTCATTTTGCTGTTACTGTGATGATTTATGATCACTAAAGATTAGTGAACCTGCTCCAGAAGCAGCCATGCACATCCAAGCTTACAGTATGACACTATGTCCAGTGCGCATTACTAATGAGGTCCTGTGTTTCAAATCATCCGCAGATCCGTTCTTCCTCTACACTTTGGTCTTTCCATCACTTCGGTAGATGTGAATCTTGGCCCCAACCTTCATGGTTCATTTTGGCCTTTTAGATCTACAGTATATTTCTGCTCATGGATCGTGATATCTTCATCCCTGCCCTGTGGAGGTTGCTTATGGTGCCACTGCCTGTTGTTTTTGGGTTTTCTTCGCAGTTCTCACAATGTTTCTGTCATCGATTGACGTTGCTGATGTTGACCCATCGTGTTGTTAGTACACCTGTGGTTTCTTTCTTTTTAGGAAGTTTCACATGATAGTATTGGCTATGCCTAATACATGTGACATGGATTTTCTGTCTTTTTGCAGCCTTAAAACGGCTTGATTTTCTTCCTGTATTATGTAAAAGGCCCACCACCAAAACCAGGAGAAGACATTCAAATCACAATTCAGGTAAATTGTCTAAACAATCATTTGTGAATCAGCGGTCCAATATTTTTGACTTTGTCAAATGGGTGGTTTCATACTACTTTCAACACATCTATGTATATGTAAATATCAGTTTTGAGTTTTAGCTTCTAATATTCATCTTGTTCTCAAACCTAATGTCTTTGATGAATGGTAAAAAAAAAAAAGAATTGTCAATGGCGGTTTTATTTTCTTTTTTTCTTCCTGAAATCAGTTCCAATTAACCATCTGCCTTCACTGTACAGAACTGCAGCTAAGGACACATTTTCTTGGACAAGCATGTAGACAGATTTGTGTATGAACAAACATAAAAAGTAAATGGAATGGCTTGCACATGCAGGGGGTATTAAGTGTGGTTCAATGCCCGCTGATGGAGAAATCAAGTGGAGTAGAAACCCTGCTAGGACAAGCTGCCCGCTGCAGAGCCACACTGCGCCCGGTCTGTTCCACGAGCGGATAGCTGGCCCAGCCAGGAACTTGATTAGAAATATGCTTCTTTTTTTTTTTTTTTGGCAAAATCTGTCAGGCACATGATGATCTGCTTACTCAGTATCTTAATGTCTGTTTAAAGCTACGTATGTGCAGAAGGGACCAAATATCAGCATCTGTTACTGATTTCAAATTTATAGAAAATCTCCATAATATGTAACTCAGTAGTGTTTTATTTACTAAGGCTTAAAAATAAAAAGTTAAACATCATCAAAACATTATTATTATTTATTTATTTATTTATTTATTTGGATTCTGATTACTGTATTAATAATTATCACATTCTCAATCCTGATTGGTCATTCAATACCCTATAAGAACTTTAATTAAAATTACAGAATTAAAATGAATTAAAGTCCTTGTTCTGTGTTTTGTTGTACATATTAGCATTTAGCAAAACATTATTGATATGGTGAAAGTGGCTGTAATTAGACTTTTGTTCAAAATATAGGGAAGGAGTCTCCAGTGTCAGTAACTGAAAGGTTACCGAGTGAGAAACTTGAACTTTTATTAACCGGGTCTAGGAATGTCAGTTTATAGACCTTTTGCAAACATGTGACAACTATGACATCAGTCACAACAGTCTATGGCAGAATAATCAATAACCGATATTAGGAGAGAAACAAGCATGTAAAAATAATATCGGTTAGCAAATGTTTTATTTGTTATTGTACCATGATTACTTCCTGGAGTTAGTGTTAGCGTTAGCTCATTCAGTGCTATCCAGGACAGCAAAGGACAAACTGATAGCTTTATTAAGGTGGGCTGGATTAAAAACCAACAAAAACAAAAACAAATGGTCCATACGTATATATAGACGACATTGTGGAATTCTCTGTGCTTTATGCTTCATTAAATGTTCTGCAGGTAAAATTAACTAATTCTGAATTTTTAAGCTTTCTAATTAATAGCTGACTAACTGTTCTAGGGTTGAATCCAGAATATTGTGAAATAGAAAGCTGTTGCACTATGTAGGGTGTATAAGCTCTTGTTCCACACACCAAGTAGTGTCCTTGATCAGGGGTTGGAGAAGGATCCAGGCTTGTGTTTAAAGCTAGTTAGCTTTGTAGCTTGCAAGAAAACAGGGCATAAAACAGGTGCAAACATAAGTTTCCATAACACTGAACATGACCTATAAACTTAAACCACACATGATATTCTTTTGAAAAAGATAATGATTTTCTTATATAGTCCTTAATAACATAGCTGCTTTACTTCATGAGCTTACTATGTACACCATCTATCAACTGTCATTGATATTCACTTTATGAATATCAAGCTCAACATCACCCACATCACGCTGTAAATGCACAAGATGAAATGTCATGAGGAAATGTGAGGTTAAAGAATGTGAACGAGACAGAACGAATCTGGCTTGAATAAAGCCAATATGAATTCCTGGCCCTTCTTAATTATACTGTGCAGTACAACGTTAAAAGGTGTCAGATGCCCGCAGAAGCGGATCTGTCTTAATGAAGGAAAACAGATGGGTAGAACTGAGAGCGATGAATCTGCCAGAAGAGCTGGGAGGTGTCGCAAAAAAAGAGGAGAAAGAGCTAGAGAGGAATATAGCGCGCTTGGCTGAAGGGGTCTCTGGTGATTAAGGAAAGTGTGACAGGTTTCTCTGCCCAAGGCTTTTCTGCTTTATTGAGACACAGCCGAGGAGACAAAATCCAGGCCGTTTTGTTATCTCGACATAATCTTATTCCGGTTTAATTTCTTTTCTGATATTTTTCTGTTACAAGATTCTTATACTTGAGTATATCCTAATAATTTTTCTTAATATCCATTAGAATTTTTTTTATTTAAAACTACTATGATAGGATGATAATTGTAAGATAATATTCAATAAACAAATCTGAGATATTTTAAGTTAAAATCATAACATGATAATATTTCGAAATAATGAGACATTAAGTTGAAATATTGACAAGCTACTAAAAATGGCGCTGGTGGTGTTGGGGGCAGGGGGTATTGATTTAATTATGTAGCGTCACAATGAATACTAATCGTTTTTTCATACAAAGGGCGGTCATTGTTCCTTCGTATTATTATATGAAAAAATTTAAAATATTCACACGAATTATGTCTCTGGAAATGAATATGATCATGAATGTTTCTTCTTGACTAAAAAACCTGGGGTATAGTTCCACGCAATGCCGCTAGAGGGTCAAAACCAAAATGGCACATCCTGTTGAAAAAAATCTACGTCTGTGCTGTTATTCATCAGCGCCTAGGTATCGGGATGATATCGTATCAGATGGTCCCCGATGATTCCCCGTCAAAACACAGTACCGCTTCCATATTTTTCAGGTACTTCTGTATTATTCTGTTCATGCACAGCAGAAATTTAAGCAATAAAAAAAGTGAAAGAATGATGTACAGAAGAGGGAGAGGAGAGAAATAAGAAGGAGAAGAGGGATGAGTCTTGAGGGTGAGGGGAGAAGAAAGCTGAAACATGTCATGAACAGAATTAGCTTTAGTTGAGTGACTGCATGGATTAGGGTGTCTAGAGAAATGGACTCCTGTTTAGACTAGGATTTATTATTTAAACAGCGTGCTCTTCATTGCCTGTGCACACGCGCGCACACACACACACACACTGATATTGATTTTAGAATTTTGTCCACAGGCTTTGGTTTCCCGTTTTTTTGCCTTGCCCACCGCAATCCTGGGATCTGTCTCATTCTCACTCACAAATATATACATGACATGAGCAGGTGTAACAGAAGGTCACTGCGCCGGGAGGATGGCAAGGCAAGAACAGTGAAATGAGGTGTAGGGGATGTGGACATAGAGACTGAATATCGATTGTATGTTGTGTTTTTGAGTACATAATTAAGGCAAGCTTGGGCTAATGTCAGACTGATAGAGAGACAGAGACAGTGGCGGTATAGCCTCGGGACCTCGGTTGGAAATGAGTCGTTCTGTCTATCAGTCGCTATCCAGGACAGCAAAGGAAAGCTTTATTAAGGTGGGCTGGATTTGAAAATATCCATGCATATATCCATACATACACAAAGTATGTGGACATTTAACTGTCGTATCTGTGTGCTTTTTTTTTTTTTTCTCTCAAAATGTTACTACAATGTTAAAAGCACACAGTTGTGTATGTATTTCTAAGTAGAATTATCATTAAAAGCAGACTTAAACTTTGAATAGCATGTTCATAAAAAACACACGTGGGATATCAGGGATGTCCAAATAATATCGGAAGAACGTATGAAGTAATGCAAAATCTTGACCCACTAATTTCTTTATATTTTGCTTCCAAAGAGCCAGACTTTCTTGTATTCTGTAATGTAGTCTTGGGGAATAGTTTTCCAAGCAGGACTTTTTCTTGCCTTTCGTTTTCCTGTACTTGACTAGTTTCAGAGGAATGTTTTTAGTTTGTTAAGCCACACAATGACCTATGGATTATTCAAGCAAACAAAAAGAAAATTCATCTAACTTAAGGCATGAATAAGTGAGAAACAGGTGCAGATGATCAGGCCGGTTGGTGATGCTGAATGCTGAGTGGTTGGAACAGATGAGAGGGGAAATGAGGTCGCTGCTGAGGTCGTTACATAAACAACCATTTAAAAAAAAATATATCTTTAGGTACTTTGCAGTCTGTCTCAGTAAAACATTTGTTTCCATTTTGTAAATGTAATCTATATAATTTAATTTAATTAAATATTAAGAAATGTATGTACAGTATATAGATCTCATATCTACAGTATGAACATAAATTCTAAACCTAAAACAGTTTTGCCTAAAACAAACGCATGTTATGCATAGCTTTCACCTTGGATATAAGTCTTCATTGCACAATATCATTAGAGTAAGGATACATAAGATGTTTAGATAAGAGATAAGAGAAATAAATAAATCTTTATTAATCCCAAGGGAAACTATAGAAGTTGTCAAATGTTTGACAGTTTGGTGTAACTACTGTATGACATCAGGCTGACAGGGTTTGTGCCATAAGAACACTCACAAACTACTGTAGGTCTGAGTGACCGTATTTCTAAATAGTAAATAAAAATCTATTAATTTAGTCACAGGTGCACAAATATAATATAAAATACCTAAAATTTCATTATTGAGCTGGATCAAGTGTTATTTTATAATCCACCCTTACTTTATAATAAGCGCAGAAGCCATTTTAAAATTATATCAAATTTAACCATAATTTGGGCGATAAGGTGATAAACAGAGGTGGAAGATAACTAAGTACATTTACTTCATTATTTAAGTACTTACAGTAAGTAGCCTATATATATTTCAAGTATCTGTACTTTACTTGAGTAGTTTTATTAGTGGATTCTTTTTTATTTATTTATTATTATTACTTTTATTCTATTACATCGTATCAGTACTTTCTAGTTCACTACATTTCTGCATGGTGTTGTATTACACAACCACATTGTGTGAGCTCTTTCTGCTGACTATAATGTGTAACTGCGTGATTAGACAATGTAGCAGGTGTTTTAATCAGAAGTAGAGCTGGGTGCAAATGTCAAAGAAACTGTGTACTGTATGTTCACATTCAGGAAGAAGAGAGAGAGAGAGATTTTTTTAACTTTTACTCAAGTAGAAATGCAAATGAAGAACTTTTACTTGAATAAAGACTTTTTACATGGAGTACCTCTACTTTTATTCATGTGCATTTGTGTACTTTGTCCACCATTTATGATAAATATGATATAGCTATTCATGCAGGAATATATTAGTATTGTACAGTAATAAGCACCAGTTATATTTATTTCAACGCTTTTATCTTGTTTATACAGAATCATATTAATCATTTAAAATGTTTAATCTGCTCTTTTATCTTGCTTTTATGTTATCTTGTTTTTTTTTTTAATTGACAACAAATAGAAAATAATCTCTCTCTCTCTCTCTCTCTCTCTCTCTCTCGGTTTCTCCCTCCCTCTCTTCTTCTTCTTCTTCTTTTGGCAGCTAGAGAGGTGTGAATAACATGCTGGTGATTTGCATAAACAAAATGGCGAGCGCAGAAAGTTGATGATGTGTAAGCCGTTTGTGAATATAAATGTCTTTGCCAGCATAAATGCAGTCATAATATTGGCATAACATAATATGCTCATACTCATCCATATGCTATACATCTTGTTACAGTACAGTACTGGAGAAAGTCCCACTTATTTATAGACTCCTACTGGCTTCCAAAAAGGCATTGTGGCATCCACAATACCTACTCATGCTTGCATCTAAATGGAAACTCCAAAAGTACGCCTCTTGGCAAAGGCAAGACTGAATTTTGGTGGAGTGATGCTGAAATCTTTACAAAGTCATTTAAGGTGAGCTTCAGCAACAGCCAGAGGCCTTTTTTTTTTTTTTTTTAAACAGAAATAATGGAAAAAGTGAAACTCTGCATTACTCACAATGGTGCTGATGACTTTCGTGGCCTTTGGGCTGCAGTAATCAAGCAGGAAGACACAATAAATCCCATTTTGCATTTAATTTGTTCAGCTCATTAACTATTGAGCAAGTCGTAGATTTGTGTGATTTCCAATAAAATGACTTTCTGTGGCCTGTGAGCATGCACTAAGCCCAGCACTCTCATGTATGCTCACTCTACCATGCACACACACACACACACACACACGCGCACACACACACACACACACACACACACACACACACACACACACACACACACACACTGTCTAGTAGTATACTTGTTTTTCTCCCATTTTAAATAAATTATTACTCGAGACAAATTTGTGCCATGTGCGGCGTATTCTCCACACAGACATTTACTTTGTTATAAGTCAGAACAACCTGAACATGAACTACAACGAACCACATTTGTATAAATAGTGCAAATATTTCTGGAATAATAGGTTTTGTGTTCTTTCAAAGTCAGGGTCACTGTACAGTCGGAAGAGAATAAATTATATCAGTAGAGTAAAGCATGTAACTTTTAAATGGATACCATATGGATAAGATGTTCAATAAAGCAGCATTATACAGTAAAAGTAGTACAATCCTGGGGCTATGGTAGGTAGGATGAAAGTGGATATTCAATTTAGTGTTTTTTATTAATATAATTATAAATGGGTGGACAATATTAAACAGCAATAAGTAGAAATCCAGGCTTGGAAATAAACTATTCAAGGACATACCTCCAAACAGGTGGATATACAGTATGATACGTTTTCCCTATTAACCTATAATTCACATTTACTGTAGATTGTGAAGATACAACAGTGATCATCAGAGTTCTCATCATAAAGCAAAGGTTGTGCATCTGTAGTAATAGGGGACATTTGAGAAATCACACTCATCTTATCCTGTGATGTATAACACCACCAATACTGAGGAAATGCTGACAGAGATGAACTGTTGAACCTTCTCCCTTGCTGTGTCTTCCCATTTTTCACTGGAAGTAGTAAATATGGCACGAGAAGAAGGAAATGATATGAGGGGAAACAAAGGGGTCAGAATTTGTGAAGTTGAGATTTAAAGTGGTGAAGATTCAAGGTGTTGGCACCAGTGGCGTGGTCTGGAGTGTATGGCGCCCTGGGCGAACTCCCCACCAGCCCCGTACCTCTGAGTGAAACACCATCCCAGTCAGTCTATGGCCTCAGTCACAAACTAGAATCAAGATACAAGATAGATTAATCCACCCAAACAACGGCATGAAAAATGCAGCAATATTGTTATCATTATTCTTACATTTTATTTTACCCATAACAACCCCCTTATAAACAAGAGATATAGTTTTGATTACACTGATACGGCAGAAAATGCTTACCAGATGTGATAAATGCTAGATGTTAATGACATATACACACCTTTTATAGGATGGGTTGGAATGTCTACTGTAGAGTGACGACCCAAAACTATTTTCTTAAATTATAACAGCTGTTCATAATTTAGTCCTTCAAGTCAACTCGAGAACTTAGGCTTAGGTCCCACCGGTTTGTACGGCGCATTGGGCAGCAAGCGCGCTCCGTTGTATTCGATCGGTTGCGGCGGTCGGTGCTTCGTCCCACGACAGGTTGATGGCCAACTTGAAAAGCAGTAGGTTATACTTTGGAGTCAGCACAATCTGAATCCAACACACATTTAACATGTGGCTGTCACACAGTGTGGCATTCATTCAGTTTATATTGTAATCCTACAGTTTGATAGAGGACGGGATGACAGTTGTCTCAATGATTTATAGCTTGGATAGAGCATTTTAAAAACTCAGAACTTAGACAAGGTAGATTGATGACTAGATGTGTTAGTCCAACCACCAAGATGGCTGACAGAAATTATGTGACGATATGACATAAGGAGAGCGAAAGTAAGGATGATCCCTGAGTGATGAAAACTGTTGGCTTCTTCCAGGTGTTAGGGCTCGAGAAGGCCAGACTGTCTAGCAGCGCCCCTGGTTATAGAATCACTATAGAGCTCATCTATAGATCACATTAGATCTCCTCGCTATCCCAGTGTCTTTTCCCTTTTCAGAAATTACTAATCTCCTGTCCAACTTCTTTATGTTAAGGTGATGTGATCTGAAGCTGACGTCTACTGCAATCACTGCAATTTCCACTTCCTTAACCGTTAACTGCCCTTCTCTCTGCACTCCTTCTCTTTAAATAAGTTAATTAGAAATTCTGACATCTACTTCCTTCTGGGTTGTATTCAGACTTAATGACTAAAATTAATTATTTGTCATCATTTAAAAGACTTACTCATGCGCGCGCACACACACACACACACACACGCGCGCGCGTCTTTTCTGTCCTGAATCAAGGGGTATTAATAGGCTTTGGTCTCAAATGAGTATTTAGCTACAGTACCATCTGTCAGTTTTTTTCCTTGTTTCTGAATAAAACCTTGAGACATTTTACCTCTCAGCATGATCCAGATGTAAGTTTAAAAGTTATGTCAATAAGTTATGCAAGGAAGGTAATTAGTATTCAGACTCTGTTCATTCGGGTAAATGCATGCAGCTCAATAATTCACTTAATAAATTAATGTCATATTTATGCAGTCAATGTTGCCCCTGATTGACATTACATAGGTTTGTGGATTTACGGCTTTAAAAAAAAATCAGTTTAACTCCAACATACTGTGTAACACATTCTCTTTTGTTTTATGTTTGACGTCTGAATACTGATGTGGACAATTCCAGTGTATGCTTAAATCAACTCTTAATGATTACAAACCAGTCTTTTACTGTATGTATTAGGAGTTGCTTATTATTTAGTGCCACTCTGATTTTACTCACATTACCGTTTTTTGTCTTCTTTTTTTTTATCCAGCTATATCTGCCACTCCTAAAACTTTGGGAACTTTTGTTGTTGTGTGTGTCCAGACTTGGTGGTTTGTCACTCAAGAGAGTAGGCAATAACAAGATATCCTTCCAAGTCCCCTCAAGTGCTGACCTACCGACTTTACCCCAGTGGAGAATGGAGGGATTCTGACAGCTTGGCGAACACTGGGTAGAATTCTGCAAGTCAGAGAAGCTGAGTGAGATCCACGGCAGAACAAAATGTCTCTTTCTTGCATCAGACAATCAATCCCGGAAATGTGTAGGTGTGTGCGCATGGGTTTGCTTCATAGAATTGTATAGAGTATATATTGAACAAACCCTCTGTGATGTCACCCATAGGTTTTGAAGCTCAACTGTGGGAGCTCTGATCAGGGCCATCTTGGCAAGAGCGCAGTCTGCCTATACCCTGGTTAATCCATATATGGGGAAATGGATGGAATGAACAGAGCCTGGCTATTGGTTGGAACATGCTTACTTACCCCAGTTACCACAAACCAGCTAATTAAAATGCTAAAGTGGCTGACGTTAACACATATGCTAATGTTACTTTGCATTTAAAGAACTCTATTCCCTAATCCATACTCTGCACGTCATCCGATGTAGAGTATGGGCTCGATGTAGAGTATAACTTAAATCGGCTAACACCACTAATTATTTATAAAGAACCCCCCAGCATCCAGTGGCTGGGGGGTTTAGGCACTGGCTGGGAATCGAACCCAGGCCTTCCGCATGGCAGGCGAAACACCTACCACTGAGCCACCAGTGCCCCAAATACAACCTATTACTAAATACAACTATTTTTACAATGCCATTATTTATTTAACAAAAATTAATCCAGAAAGAAAAAAAGAAAAACTAAGTACCCCTCATTATTCAATAGCTTGTAGATCCACCTTCAGCAGAATTAACTTGAAGTAATCATTGTATGACTGAATCCTGTATGACTTTATTAGTCTCTCACATCGTTGTGGAGGAATTTTGATCCAATCTTCCTTACAAGATTACTTCACTTTATTTAGATGTTTGAGAAATTTGCTTGTGCACAGCTCTCTTAAGGTCCTTCCACAGCATTTCAATTGGGTTGAGATCTGGACTTTGACTAGGCCAGTTCAAAACCTTGATTTTTTCTTGATTTTTTTTTTTTTCAGCCATTCAGATGTAGATGTACTGGTGTGCTTCAGATCATTGTCCTGTTGACTGAAACAATTGCGCTCAAACTTTAGCTGTCGGACCGATGGCCTTCCATTTGCCTCTAGAATATTCTGGTATACAGAGGAGTTTATGGTTGACTCAGTTACTGCAACATGGCCAGGTCATGTTGGCGCAAAATAATAACTAAACATCACCCCTCCACCGCCATGCTTGACAGATGGTATGAGGTGTTTCTGCTGAAATGCTGATAGGTTTTCCCCAAACATGGCGCTGGGCATTAAACTGGCACTTTGGTCTCATCTGTCCATGGTAAATTGTTTCGGAAGTCTTGTGTTCACTTTAGTTGTGTTTCCACGTCGTTATTACACCGTACTTGTTCAGTCTTCTTCTAATTGTGCTGCCATGGTCTGTAACATTTAACATGCTGAGTAAGGACTGTAGGGTCTAAGATGTAGCTCTTGTATTTATTTAAGCATTTGCACAGTCTTGGGTTGAATGTTTTGGGACTGTATTGCAAGATAATTCATACTAATTCATTTTTATAGCAGACAACACGTACAATAAAAGGTTTTTATTACCTTTGATGTGATGGGTGAGTTGGTATAGCATTTTTAGCATCGGTATAGCATCAAGAGTCTGCAGTGTCCGGGCTTTGTCAGAGGTTGAGGTATAACTTGATATAATTTTAGACATGATTTCCAGACAGAGGGCTTTGCTGCATTTTTGGAGGGTCCTGAAGTTCAAAAAACAGGGGCTTTTTTTCAGGGATGGTTTAACTACTGTAACCATAACTCGATTTGAATCAAAAGCATGAAGTCATTGTAATTATTTACCAATCGGTGTGGAATAAGAGGAATAAAATACTTTGAGACATGGTGCTACATAAAAATAATTATCTCGTATTGCATCACAATGCTGATGATCAAAGCCCTCCTACCCCAGAGCCATAACCCTAATTTCTGAGTTATGCCCAGCTTAGTTTGCTTGCATATTCTGTCCACACCGTCTTGCAGTGTCAGGATAAGAAAAGAAAAAGTTGAATCCAGTTCAGAGACTTTAGGTTTGACAGATGAAGTTAAAGTGTGAGAAATCTGATCTCTGCAGAAGCTTCCACAGCCCTTTAAAGTGCAGCCTCATTAGAGTGTCTAAAAGCCCAGAGACCTTGTTCAGAGCGGACATGTTTCCAGCCTGTCTGCTTGGCGGATCTAGTGATACTGTGGGGGAAAAAAAAAAAAAAAAAAGTTGGCTGGTGGAGAAAATTGTGTTGTATGTCAGCTCCTTAAATATCAACCGTGTCATGCGAGCAGAGGGTGAAAACAGCCCAGCCACATTTGCCCTTTTCATAAAGTCGGCACCACCACTGCTAGATCACAACAGGAGATTTCGAGGTATGGTGCTGACTAAATCTAATAAACAGATCTGAGCTGTGTGAGAGATGAAGCAGTTTAAATATGACTTCAAAACACATGTTGAAGCTTCTCATTTATTCTTCTCATTAGTTAAACTAATCCTAGATTCCCTTGACATGTTGATAATATAGAGAGATGCAGACGGTTATTGAATCCATCAGAAGTTACTACACAGCTGTTTGTGTGCTTTCAAGGTAGTGTGCGTGCGCGATGTGTGTGTGTGTGTGTCTTTTCAATTGGAGTTGATGGTACGTTTAATCAATTCTTTCTTATTGATGCTCACACAATCTGGAGTGACTGGCAGCTCGGCTGGTGCTGCTACTTAAGCCTTTGGCATCACCGCGGCAAAACTTATAAGCCCAATTTTCCTCACGAGTAAGTTTTGCTGTCGGTGAGTTCTCAAGAGAAGACTGACAGTCAAAGCAATAATAGAGTGAGATGGCTAAAGTAAAAGGATGGCATTGACATATGGTCACTTGAAATCCTGAATCTTCACACCAATATGTTGTGTGGCATCTTTCAGTTTCGTTCACAGTGAGATGGAGTGCGTTTTATTGAGGGGCACAAATAAGCTACTGTGCTTAGTAAAGTACAGTGGTACCTCGGCCTACAAAGTCTAAGGAATTTCTCTCTGCATGTGAAGCATTTTTGGTATACGAGCGACTGAGCTAGTCACGTGTACTTCCGGTTCGTATGCTTTCAGTACTGTAGCTGATCAAAACCTGTTTGCGTCAGTGGAAAGCCAATCGAAGCAAGTTTTCTTTGTGTGTGTGTTTTTTTTTTTTTTCCCGCATTTTGTGCAAGATTTAGTCAAGACATGACAAGATTGTTAGCAATGCCGCTAGCAAGAAGAAATGTTTTTAAAAGTAGCCGGTGCCAAGAAGTATCATAAATTAATGTTAATGTCTATTTATTTCATATTTTACCTCATTTGCATCTATTTTCCAAATGTTTAAATAGTTTTTATATGCAAAAAATATAATTATAGTGTTGTAAATTAATAATATTGTCAATATTTTTGGGTGGCTTGATTACATTATTACATTATTTCCTATGAGAAAATACATTTCGCAATACAAAATTTCACCTTAAGAATGAAAGATTTCACTTCATATGCCGAGTTACCACTGTATATTAGATATACTATAAAGTATATTTAAGCAATTTCACACAAGAGCGAGTGCTGTTGTGCTCGTTATCAGCATGAGGCTCGAGGACGGCATGATCTCAGGGCAGCATTGCTTTCATACAACAGTTCCATAAACATGTATAGTTTTTCTTTTTATATTTTCACTTTTTCGCTGCTTTAACTTTGTGAATCCAGGATTGAATCCCAAATAGAATTGAATGGAAAGTTAGTGCACTATGTACTGTAGGGTGTACAATCCACTTCTCCACACATCAAATTAGTGCCCTTTATTTAGAGGTTAGAACGGGGTTAGAATAGGATTCAGCCTGTTGTAGGAGCTTAGTTAGCTTTATTGATCACCTTAGGTGTAAAGAAACAACATGGAGGCAATTTGGAATGACCTAGAAGCAATTAGTAAGGAGGCAAAGTGTTGTTTACAATGGCATAATGTTAACAGATCTGTTTTCTTGCTAAAAGAGCTTCTCCGTTCAGTATGGCGGACGATACAGACCTACTTTCACCCATGCTGATGATCAACAGGTTGTGTAATTAATGGTTATTAGGACACATGATGATGCAAAGTCATACATACTGTATAGTTAAATGTCCCAGTACTGTTAGTGTCTATTATCATCACTCATGCAATGCCTCTTATCTAATCAAACTGCTCTGATTACTCAGTCAGCACTAACTGCTGCATATAGTATAGTATAGTATATTGTAGTAGCATGGCATAGCATAGCATAGTATAGTATATACCGAGCCAGTGGCATGATGGATAAAGTTTTTGACTATGGAGCAGAGGATTCTAGATTTGACACCTGGCTCGCTCTGAAAGCTTCCTCGATTGCTCGTCTAGAGGGTATGAGTATCACTTTGCGACAGCGATTGCTCAAGCGTACTAAGCTCTAGGTTACTGTTCAGAAGGTCAGGGGTTAAAGCCCCAGCACCACCAAGCTGCCACTGTTGAGCCCTTGAGCAGAAACCTTACCTCTATCTGCTTTTAGGTGTGCTGTATCCTGGCTGACCTGCATTCTGACGCCAGCTTCCTAACTAGTATATATGAAAAAAAGAATTAAATTCACTGTGCTGTTTGGTGCATGTGATGAATAATTGAATATTAATATGAATATGAATATTATTGCATATTGAAACTACTTATGATTCTAGAGCAAGGCTAATAGGTACAGTAGAACCTTAAATTAAATACAGGTTCTTTCAAGAGAAAACTTAAAATGCATCTCAGTTCTTGGATGCTGTAGTGGAATTCACCCTGTGGTTTCATGCTACAGTATGGATCATATCTGGTAAACATATTATACCGAATGGGGCTTTAAGAAACCAGTCCATTCTTGAATCTAAATCTTTATTTAAAAATTGCCACCGTTCTTCTCAACAAAGAAGTAAGGTCGTGTAAGAACCTTTGTTCTGAAATGTGTGGTCTACATTTTTATTTGGGTCAAAGAGTCAAGTTGGTTGGGGGTTAGCATCAGTACGGCCAGATCCACAACAAAGCTGAGGTGGGGAAGACCAGTCATTGGGCTTTATATAGGGCACATAATTCATTGATTTCAACTGCAAATTTTCCTTTTAGTAAATCCAGGTAAGGTTTTAACAGGCTTAGCAGTAAACAATGCCTGTTACAGTGATGGAAAACCACTCAAAAATAAATAGCCACAGGTCGTCTGGTTGATTAGATGGCAGGGGAGGTGAAATACTAACATAGAGGTATAACATCCAGGGAGACCGAACCTGATGGAAGGAGTGAGTGGGGACTGAAGGAAAATCAAACTCGAAGCCAAGCATGCGATGAGTCCAGCTGGTAATGACAGTGCATGACTACTGTAGGAAAAACCCAATCACATTAGCTGGCTAGAGGGCAGAGGGCATGAAATACACTGAGGAGGTAGTAGACTAAAAGAGTGGTCTAGATTTAGTGACATGCAAATTGTCTTTGGTCTCGGTATGTATGGTGTATCGGAGAAAGTGGCTGGTGATTGGCCCCAGCTTCCAACTGCAGAGGTCGCTTCGAGTGTCGAGCCGAACATTACAAACACATTCCTGCAGGTTCAGTCTTTAATCCCATTGCTGTCTCTTTCCACAAGGAGCAATGATCAATCTCTTAAATGGGTTTTTCTTACGCTCTCCTTTACTGATATCTAGGGGGACTGTATGATGTACACAACTTTTTGATATTCTGTTGCTCAGACTGGAAGTGGAATAAATTTTTCAATAACAACAGGCAGGAAGGGACGTATAAAAAAAACAAATAATGCATAACAGCAGGGTGGTCTGATGTGGTGAAAATATAGTGGGAGATTCGATCACCATATCAGACGAGACTGTAAAGCTTAGAAAGGAAATGTCTGACAGGGAAAGTAGAAATGAAGTTCCAGGACAACATGATCTGGGTACAAATGACTGTCACTGTCTTTGATATTTCTCTATAAAGAACTGTTCTAAAGGGAAAACGTTGACTTGTTCGAGCTTCCAAGTCAATTTCCAGTACCAGTTGGGATCCAATATATATTTTCTATATCCCTCTATGTTCTCACTGGCCATTTTAATAGGAGCACCCTGATTATTTGTGGAATCAGCCAATCATGTGTTAGAATTTAGAAAAATGTCATCTTTCTGACTTGGTCTGGTTTTGGTAACAGACTTTTTAGAAGCCGCTGATCTCCTGGTAGCTTCAAAGCACAGCGGTCTTTAGAGTTGACACGCAATAGCACGATGACTAACTACACGCAGGTTTCAAAAGTGAGGGCAAAATGTCCTCATGATGGGCTGCAGTTTAGTCCCGTCTATAAACTTTCACCCTGCCTAATCCCATGATAGGGGAAGAGACGGGGAAAGAGAGTTTTGTTTTTAAACAAGACAAGATCAGGGAAGGAAGCATTTGACATTTTTTAAGGGCTGGAAAATCGGGTTCGAGAGGGCGGGAATATGAGGGACAGTGGCGCTAATGCAACCTACTGGATTTCAGCTGCTGTTAAATAACAAGAATGGTGAAGAGCTCACATTGTAAAGGTCCCATGTTTTAATATTTCTTTTAAAAAAAATGTTTATTAAACATAGCATAACATCTCACTGAGCTATGTCTGCCAGAGAGCAGCAGATCTGAGCAACAAGCTGGGGGGAGGGTTTCCCCTCATATGAGGTCACATTATTATATAATATATAATTAGCTTGTTTAAGATCTGGACAATACAAAATGGAGAGAAGGAAAAAAAAAACAGGGAATGTATTTTCTAAAAAAGATATTTCGAACATTCACAAGTGAATTTTGCTAAACAGGTCCCCTTTAAGTTACATCTGGAATTGGAAAATTCTAAGTCAAATTTCTTCCCATTTTTATTTTTTTTTAACATGAGGACATACGTTTTTAAATCTGTTATTTGAGCAATTGAAGAATGTGCTGGACGAGCTTTTACTGCGATTACAGCCCATCAACCTTCACTCTCACTCACTCACTCATCTTCTATACCGCTTTATCCTGCAGCCTATCCCAGGAGACTTAGGGCACGAGGCGGGGTACACCCTGGACAGGGCGCCAATCCATCGCAGGGCACACACACATACAGTACTGTACACACACTCACACACTCATTCACACACTACGGGCAATTTGAGAACAACAATTAATCTAACCTACATGTCTTTGGACTGTGGGAGGAAACCGGAGTACACGGAGGAAACCCATCAAGCACGGGGAGAACAGGCAAACTCCATGCACACAGAGACGGGAATCGAACCCGGACCCTGGTGGTGCAAGGCGACAGTGCTAACCACTACACCACCGTGCCGCTCCATCAACCTTTATTTTGTATCAAATATGTATTATTGTTCTTTCACTGATCCATAGCAAAACCATGACTTTCTCGTTTGAAATGAGGCCCATTGGAGGTAAATGGCACCATGTTTTCTACTCGTCAGATGTAGTCACTAATAGAGCAGCAATTCTGTGAATGGAAGCACCTTCATGAGAAAGGACAACAGATAATGGTTAGACTGGTACTGTATAGCTAAGACCAGTAGTAAGACGAGCCCAAGGACAAGCCCAAGGCTGCCATCACTGCCATGGCCATTGCTCCACATGCACACACTACACTTTTTTGACTGCCATATTTTACTGCCTCCACGTGGACTATTTTTGATTTTTAAATTCTTCATACGTCTGTGTGTCTCTACGGAGGAACTGAATCCTAGTGATGACAATCACTAATGACATGAAAAGTACTGAATCTTGTGCCTTGTCGCACCTGGATAGTGGGATTGTTATCACTGACAATGTGCGGAGTGATTCATCCCAAGTGTGTAGTCGGATAACTATTCAATATACTATTACTGCTGCCTACCTCAATTTCTTTAGAGCAAGAGCACAAAGGGGATAGATGTGATCTTTGTGAAAGTGAATTGACTACACTGAATTTTACAATAAATTTAAAGGATTCTTTAAATATAATTTGGAGAAGAAGAAAAAAAAATCAACGGATGGATATTTCATTCATTTTGTTACTCATTATTCTCCTTCTACAATACGTGGTACAACCGCTTGGTCTGCTGTGGGCATTAAATACTGTGCGAGCACTATTCCTGCCTCCAGTCGAAGCTATTATTTTCTAATTCTGATCCTTTCTACTTAATAACACTACACTTAATAACAGAACACACATGATGCACACACGTTAAAGCATATGGGACACAACAGCAGAACACCACATCAGGTTCCAGAAGAGAAATCTGAGGCTGCAGTGGACACAGGCTTACCAAAAATACTCATCGAAACTACACAACTGCCTTTTTTTCCCCTGTCGTTCAACTATCCAGTTATGAAAGAAACGTAGAGAGAGAGAGCCTAAGGGAGGAAACCCACACAATTGCAGGAGACATGCACAGACAATAACCTGAGCTCAGGATTAAACTGGGAAGCTTTGTGGTGGCACGGTGGTGGTGGCATGGTGGTGTTTTTATTTCTATTATTATACTCTACTATAACGTATATTCCAAAATACTATCCTGAGATATCCATCATGCATGTGATTCTAACTGATGTGGGATTTATTTATGAATTTAAAAGAAAATAAAAACCCAACAGGTAACCCCAATCTTGTTACCTTTTATACGACTCGTCTTGCGCAAGTTGCTATTAATTTGCAACCAAGCCGTATCGTGAATATGTACAGTCTCTCTAAAACAGAGTTGCACCTCCTGCTTCTCTTTGAGGCATTTCAGATAGGAGCTGCTCTGCGCACAAGGCTTGTGTAATCAGATTTTAGCTTATGAAATATGGCAGCGCGTTGGCGTGAGCAGCACTGTGAAGACATAAGAAATTTTAATGCAGTTGATGGGCTTCTTAGAGGAATCAGGATTGCTTGCTATTTGTGGTTCTTCCTGATTTGTTTAGACAAATTGCCTTGATAAAGTGCATTCATTAATCAAAGAACGTTAATATACAAAAACATACCCGGCTCAAAGTGTATTTTCTTGACCCACCGCCAGGAATGATGCTAATGGAGTTGGAGAACATCCTTCAACATTCGTCAAGTTTTCTGTCTTTTTTATTTATTATTATTAATATTTTTTTTTTTTTAAAAACATTTTCTTCAAGGGCAGAGCAAACAAGTCTGCTAGATTTTGAGAATGTTAGAATAATGATAAGTGATCAAGATGATCGATTATCATACATGTTCTCAATATTGTGGTGGAGTCCTGAACAGGAATGAATGAATGAATGAATGAATGAATGAATGCGCACCTGTTTAGGAAAGTAGCACAGTAGAAAGTCTGGTATCCTTTAGAACTTCTACTCAGGTGGACAAGTCCGAAAATACCTGCTCCAGCTCATGGCCTCATTATTAGACTCTGAAACTGTATGAGACAGCAGGTACCAGGAGTTTTCAGAACCAGAACTGTACTGTACAGTATGTGCCTTGTGTATACTGCATATGTTCTGTAATATTTATATAAAAACGTAAGAGAATGTGTGTGTTTGAGTGTGTGCGGGTGGCACGATGTTCTCAGTCTGAGTCTTTCAATAACTCGGATCTTATTGAGATCAGAATGAGAGTGTGCAGTGCGCGGCGCAGGAACAAATAAAGGAAATCACACCCACACTCGCGGGTCAATAGAACTTCTGTGTACTATTGTGCTGCGAGCGTCTGCTCATTAAGAAATCAGTGCATCGATCCAGGGGTCATCTGGAGCACTAAACTCGTGCGGAGAGCATCCTCAGTAATCTGATTTAAAAATGTTTTAATTAAAGCTTCTGCTTCTATTTTGCACTTGTCCTTGTTTCATTTATTCCACGTTGATAGATGGTTATATTACTTATGTCAATGATGCAATCAAAGCAGTGAAAACAGCCCGATTTCATCGGGTTCACATCCTCTAATTTCACAGTCGTGACTGGAGGCTTTGTTTTTTTTTTTGTTTTTTTTTATTGAATTAATGTCCCTAGCATTCAAAATAAATAAATAAATAAATAAAAATAAAAAGTTTGCAAGGCAACCGTGTCAAGGAAGCATGTTCAGGGGATCTTTCTGAAATCATGGCTGTGAGAGAGGAAATAATGGAACCATATTAGTATTCAGGTGATGGGAGCCTCTGGTGGTGTGGAGTGGAATTGCCTTGTGATGCCGTACTCCTCTGGCTATAATACTGGGATGTAAAAAACGATAAAAATCACCTCCAGCATTGACACATCTTCAATACAGTTTAAAACAATCATGTAAATTGTTTGACCTGCAATACTCCGAGCTGCATGTATTTCTAAACAACCTCCTGTACATATTCTGTTGGTCTTGCTGACGCCGCGACAAAGTCTTCCAAAACCTGTCAGCGGCGATACGCTGAGCCACATATCTCAGAAGTAAGAAATCTTATATACAGGGAATTTCATTGCAGTTCTAACAGCATTTCCCGAGCCTGCGCGGCTATAGGGACTCGTACAGACACGAGAAAAAGCAAGACAAAGGAAATGAGTAAATGCAGCTGCCAGTCAAAATTGACTCTCGAAGCAACAGTCTCCGTTTCGGGGATGATTCATCACATAAAATGTAGCACACATCGCTCGATTGCGTAGTCCGGGATGAAATCGTCTGAAAGGAAAAGTTTCTCATGGTGCTAAATGAGTTGGCGGAGTGTAAATGAGTTTCCCAAGATGGATGAGAGAACCGTCAAAACAACAGGTTGCTTCGGGCTCACGCATTTATTACCAGGTGCATAAAAAAAGGCTACATTTATTCTACAAGTCAAATTTTGGGCACACTTTCTAATGATCTCTCCATTCTTATTTCTTTCTACATTGTACAGCAATGAGGCGGTACGGAGGCCTAGTGGTTAGTGCTACTGTATCACCGAGCACTTCCAGTCCGCCTCATGGTCTGTGTGGGTGGAGGTCACATGTTCTCCCTGTGCTTTCTCCGGGTACTCCGGTTTCCTCCCACAGTCCTAAGGCGCAGGCAGATTAGGCTGATTGATGTTCCCAAGTTGCCCATAGAGTGTGAATGAGTTTGTACTGTACTGTAAGTGTGTATGTGCCCTAAAATGGATTGACGCCCCAACCAGAGTGTAAGTCTAATGGGATAGGCTCCAGGGCCCACATGACCCTGTATACAGTGGTATAGAAGATAAGTAAGACTGGTAACTCTAAATTAACTTTTGGTCTTGCATTCCTGGGAAGGTCTTCATGAGAGCCAGTTTCATCATGGTGGGTTTTGCAAATGCACTTGACGCAATACTGTTCCAGAACTGACCGTTGCTATTACGTAATTGAATAATTCCATGTGTGTTATTTCATGTATTATTTAAAAAAAAATAAAGATAAAAAGAGAGTTAAAAATAAAGAGTGGGAACAGGGTCAAAATGTAAAAATGTGAATTTATCAAGTGTATACCACTTGATAGCCACATCCCTGCCAATGTGCCTGTCGTGTCACTAATTTCCTATCACACACATGATCACGCCCTCACCAGGCCAAGTGAGATCAAACCGAGTTTTTAGTATGTCCAATCAGGTTGCACCATGCATTCACCAGGCTGTTATCATGCATTTACTACATTGTCATCGCATCCAGTGGGTTGCCATGACACATGCAGTGCTTTTCATCACAAAGTGATGGTGTGATGATGCAGTATTTATATTAAACTCTCTGCACGTGACATAGAGACACTACTGTTAACATGCTACATGCAAACCATAAAAATAATAAGCACCGGAGATATGTGATATGAACTAAATGCAGCCTTCTACAATGTGGGCTGGATGTACCATGGTCACACCGTTAACTGGTCAATGTCGTCCTTAAGTCGGTCCTGTGTCTTGCTTCGACCACATCATCACCATTTTAAACTCCAAAAACTGCAGGAGCTCCACGTCAAGGCTCCACGTCTCCCTTTCTCAAGCCAGAGCATACAGTACAGTACTACATCCAAATTAGTTCTGACAGGTTGTTTAAATGCTTACTGCGTTCACCAATTTTTGTGTACATTGTGCGAATTATAAGGGATGGTCCACATTTCATAACTCCTGTTCAATTCAGTTTAATAAAGCTTTAGTGTTATGACATCAACACGAAAATAATATCAGGATCTGTACAGGAAAATCATGATACTTACCGAATCGCAATACAAATTAAATCATCAGCTGATCCCTAATTTAAGCAAACTGATTCTAAATAGAAGTTTTAAAGTTTATTTAGATGAACATTGGCAGATGTTTGTGTCCGCTGAACTTCATGTGACTCCTTTACTGTCAGTTTGTGAAAGGTTATGTGACTTTATTTTTCTGACAGACAGTCTCTTATCATTACTTTCTTTTGTGGTACCGTCAAACAGCATTAGCCTTCTAAAGCCTCTCACTCTCTCTCTCACTCTCTCTCTTTTTTTTTGTGACATTTTGAAGCACTTTGGTCAACCATGGTTGCTTTTTAAATGTGCTATATAAATAAATTAAACTAAACTAAACTCTCCGTATATACATTTATGTGCTATCTTTATGGCATATAGAAGGGGAACTCTAAATCAGAACCAAGCAAAATCCACAGTTTTATTGGATTAGTAGAATCAATTTACAGATTTATACACTAATTATTTGACATAATTAGATATTATTGTCTCGATCTCAAATCCCTAGGAGCAGGAGCCTGTATTTTCAGGCAAACCCTAAAGTCTCAGTCTTGTACTGAATGTCCATTATGAATCGTTCAGTAGTGATCAGAAGTTTACATGCACTCATCAGGAACATGAATGTCATGGGAATATTGGGCTTACAATGACTTTTTGAAACTTTTTCCTGGGCCAGAGTGATTGAATTCTGGTTGGAGATTTGTCCACTTTTCTTGACAGATTTTTAAAGGAATTTTTTGATTCTCCAAAAGACTAATGTTAGCCTGCGCTATCCATTCCACAGCCAGCTTTGGTGTGCATTTGGGGTCAATGTCCAGTTGGAACAATACTTTTTCTGTAAGCCTTACCCATCCAGCTGATGATTTGAGGTTATGCTGAAAAATTCTGAGGTTCTCCACATCCTTCTTTACTATTCCATCCACTTTTGTGCACTGCACCAGATCCAAACCGGGATACTCCTACCACCACCATGCTTCACAGCTACTGTACACCTGGTATGATGTTCTTGGAGTTGAATGTCTTTACTATTTTTTACTCCTGCAAACATTCCCCTGGCCAAAAACCTTCCTCTAGAAGTCTTCTTTTTGATTCATTTTATCACCTACAATCTTTAGATGTGTCAATTTTGGAGCAGTGGCGTCTTAAAACTTGTTCGACTGCTGTGCACAGTGATGCTGTTGATCCAGCAGCTTTCATACAGTACCTGTGCTTTGGTTCTTAATTTGTTGGCAATTTAAAAGACATTTTGTGACTTTCAACACCAAAGATTTCATAATCTAAGTGTATATTTTTGACCCCAAGGTGATATTAGTATACTCAAAATAAAGTAATACTTGTGCTCTTTTAATTGAGACAAACAATATGTTGTACAATTATTCTGATAAAAAAAAAAGTCCAATATTGCAATGAAATCTATGTTCACACACAGGTACTGTATATGTAAACTTCTGAATGTGACTGTATGCATTGAAGTGTTTATACAGGCAGTACTGTAGGTAAAGAGGCCTCTGGGACATGTACTAGCGATTAATTACCAAATAGGCCAAATATCAAATATTTATGTTCAATAAAATCCCGGCAACCTTAAGGATTTATTCTGTATCATGCTTTGCACTGGGTGCTGAAATATTGATTCTATATACACACTGGTCTGATAATGAGAAAATCTTCAAATAAGTGTTGACTCAAGGACATCGAGAGCTCAATTGCCTTGTGATAAAAATGTTACACTGAACAAATTATGAATATTGTGCTATTAAAGCAAAATGCATTACCTCTTCAGTTATACATTGTGTACAACAATATCTTCCTTTACTTTAAGATCCTGCAGGATTTACACTTTTATATAGTTTATATATACCAGACAGTATATTGCTGAAACAGCACTCGTTAAAGTTATAAAGTACTATAATCTGTTCATGCATCAGCTTGCTTGTATAACATTAAGTCCCATATGTAATAATAATAACAACGCAGAAGGCAGAATTTATCGTAATGAACAATACTACTACTTCTCATTCTTCTGTTGTATTTGCGGCAGTTATATTATGATTAAATGCTTTCATGTAAACAAATTAGTTAGAAACTTTGATGTGAGAATGACTTTAATCGGTTACATTTGCGTTATTGTTCCAGTAAATAGCTACTGGCTATACGCGGGTGCATATTTTAGCCAGAACCAGACAATAAATACCAACATACAGTCACAAGGTTATAAAATGGGTAGACAATGTAATTTACTGCACGCTGTAGGAATGTCTTCTACTTGCTGTAATTCTGACAAGACATGCCAAGACCCCAAAGGTCACTCTGATGAAACTACAGAGATCAAGGGACTGAGCAGCCGGGACTGGGAGGCTTGTCAGACCTGAGGGAAAGACGAAATGATTAAAGGCTGATAAAGATTCCGGTTACAGTTTATCTTTCATCATAAGACTGCCTAAAACATACAAGGAAGACGGTACAGAAGTGGTTTCAAGACGGGTCGTTTAATATTCTTGCGCGTCCTAGAATTGAAAAACTCTGGAGAGGGCTGAAAAGAGGATGACAATGAGACTCGCCAGATGAACCGACAGAGATTGCTTGTAGAAACAATTCATCGCCAAGAAGACGTGCTACAAAGGGTCTAATACTTGTCACTTACCTGTGGTAATGGGATATGTTCTCAACGCATTATAACTAACAAAAATGTAAATGAAATCTATCCCATGTGACTCAGGTTCTATCCACATTAAAACTAGTGCTGTCAATCGATTCAACATTTTAATCGAGTTAATTGCAGTCATAGTCTGTGATTAGTCGTGATTTTAAAATACTCAGATTTACTTGTATTATAAATGTGCAATGTTGGAATAAAGAAATGCACGACAAACTGGTTAGAGAAAGATTGTGCAATCTTATACATTAATCAAACATTAACATTTAACAAATGTTACATTTAAATCTTTTAAATGGGACCAATGCTGCATGCCATGGGTGGGTAGTATGGAGTGTGGCAACCCAGTGACGGCAGGGTATGAACCCGTATCCTCAGATCAGATCATTAACCTTGAGGCTTAGCCTACTGAGCCACCACTTCCGCTTGATTTTATCCAAACTTCCATCAAGAAGCTTTTAATAGTGAAACATGCCATTCAGCACAGGTGGTGATGTTTCCCCCATAGTCTTATTATCTGCGTTAAATGTGCCATTATCGCACAAAGCCGGGTAACCGTGCAGCGATTATGGGAAGCCGTTAGGGTCCTATGTTTACTAAAAAACTTGAACATGCATTAATATTGACAGGTCTAATTTAAACCAATATGTCAAATTATTAAGAGCATATTAAAGGGTTCGCATAGGTGTAATGTACAGTAGCTTGTCCTTAGTAATAACATCTTAAGTCTTTTTTATTATTATTGTTATAAGAGTTTTATCCTTCTGTGAAAACAAACAAAAATGCTGCATATAGAAGGTAAAATTCTTCTTATAAAATGGACTTTTAATAAACGCCAGTTAAACGCAGTGAGTCTGCACTGTGAGGTGAGGGCTTTCCTGTTGCTTGATGCAAATTGAGACTGAAGGAGCAGCAGCATTACAGCGTGAAAACTGCTAATGCATGGAGAGGCGCCAGTACTCGCTGCCAACATCCCTCAAACCTCCCGTTTGGCTTATTAATAAAGACACTCGGAAATCCGTGTCCCAGTCTGCACCGCACCTGGCCGTCCGGGGGAAAGAAAAAAGCTAATGTCATCTTATATCACTCTAAATGCTAAACGACCTCAGTCAGGCCACATAAACACTACCATACACATCTAATATCTAACAAAGCTAAAGTAATGCACAGGTGAATCATGACGCATAAAAGGTAGCGAAAGAAAAACAACACGATGCAAAATTAGTTCCAAATTTTACACAAAGTCACCTTGAGAAGAGATAAAAAGGATTTTCAGCTACATGAATTTACGTTTTCATCCACTACATTTGTGCAAACAATTATGAGGACGCCTTCAAAATTCAGTCTCAAATACATTTTTATGGTGGATGTAATCCTCTTCCACACTAATGGACTAAAAATCTTTCTACTTGTTTGTTTGTTTGTTAGTTTTTACCACATTTGTTCTCATAAAGTGATCTCAGAATGTGCGTTAAAATACAAGCCATATTCTTTAAGTGTATTTAATAGTCCACCCCATTTTAAGTTGCACTACTTTCCAAAATTATTACACACACAGAAAATTACTAAAAGCATGTTTACTTTTTAATAATAGTTTTTTTTGTTTTTTTTTTTAATCTCTTTGGGAGATTTTTTCCCCCTCTCTCTATATTGGTGTGTGTGCGCATGTGTGTGTCATAATGGGATTATTTAGGGCATCACATGGTGTAATGATCTGCTGCACTTAAAAAGCTTCTGTCCAGCATTAGGCTACAGAACATTTACACTATTTCTTGTAATATTACTCATTTTGTTTTTGTGATCATTATTGTTTTATTCAGCTAACATCAAAAGTTAAGTTTTTTTTTTTTAATGAGCATCTGTGCCTGTTTCTTGAACTGGAAACCTCCTTTCTCCAAGTTCCTTTTGTTCTCATGGGGAGAAGGATGTGGGACAGAGGAGGCACGGAAGCATCAATCTCAGTACTGGGAGGCACTGGAACTGTGTACGACTACTGTTTCCTGAATAATAATAATAATAATAATAATAATTATATATATACTGTATATAATTATTATATATACACTCACCTAAAGGATTATTAGGAACGCCTGTTCAATTTCTCATTAATGCAATTATCTAATCAACCAATCACATGGCAGTTGCTTCAATGCATTTAGGGGTGTG
>JAQQZT010000039.1:30266259-30282391 GCA_030068275.1 Clarias platycephalus
AAATGTTTTTACGTCGGATGCCCTTCCTGACACAACCCTCTGCATTTATCCAGACTTGGGACTGGCACAAGAAGACATTGGATTGCGCCCCCCCCATGGTTGCCTTCAATCAGACCAAAGAGAACAAAAAATATAACAGACAAGCTAGTTTGTATACTGGCTATTCAAGTCATGAAATTCAAGTTACAGTATGAAAGTAAAAACTTAACCTTTTATTTCTCAATATAATCCCCTGCTACACTACAGCACTTATCCCAGCGTTTTACTAGTGCTTGGATACCATCAAGGTAGAAAGTTTTCTTAGTAGTGTTTTCAGAGTCATTTGGAGCTTCATGCCTGAGACACTGGTGTCCCAGGAACTCCTTTAACAGCCCAAACATTTGGAAATGGTTTAGAGTGAGGTCAGGTTTGTACAGGGGGCGTCGCCCATTGTTTTGGACGGCACGTAGATGGAACCATCCATCCAGGTCTGTACAGAGGATGTGGCAATAATCCTGTCATGAGCAAGTGGGTGTTGGTGAATGATTGTGTGTACAGTTCACACACACAGATGCGTCTCTTCTACAAACTAGTGACAAGTTATCCATCTATTTTCAAAGATCAGATGTTTCACTCGCTGAATGTTCATGTGGACGCTCCGAGCCACATCGCATTCACGGATGTACGGCCTTTTAAAAAAAGTTTAAGTTAAATATTCCTCATCACCGTACTGTGCTTAAAGGCTCCTGTAAATGTTTGTAAATGTAAACTCATTCTGTGGGTTATCACAAATCCCGGTTTGACTTGAACATATTTACAAGGCTAAGAAGAAGCTGTTTATCTGCCCTGCTAAAGTAGCTTTAAACTATTTAAACTATTTCATGCACCCAGACTGCAATCTGCTTATTGACGTCTGATGTTTGACCTCAAGATTTTGCAGCCAGACTCCGTCCTGTATACTGATTTCCCGAGCAGGTTGTTGTGACTGTGTAAACCTTTGTTATGCCAAATTTATCTTAGACGGTAACCCACACAGACACAAAAAGGATAGTACTTCTCTTAATTTACTTGTGAACCACAATCTTGGCTTCTTGTTTACACCATCCACTCATTAACCCAGCTATCAAAACAACTGTATTTGTATGCTAATCATTCTCTCCTGGCACGCTGTACATATTATATTTGATTGTCTCCACACTCAGGAAGCAATGTTAATAAGATTGCAAACACAAGTTGCTTCTATTCCCTCTCCATCTTTTGTTGCGCTCATGCCTCCTCCCTTCTGTCTGCGTTCCTTTTTTTTCTTCTTGTTTTCATATTCCCTTTTGGCCTCTTGGATGTTTTCTTTGATGAGAGGTTTTGTCTGCACTCGAGGTAAAGCCTGTATAGAGAAAGAGGGTTGCCCTTGGCAATATGAAGACATTTCTCTTTAAAATGTCTTTAAGTCTTTGGAGACTAGATTTGTGTTTTACTGATGAACACCACTTGCCACTGCATCAAAATTCTAGTGCCTGGTGGATAAACAGCTGGAATCTAAGTATGATGGTGTTCACATGATGACAGCATGAGACTGAGATTATACACCAGGAGAAAGGTCAAGATGCCATTCTTCAGAATTTAAGCCAACAGATATCACAGCCAGCCATTGTCTTTGGCGATTACTAATATTCTTACGCGTTTTATTATCATTATATTTCTTTATTTTGTAAATGAACCGTGTTTCAGAAATGTGTGTCATAGAAATGTTTGTCTCAAAGAGGTGCCACACAGTATGATTAAAGATTCATATTTACAGTAATTGTTGTTTCATAATAATAATGATTAAGAAGTTATTGTAAAAAAAAAAAAAAAAAAAATAGCACTATGGCCTCTGCAAAGGATTGACACCTTGTGCCTTATTCCCAAAGTCCCTAGGGATAATGCTCCAGACTTCCTGCGACCCTGTATACTGTAGGATAAGCAATATAGAAGATGATTCAATAAAATCTAAAGCATATTCAAAAATAATTCACATTTTAAACATATGTGTTGAAAAAACTGTAAATACAATTCAGTTTAATATATTTTCCTGTAGTTCAGGATGGTTTATAAATGACAATATAAGAAAAGTGACATATCACAATATCAAATAATTATAATACAGTGGAACCTCGGATTACGAGTAATGCGGTTTACGTGTGTTCCGCAAGACGAGCAAAGATTTGTAATAAAATTTGACTTGAAAACTGAGCATTGTCTTGGTTTACAAGCACCGAGTATCATGTATCACGCATGCGCTTCTTGTTTTGACGCCGAGCGGCACGTGATCACAACTGAGCCAACGGTTTTTCTCTCTCTTGCGCTGCGGAATTGTGGGTAATCGTCTCTTACTGGTATAATCAACATCCGTGCACGCGTGTACTGTTTACTATAACACTGTGACCCTGTGTGTGAGTAAAACATTTAATTTTGTGTTCGGAAGCGCGTGTGTACAGCGCCTGCACTGTTTCTTATAACACGTGTGTGTGTGTGCGCGAGTAAAGCAAAAGAAATTCTCAATACAGAGGTTAAAAATCTTAATTTGACACTGTGCCGGCTATGTGTGTGAGTGAAGCCCCCTTCACAAACACACACGCGCACATAAATTAAGGCGAGACAAACACAGAAATTCTGCTCTGTTGCGATTCTTTTCAGAGGTAAGGTGTGGGTTCATTTGTTTGTTTTACTTTACAGAAGTGATTCTGTTAGTTTGCGCTCACACGAGTGTCATTAGCGATGTTCATTGCTAATTTTCAGATGAAAGTGTTGCGGGAGAGAGACGTTGATTTATGACCGCTGTTTACGGAAGTGTAGTCCAGTGCGGGAGATGCATTGTGGGTAATGCAGTTCGGTGTGTGTGAACGCGAATGCGAGATGTAAACTAGGATATAGAGTCTTAGTTTTGTTCTTCAGTAGTTTTTTTTGTTGGATTTATGCAGGATCCACCCGAAAGTTTGTACTATAACCTGACAATGCAGAAAATAAAAGAACATCGACCAGTTTGTCCATCTCATCATTACATGAGCATGAATTAACGGGCTGTTACGCTGTCACGAGCAACATTCAAATAAAGCGGAGAAGCTTTAATAATTTGGAAGAGAACAACAGTCTTTCCGTTAATGTGTGTGTGTGTGTGTGTGTGTTTAATTCAGACGAGAGGAGAAAGTTTTACTGTGTAAGATGAGAAAGGGGAGACAGGAGGGGCTGAACGCTAGAGTCTCCACTTACTCTAGCCTCACACACATAGGTACACAGCGCCTGCATGCACAAACGGAAACACTTATCTGTCGGGATTAATTTTTTACTTTTTTAAAAAGTAAGGTGCAGGTTAATTTGTTTTATTTTTACTTTATATTTTGTATTAATTATTTTTATGTATTTATTTATTTGGGCTGTAGAACAAATCATTTAAGTTTCCATTATTTCTTATGGGAAAATTTTATTTGGTTTACGAGTGTTTTGGAATACGAGCCCACTTCCGGAACGAATTATGCTCGTAATCCGAGGTTCCACTGTATTTTAGTATATAATAATAATAATAATAATAATAATAATAATAATAATAAAACTTGGAACATACACTCACTGGCCCACTCATTGGGTACACCTTGCTAGTACTGGTTTGTGCCTCATTTGCCATCAGAAATGCCTTCATTCTTTGTGGCATTGATTCCACAAGGTGCTGAAAGCATTCCTTTGGGATTTTGGTCCATACTGACATGTATCATCACACAGTTGCTGCAGATTTGTCGGCTGCACGTCCATGATGTGAATCTCCCGTTCCACCGCGTCCCAAAGTTGCTCTAATGGATCTGGTGACTGTGGAGGCCATTTGAGTAGAGTCATCTCATTGTCATGTCCAAGAAATATTTGAGATGATTTTAGCTTTGTGACATGGAGCACCACAATCCTGTGGTCATAAAGGGATGGACACAGTCAGCAACAAGACTCAGGTAGGCCCTGGCATTTAAACCATGCTCATCTGGTAGTAAGGGGCTCAAAGTGTGCCAAGAAAACATCTGCCACACCATCACACCTCCATCACCAGTCTGAACCATTGATACAAGGGTGGATTCATGCTTTCATGTTGTTTTACATGCCATTTTCCGCTGACTTCTGGCACCATCAAGGCATTTTTTGGCCAGAGAACTGTCAATTCACTGGGTTGTGTGTGAAAATCCCAGTAGATCAGCAGTTTCGGAAATACTCAGAAGCTACAAACATGGTACGCTCAAAGTCCCTTAAATCACCTTTCTTCCTTATTCTCAGGAAATCATCTTGACTAGGTCTACATGCTGTCATGCTGTCATGTGATTGGCTGATTAGATATTTGCATTAATGAGCAGTTGAACAGGTGTACCTAATGAAGTGGCCGGTGAGTGTTTGCCAGGAAACAAGCTTTTGATGGATATGACATCATTGTGCCAAACCAGCACATATGTCTACTTGCAGTGTTGTTTATTCTTCTTCCATCTGTCTGTATTGTGTACTGTAGGTGTACAAGGACAGCTAGGAATGTCTAATTTGCTTTCTTATCTTGTTACACACATTTATGAGGCTGTAAGCTATGTCACTAATTTGTGCATCTGTTCAATGCGCTGGATTGTACAATATGTCTTATATTGCTCCACTTTGTTGGGTGGCTTCTGGAAGTGATAGAGCCAAGAGGGGATGGAGCTCTTATTTGATGTTCTGTATTCGGTTATATGGTGGACAGTTATATAAGATAACGCTTGCATTATTTAGACCCTAGTTGGCCAGCTCTGCTCACGAGTGCTTCTTTTCACCCCGATCCCCCATTTTAGTGTGTGTACTTTTTTAGGACTCAGTTGTGTTTAGTTCGATTTTCAAATGAGCAGCATGTTAACAGTTAGAAATGTCTATATTGTCTTAAAGCCATTGTGAAATATATACAGTATATACAGGTATATATATATTTTTTTTTTTACAAGAATCATGGAACTACTATAGTATCTAGTGTTACACAGAGGGGTGTGAAAAACAAACAAACCTCTAGTGGAGGTCAGTCTGGTGCCTTGTTGTTGAGACAGGTCAGATCAGAATTGCCAGACTGCTTCGAGATAACAGGTAGGCTGTGCTAACCCAGATAACCATTCTTTACCACAGTGGGGAGCAAGACATTTTGAACGCTTTGAGGTGTAGACTTATGATCTACAACAGATAATGACCACATTTGAGACTACAGTGGGCACAAGATCACTCAACTTAAACTAAACCCTAGATGAGGCATCTGTCTATTACAGGGTATCATACATGCCTATAAATAAGACCAGCTGTTCTTAACTCCGGTCCTGAAGGACCGCTGCCGTGAACATTTTAGTGCTTTCTCAGCTCCCAGCACACCCGATTTACCAAATTAACAGCCTTTTGAACTGGGTGCAATAGAGTAGGGAAAACGCAAAACAAATATGCAACAAGTAAGGCTGACAACCCTTAAATTATACTAGCCAGTCCTCCAGTACCTCCAGAACCATGCTGACATACAGTATGGTTTTGGTAGGTGGGATGAACCTGGAAAACCCTGAAGAAGACTGGGGCCTGGAGCCTGTTCCAGGGGACTCGAGCATGAGTTAGGGTACATCCTGAATAGAATGCCAATCCACCACAGGGCACACAAGCTCACACTCACCCACACACTGTGGGCAATTTGCAAGCACCAAACATTTTACCCTACATGTCATTGGCCTGTGGGAGGAAACCAGAGTACTTTAACCCTCTCAAGGCAGGTGTTGCTGATTTGCAACAGTTAAAAACTAATTACCTTATTAGTACTTACTTACTACTACTTACTTACTACCCAGATACATATTTTATGAGTTTTTTTTTACTCAGAAGTACCACTGCAGGAATTGGTTGTCCTTCAGCAACAAAAACTTAATTTGAGCCTGAAAGGGTTAAGGAAACCAACCAGGGACATGTAGAACATGTGAACTGTGTGGGAACCACTATACTAACCACTATGACTAATTACAAGACATATAATCTAGGCCTCTTTAAAATGGAGAAGGACAAGGTCATCCTGCTGCATCTCACTCATCATCTATACCACTTTATCCTGTATTCAGAGTCGCAGGGGACCCGGAGCCTATCCCAGGAGACTTAGGGCCCTGGACAGGGTGCCAATCCATCGCAGAGCACACAGACATACACACTCACGCACTCATTCACATACTATCAATTAGCCTAATCTGCAGGTCTTTGGAGTGTGGGAGGAAACCGGAGTACCAAAAGGAAACCCACCAAGCACGGGGAGAACATGCAAACTCCATGCACACAGAGACGGGAATCGAGCCCGGCCGGGAATCGAACCCGCACCCTGGAGGTGCAAGGCGACAGTGCTAACCACTACACCACCGTGCCGCCTTCTGCTGGATCTATACAGTATAAACAAATAGGTGCTTGACTGGGTTGATTTAGGATTGTGGCTTTTATCTGGTTTTTATAAGCTGGCACTAGCTATTGGGCCACATGTAGCAAGTACACCAAACATTCTTAACTATATCAATCTGTTCTTACCCTGGTAAGTTGAACGATAATTCCACTTGATCTTGACACTGGAGGTGCATTGTATTAGCATGCAGTTAGCATAGGTAAAGCCACTAAGCACCAAAGGGCAAGTGCATGTTGTGCCACGTGCAATTTGGGCTAATTGGCATTTCCAAATTGCCCGGAGTGAGTAAATGAGTGTGTGAGTGCGTGTATGTGTGTTTCCTGAAATGGATTGGCACCCGGTCCAAGGTGTACTCTGCCTCACGCCCTTAGTCTCCTGGAATAGGCTCCAGGCCCCCGTGACCCTGTATTAAAAAAAAAAACGCGGTATAGACGATGAGACAGTGAGTGAGTGAGACGCAGCAGGATGACCTCGTCCTTCTCCATTTAAAGAGGCCTACTGTAGATTATATGGCTTGTAATTAGTCATGTTCTAGGTGGGTTTGTTTATGACAATCAGAAACGGTGCAGCACATATTCATCTGCCTCATTAAATAGATCTGTGTGATCTCTAAAAACATGCACTCTGGGGAAGCCCTGGATGGACGGAGTATCAAACAGCAATCTGTAACCCGTCCAGAAGGGTTTTTATAGCCGTAATCAGGATCAGTTAACCGCAAATTAAACGATTCAATCATAGAATAACCCAACTTTAATTACATAATGCATTTTTTATGTTTCTTAATTTTAAAACTATGTTTCTGTGTATTGGACAAACAATTTGCAGACTATAAAAATTATCTCTTACAGTAGCTACAGTAAGAGGAGAGCAAAATTAAAACATTGGTGACTAATGGTATGATTAAATAAGAAAAAAAATCTTGTATATGAAGAAAATTTGCTTTGTATATCATTTCTTGCATGAGGGCCATTGTGTATCATGTAAGAAAAGATTTATTTATTATTAATACTAATCTTCAATGCTTCAGGTCCGAAAGGATGTTTATTGATTTAATACTGAATAAAAGCAGAATAGTTTGGAAGCTCATGTAGGGTATGCCTAAAAATAACTTCAAAAGGTTTTTTTTTTTCATAAGATAAACGCAAATTATAATGCAGAGGTTTGGCTCTCAATTTACAGTTATTAGCTAGAATTAGGTTTATTTTAATCAATTATAGTTAATGAAACTTGGCTGATGTTAAACATCTCTTGGAAACTTCAGCGCCTACACATATTACCATCTATATATAGTAAGTAATTTTCAACAAACACGATACAAATCAAAATGCAGTAAAATAAGTCAAAGTCAAGAAAGATTAAAGGCTGTACATCCATACTTCAAGTAGAAACGTTTTTCTTTTTTGTTTTTTTTTCTCCACATAAGTGTATCTTGTTTTAAGATCCCTTTTTAAATACTTTAAAGTGGAAAAGATTTCTCTCCATAAGGATTCGGCGAAGATTAATATAAAACAATCATAGAGTCGAGCTGTTCCACTTCCCACTGAAAGCTCAATGTTGAGATCTTCTGTTCAGCTGTATGATAAAGTGGCCGATTTAAGTCCCTGGTGCGTTTCTGTGTTAGATTTTTATGTCATCTGGTCTGGCTAATTCTTTATTTCTCGGGAAATAAAACTCTGCCATTAGGAACCCGTAGTTTTACTTAATGAAAACTGCAGATGATAAAAATGATAAAGTTGTAGAAATGAAAAAAAAAAAAAAAAAACATTAATATTAAGATATCTAGCATCAGGGTCAGATCTACATATGGTATACGCTATGTAACATATTAGGTGTACAGTTTCCTAGCGAACTTACATTGCAGGATTCCAAGGATAATCAAATTAGCTGTCAGCGAGTCACAGAAATATGAGATACAAGGACGTGAGGGTGTGATGCCAGCGAGACAGAGGTAGTTTCGCCATTGCTACTGAACTTAATCAAGCTTATGCATCTTTAACAAGCATATAATTAACCCTCATGGCTGCTGGTGATAGCTGGAGTGTATTATTAATATGTAAATATTACATTTACGCAGTTTATTACCCAGACATATGCAATAGAGAGATGTCCGGTAATAACACTATATTGAACAGGCAGTGGGTAATCTTCTAGACAATTAAATAGTAATGTTCCAGTTTAGCTGATATTAAAAATGACACTGCTAGAACATTAAGAATGAACATTTGTAATTTGAATATACTAGTCCATATATGAACATTCATTTGTGTGTATATATATATATATATATTTATATTTATTTTACTTTGTGCTGAAACATGAACAAAACAGTATACGATCATGCATAAAAAGACATTCTTTAAAAAGTTCCAAAAATTTTTTCTTTTGCAAATGGAATAAAATAAAGTAAAAAAAAACATTGGTTGGCAGAGAAATAGCGCAACAGGTAACAATTGTGGCAAATCGTTGCCCCCGTCACACAGCGATGACAACCAATAAGCTCCCACTGTGTCCTAAAAATTTTTGAAGAACGCAGCGGGAATGGGGTCAAAATGGAAAAGTGTGGATTTGTTCATTTTTTAAAGTTCATACTACTTCCTATCCTCCTACTACCCTGTCTGTTTCTCAATGAATTTCTCAAGTTGTCACTAATTTCCTATCAGGCACATGATCATGTTCTCATCACGTGCACGAGATCGAACCGTGTTGTTACCTTGTCGAATCAGATCGCACCATGCTCCTACCGGGCACTCGCACCTGGTGGGTAAGAATAAATACTGTGACATGTGCAGCACCTTTCATCATGAAGTGACGCCTGAGTGTGACACGTCGGATCCGGTATTCATACAAAATGTGACATAGACATTCTGATAACCTGCTGCATGCCCAGCACCAGACATGTCTAATATCAACTTAATGTGGACCTGTCATGTTTATAGCACAAGCCTGAAGAGGTTGTTATGACAACTCGGTCAGAACACACCATCCACACTCATCAGTGTCATGCTTGTAGTATGTCCTTAAACGGTGTTAGAAATGCTGTTAAATGTCAATGCCATCATTACTTTGTCCTTTTTAAGTTCTGCATTTTCCTTCGACCACGTCCTCAACAGACTTTGTTTTGGACAGCTGTATGTCAAGGGAGACAGTACACGGTACAGCCAAATCATCGGCTGATTTCATTTAATTGCCACATAACTTTGTTGAGCCTAGACCTGATTAACTGAATAACACTGCCTACAGTTGACACTATGCACAATGGGTGCATTATTTCATGTCTTTCTATTCTTTCCCTGACTCTGATAATTTGTTGGACAGGACAATATGTTGACCCTTCTATGACAGTGACCATTTGTTTTCAGCCAGGCAAGGTGTATCAACTGGTTTATTTAATCACTCCTAAGCAACATGTACAGTATAGTGAGACTCAACAACCCACATTAGGATCTAACAGTCCAGATGTAGATGCTCAGAAATACCTGCTGCGATATAATAGGCAATGTTAGCCTCGAAGAGCTGCGGAGGATTGCAGGGATGTCCAGATAACAGCCCCCAGACTTCCTAGAGCGGCACACCTTTAATGTCTGCCAATAAGGATGAGACTGATATAGACCCGAGTGTAGACAATAATGATGACATCAGTCACCCAGTGGTCCCCTGGTTATAGCAAAAGAAGTCTTCTCTCTGTGACAGGTGAATATTTGAGCTGAGAATTGAATAGCCAATGGTCACTCTAAATACTTTAAATAATAACAGGATCACACAAGGGGGACACAAGACCCACTCTGTACAGTACCTTCATGTGGAAATCAGTGGAGTGGCTTTAATACTGGGTGACACAGCTCTAGGCAGAAATTTTCAGTTCACCTGGTGAGCAACGCTTCCAAGATAAGGCATTTATATCTCTATACCACTAGCAAAAAGGCAGTTTTTAAAGACGTCCATTTCAGTTCAGTATGAGAATTACGTATTAGAAGCCCTCAGCAAGCAGCTTTCCCTGGTGCTTTAATAAGCATCACCCTGTAACGAAAGTTATGAGAAATCCCATCCATGATCAATACCGCTTATAGTACAATGTTTTTGTGGTGGGGAGGGGGAGTCTGTCCCAGGGGACTCGGTGATAAGTGAACAGTCCATCGCATGGCACAAGCACACACACTCTCTCACACTACGGGTAGTTTCCAAATGTCACCTAATCGAGTTAGCATACTGTAATCTGCATATCTTTGGCCTATGGGAAGAGGGAAACCCACAGATCATGTAAAGAACATGCAAACTGCACGAACACAGACCTGAAGGCGGGACTCGAACCCTCAGCCCTGGAGGTGTGAGCCCTCACAGCTCTAACCACTAACCCGGGTGAAGCGCAGTCAGTCTACACAAAATTAATTCGGCATCAGGCCAAATTTTTCCCAGATGTGGAACACAACTTCTCAAGAAGTGAGACACTAAAGACATCATTTGGCCACGGGCCTGCTAGACGGAACCGCTCACATAAACCAAGTTAGCAGCCCGGTGTTACTATGTTGCAATGTTATACAGAAGGTATGGCCTAGTTTATGGAGTGTGTTAGATCATTTGAGAAATTTGCTGAAACACGTGAAAATGTATGATGAGTACAGACATAACTGATGATAAGAGAGAGATAGAGGGGACATCACATATTTACATGGAAAAAAAAAAAGGTACAGTTTTGATAGGAGTCATCTAGAGAGCTGGTGTAGATGAAATTAGGGTATGTGCAGTAATTATGAATATTTATTATTAATTTAGACATTTGAAAGCAAATTTTCTTGGCAAGAAGAATGTACAGACTTTTTTTTGCAAAGCTGTTGGCTATTGGCACAACATAATAGTTAAAAGAACGCAAGCCAAACTGCATACTTAATATTGACAGCGTTGACAAATAACAAATGTTTTCATATAATGGGGTTCCCCTAATAATGCGTGACCTTATGGAACTGCATTTAATCTACTAACAATAACTAAGAGTGAGCATCCTGAACTTGAGCGCAATATTAAAATGTGTGTGTTTTTTTTCCTTCTCTCTCCGTCTGTTAGTCTCTCAGGAATGTCCTTACATTCTGATTGCATCATCTGAGTAACCAAGTCGTCTAGCATGCTAATACATTTTTTATTTCTTCACACTCAATTCTGCTCCTTAGTGAGTCACTATGTGGAAAACACAATATTTAAATCTTAAGTTAATTCACTTTTTAAAACTGCATGTTATGTTTTTTTTTTTTCCTGCTTGGGGATTTTACATTAAAGACAGGTTAACATTTTTATTTTCTTTATTTACTTACTAGTAATAGGAATTTGTGGGGTAAATATACAGTATTTCAGAATTATTTCATTTTTGTGCACTTAAAAACAACAACAACAACAACAACAAAACACTCATGCTTTAGTTTACTGTAACATACGCATTTTTCTAAGTCAAAGTGCCCCCACAAATGATTAATGTAGGACGTGTCCCCTTGAACATCAGGGAGGATAATACTCCAGGGTCTGGGTCATATACAGTATGTATGTACAGTATGGTGTACATACAGTAGGACTGTACCGTTTTATAGCTGCTGCAACAGAAACTCCTAATTGACCAGGTATTTTTAAACCATGCTGTCTCATACCAATGTAATACAATAGCAGTATGATATTATTAAAGATTCATTAGATTTAGAATGCATTATTCACTATATATGGCCAATGCACAGAATCAGCAGTGAAGTATAAGTTCAGCTTTAGAGCCTTTGATTTATATGAACAATGTGGTAATATTCATTATACACTCTTAGTTTAATGACATCGTCGGTAAAGTAGAAAAGGAGACCAACCCGTTGATGGAATATTTTTAAACCCAAAAGGTCAGCACAGAGTTTAGCCATATTTTCTTTCGGCACTTGTACCATATGGATGGTTTTTAAATCAAACTAGGACTTGTAATGAAATTTCTCATAAATGAAGGCGGAAAACTGATTGACATTTACAGAACTCTTCAAGCACAGTACAATAATTAAATTCTTAGCTTCCTACTCTTAAGATTCTTAGATTTTTAGCTTTCACTCTCATAAGTATGTTCTGTTATTCTGCATAAGCAAAAGTCCCAGTTTGATTTGAACACCCCATGTACATACTTATCATAATTCAGAGGGTATTGTTTTGTGGTAATACAAATAATGTAATAGTCTCATGCTGCATACAAGGCCATTTAAAAAGGACAATTGTTAACTGCTGTATATGAGGTGGTGTCAGAAAGTTTCAAGACCAGTTCCTTAACACGCCAACAGATGGCAGCACAAGGCTGCAGGCACAGTAACTGTAAGCACCGACCTTCATAAGTCAGTGTGCCAAAAGACATCGTCCTGTGTACATCAAGGAGCGAAGGTGAAGTTCTGTGTGAAACTGGGCGAACCTGCATGATTGGGCGACCTGGGCGAACCCGCAGACGTTTGACATGATTCGGCACGTTTATAGTGATGCTGGAACAAGTCGTTTGAGGTGACTTGAGTGGCATGCATGCTTCAAGAGTAAAAGAACATCACTGGGAGACGACAAGAGATCAGGATATCAATGACGAAAATGTCGAAACCACTCAGCGACTTGTGCATGATGATGCCATTGTCCAGGCAAGCCTCACCTGTGATTTGAAGAAGCGCCGCGTTGCACCAAGTTTGTCCCAGGCTTCTGACCCAGGAGCAGAAGGAACATCGCATTGAAGTCAGCCAAGAAGTCCATCAGCATGCCGTGGATAACTCGTCCTTCATGTCGAGGATCATTACCGGTGACCAAACTTATGTGTATAAGTACATTTACTGTACATCTACATTTAGCCATGCGCCAGACGCTCTTATCCAGAGCAACTTACAAAAAGTACGGTCCTGATACAAAGCAACAATTTTCACAGTGGACGAGCCCATTATCTCGCTCATCACCAGGCGAGGCAGGCCTGCAGCTTGACCAAGTGCATGCCTCATCATCTTTTTCGACATCACGGCATTGTGCTTCAGGAATTCGTCCACAGAGGCCAGATCATCAATAGTGAATTCTACTGGCAGATTTTAAGACACCTGAGGAAGGACAAAGGGTAAAAAAAAAAAAAAAAAAACAGAGCTAGTAAATAGAGCTAATCACAAACTTTTTGATACCCCCTCGTATGTACTTAAAATAACTGCTTTCAACAGCCAACAATAAATAAAAACATAGCTCTGAACTCCTAAGGCCCAGCTCTAGCATGAACCAAATTACAATGCATGTTCTCCCCGCGCTTGGTGGGTTTCCACCGGGTACTCCAGTTTCCTCCCACAGTCCAAGGACATGCGGATTAGGTTAATTGGCGTTCCCAAATTCTCAGATGTGTCTCTTCTGCAAGTTGGTGACAAGATAGCCTAGACAAGATAGAGTCTCATTACATACAGTGCTTGAAGTCATCTGTAAATGCCAATCAGCTTTATGCCTTCACTCACAAGAAACGGTTTGACTTGAACGCCCCTTGCATATGACATGCAATTGAGACTCTTTTAGTCGCTACGAGTCATCTAATGTGATATGTCGTCTCTTGATGGCTGTTATGACATTTGTGGATACAAGCTGTAGCTGAATGTTTAGTTGAGCTTGGAGACTTAACTTGTCTTCCTCTGCCAACTTCACACGCTCTCTCATCTCTCAGGATCCGTATGACAGGCCTCATATCATTTAGCTGATGACAGAGTTTAGATGACAGCTTCTTCAGGCCCCTTGTGCTGCTCATCAGCCTGCCCGACCTCCGGTCCATAGGGGCGATAATTAATGACTGAAGGCATAAATAATGCATCACAGATTGGACTGTGGCAGTTTAAGGCGTTACCAGGGGACCCCAGCTCTGGCGGGGATTGGGCATGGACATAAAGTGTTGCTGATTGTTCACTGAGCTGCCAATTGTTTTAGGGTTTAATAAAAATGTAGTTTAAAATTATTATTATTATTTTTTTATTTCAACTCTTGTACTTTACAGTTATGCATATTGAATAACTGATCCAGTGAATATGTATAAAGTGTATATAACTTAAAGTTATATGGACAGGATTGTGTCGAGAGTGCCGTAGGAGAGCAAGCGATTGGTCCAGATCAGAGTGGAGGGCAGGATTGGAATTAAAAATATTGTATGATGTCATTCTTTTGTTCTTGTCTGAATCTGTGAATCTATGAATCGTTATGAGCCGCCGAGCTTTCAATAATATATTAGAAAATAGTTCTCAGTGTTCCAATACTCTGTATAAAATTAGGCTTATATAAAATATTCCATTAAGGGGTAGTTATTGTGTTATTATTAAAAGTGACAGAGGAAATGAAACCCGGCTATGAGAGGTCTGATTATGACCGTACTAGCTGCTTACCATATCATCTAAAAATTGCCTGTCTATTATAAGAGTGTCTCGGAGGGTCAGATCACTACAGAGTTTAGCATTCTACCTTATTAGCTCATTAACTATTTAAGAATGATTGAATTCGGAGGGTTAGGAGGAGACAACCACAGGGCTTATACTCACCTACATTACAGTATGTCTGACACAATGGGTCTACTAAAGCTTAACGCAGCGTGGACTTTCTACACACTTAATGCAGCAAATACAAAAAAAGATGATAGAATAATTCATGTAAATTCAAATGAGTGACAGAGGAACACAACAGTGCATAGGTTATACTGTGGCAAGGCATTTTGATAGCGTGTTATGGATGGGTCCATTTAAATACACATAAATACATCTCAGTTTAGTATTCTACAAAGAAACATTCTTGTCCTGATGAGTGCGGTCTCTTCCAGGATGACACCATCTACAGGACACAAGGGCTTACTGAAAGTACAGAAATGATGTAACTCATGGGATTGAGATTCGACAATGGTATAGTTGTTTTCTTAATTCGTTATCACATACAGTGGGGCAAAAAAGTATTTAGTCAGTCACCAATTGTGCAAGTTCTCCCACTTAAAAAAATGAGAGAGGCCTGTAATGTAAGTATACCTCAAGTATGAGAGACAAAATGAGAAAAAAAATCCAGAAAATCATATTGTAGGATTTTTAATGAATTAATTGGAAAATTCCCCGGTAAAATAAGTATTTGGTCACCTACAGTACAAACAAGCAAGATTTCTGACTCTTACAGACCTGTAACTTCTTCTTTAAGAGGCTCCTCTGTCCTTCACTCATCTGTATTAATGGCATCTGTTATCAGTATAAAAGACACCAGTCCACAACCTCAAACAGTCACACTCCAAACTCCACAATGGCCAAGACCAAAGAGCTGTCAAAGGATCCCAGAAACAAAACTGTAGACCTGCACCAGGCTGGGAAGACTGAATCTGCAATAGGTAAGCAGCGGTGTGAAGAAATCAACAGTGGGAGCAATTATTAGAAAATGGAAGACACACAAGACCACTGATAATCTACCTCGATCTGGGAGTCCACACAAGATCTCACCCCGTGGGGTCAAAATGATCACTGTGAGCAAAAATCCCAGAACCACACGGGGGGACCTAGTGAGTGACCAGCAGAGAGCTGGGACCAAACAAAGGCTACCATCAGTAACACACTGCGCTGCCAGGGACTCAAATTCAAAATGCAGTGCCAGAAGTGTCCCCCTGCTTAAGCCAGTACATGTCCAGGCCCGTTTTGCTAGAGAGCATTTGGATGATCCAGAAGAGGATTGGGAGAATGTCATATGGTCAGATGAAACCAAAATAGAACT
>JAQQZT010000039.1:30283465-30302554 GCA_030068275.1 Clarias platycephalus
CCATCTCCACATCATTGCATTCAGTTTTTATTCACAATTTGTTTAGTGTCCCAACTTTTTTGGAATCCGGTTTTGTAATAATAATAATAATAATAATAATCTACTTCAAGAAGCATAGATAGTTCATTTCAGAAAGTATAATTCATAATTAAGCAATATCACACAAGAGGGAGTGCTGTTATATTAGAGAATGCTGTTATATTAGAAAGTGCTGTTATCTCAGCACAGCTGTAATGCAGCCCAAGTGTTAATTATATCAGTCTTAACAACACAACCTCTAGTGTAATATTTCTTTTATATCAAAGTTTCAAAAACAAGATTCATCATCACATTACAAAAAAAAAAAGAATGATGAAACAACATTCATCACCACATAGCAAGTGAGAGATCTTACATTTATTCTCACTTTCTAACAATCAGATTACAACAAACTAAATATAATACTATTAAGTTTATTTCCAGTCAAAATTGACTTAAATCGCAAGCAAAAAAGTCTTGTCCTAATGGCAAATAATTTTTCTAGTTTTTGGGAATTTATTTCTAAAAACTAGCAAAATTCTACCAAAAACTGCAAAAACAACAAGAACTCCACTTTTGTAATCTTATTTAAATAAATTATAGGTAGGTTTACCTAGATTCAACAATATTTTAATAGCTAAGAATTTTTATTTATTTATTATTTGTTTTGTTTATTACCCAGTTATTTTGCTCTGCCTAAACACATATCCTTCTGCGACTAATGGAGCAGGCGACCAACAGTTAGCGACTGACAGGTTAGGAAAATAAAGCATGGAGGTGGTGGACAGTCATGAAGATCTTTCCACATATTTTACTTTAGAATATGAGCTAACTTCGGGTTTTCAGGGTTGAATCCCAAATAACATCAAATGGAAAGCTAGTGCACTATGTAGTGCATACATTCCATTGTTCCATGTATACCATACCGTATTCCATATACCAAGTAGTGCTCATGTTCAGGGGTTAGGGATATGGGAATTACTTACTGTATACTAAGGAGACAAAGTGTTGTTTAAGAGATGACATTACATTAGAAGGTGTGGTTTTCTGGCTTCAGTGACTGGTTTTGAATGTACGTTTTGGCAGGTAGCTGCTCTCCCCCCTTTCCCAGTACTGCGGACCATACTGACCTACTTTAACCCATCCTGGTGACCGACAGTTAGTGTAATTAATGATTGTTGGAACAGCTGTGACACGGAGTGATACATATAGTTACATGTTCCAGCGCTGTTTTGCTCAATATCACCATTTGTGGATTTGCTTAATCAGATTAATTAATCAGAACTAATAGTTGTATAATTACCTTTATCTCACTGTTAAAATAAAAGGGACATTTCAAACCTCAAACCCACACTTATCAGTTCACAGTGACCGTAGTGACACTAATTGTTTTTTAAACTCACTAGAAGTTTAAAGATTATTTGTTTTCATTACTAGCGTAAGTACCTGTTGTTGACGGTAAAAGAGTTAAAAGGTTAAAGCTAAAAATAAGCCGATCAGCTTTTATATTATCAGTGATATTATTATTTTAGGGTGAAGCCCATGCACATGTCTGTCTTTCTGTACGGCAGAACTCTCTGCTTGACATACTAATACAAAGAAATTACATTTTATAAGGTTGAGTATCAGCCAAATACACTCCCTGTTTGGTAATCGGAGAGTAAATCATATACATAGGAGAAATAGAAAATTCAATTGGATAAAGATTAAGTCATTTCGGCAGTGAAAATATAAACTAATCACAGTAAAAATATTCAGCTTATCTTTTGTAATTAATATCTATTGCTGCAGGTGTAGCTTATTAGTAGCTTAGTTTAAAGTGGATAAAAATCCAGTACATACCTGTTCATACAGTAATTTTACAGATTTTAGTCAACATTTTGATTTCACTTATGGTGCAGGTTAAACTTGAATTACTGAAAAGGTTTCAATAAATTCTGTCCAGCAGCCGATTTAAGACGCGCCCACAGTAAAGAGCGAGCTCTGACCAATGTACAGACAGAACCTTTATTTTATTTATATAGATGACATGGCCTTTTCAAATTGCTGGAAAATCAAATCCACATGTTTCAGTTCACTGTGACCTACTCTATGTTGACAATGAATATTAATGCATTTTATTGTCTGTTATCTGCTTAAGAGGTTGTCCAGCCCACAGTTATTAGACCAAATGGAGAGTAAACTATGCAATTTTTTTTATTACTCTGGGTTTGAACAAGAGGGAAGAAACATAATATCTAATAATAAAATGGCATGCAGTGAAAGACATGCAGAGAAGGACGGAAAGATCATAACTGCTGTTTCTTCTACACAAGGTAGATGTTTGTAATGTTTGTCATGCAGTGATCATGTAACAACCTTAGAACTCACTCACTCACTCACTCACTCACTCACTCATCTTCTATACCGCTTTATCCTGTATTCAGGGTCATGGGGGGCCTGGAGCCTATCCCAGGAGACTTAGGGCACGAGGCAGGGTACACCCTGGACAGAGTGCCAATCCATCACAGGGCACACACACACACACACATTCACTCACACACTACAGGCGCTTTGGGAACGTCAATCAGCTTCCTTCTGTGGGAGGAAACCGGAGTACCTGGAGGAAACCCACCAAGCACGGGGGGAACATGCACAACTCCATGCACACAGAGACGAGAATCGAGCCTGGCCGGGAATCGAACCCGGACTTTTTTCCTAAATCTGTGATAGAAAACAAAGATTTCAGTTATTGAAATGTTTCTTGCTTTAATCCCTGCATCTACACGCTTTATACTGTATACCAAAAGTAAAAATACATTAGGCGAGTTTAATCTGAATAAAAACAGATTTGGTTTCTAAAATGGGGAGCAATACACCTCACCTCAATTCACCTCATCATCTTTACCTCAGGATCGCCTCAGGTCTAATTTCATCATCCTTCCACACAGAGCTATAGAATAAAAGTTTTTACTCTTCGTTATTTATATTTGTATGAAGCAAAATGTGATCCTTTGCTCATTGACAGTACTACTTCTCTGTCTAGGGTTAGTTTTTATATCTAAAGCTTTGCATATATAAGCAGGCTTTTTTTTTTTAGCGCAGCACTTCCTGTTCTAATTTCTCTCACAGGTTTGACGGGTCCATAATGTGTCTTGGTAAGCTTTTAAGAACCACTTTATCTACTCATATATCTTTATTCATATTCTCTCCTCACCGGGCTCTCAAACGCCCTACAGTATTTTATCCTACTTTCTTTCTTTTCTTTTTTTTCTGTTCTCCCATGTGACAGCTTCATGTCATCTCATCAGCAATTTTAAGTTCTTTTTATGCCAAATGAGTTTGTAATGTTTAGACTAATTGCAGATGTTAATATAATTGCTTGACACCCTTTTTTATTTTTATATCAAGAAAAAGTGGTATTGATTTTTTTCCCCCCCTGGCTGTGATTCATTGCCATGGAAGTAACCAGTGTCTCAGGTAAGGCATTACTAAGACCAGACTACATCTCTGATACGTATCTAGTCACACCTGTCTGGTGCTAGACAATCCTTGTTCACAGGCTCGTGCTGACATATGGACAGCTGAGCGGTGTACAAGAATACCCAGCAAGCACACTGACATGTATGCGATTCTGCTGACAAGTTCTCAAACACGTTCCCAGCCTGTGCAGACATGCTGGCTGACAGTAACATGGAAAGCCATGCAGACAAATTGCCATGAATCCTGCTTAGCTGACTTAAATAAAAGTGCAATGGGGAGATTTCTCTTTTGAATAAATCACTGACCAGGAAGTTCACTGGCTAATGAGAGCATATGAGAAATATAATGTGCTGCCACTATCTGTATCGTGCTACAAGTGAACAGTCTGACAACAAAATGCTGCAAAATGATGGCTCACTTGAACAAAATCGTTGAGATATATATGGCGAAATGATAGAGAATATTTTGTGCCAGTTTTCTTTGAGTCACTAGGATGACAAAAATGAAAGGCACAAATGGTGAACTATTATGTCAAATATGTTTCGGTTATATCAGTGTGAATCTTGTGTGACTAACGTGTCCCCAAGTGCAGTCACCAAGACCATCCAATGCTCAGATGAAAAACATGCAAGCAAAGGAAGACCAACAGCTACTGTACCTCTGCTGCAATAAGTTTATTAGAATGAGCAGTTTCAGAAACTGAACTGCTATAGAGCCCACGTAAATGCTTCTGGGAGCTCAAGCGGCAGACAAGTTTCAACATCTACAGTACTGTTCAGAGGAGGCTTTGTGAGTCAGGCCGTCATGTTCGAATTAAGGCAAGGAAACCATTACTTTGGAAGAACAACAAGCAGAAACAGATGTTCCTGGGCCAAGAAACGCAAGTAGTGGATGTCAGTGGACCAGTACATCAGTGTACAACCTCGTCTGATAAATCCAAGTTTGAGATTTTTGGTTCTTTACTTGAATGTGTAGTTCCCACTGTGAAGCATGGAGGAGGTGGTGTGATGGTGCTTTGCTGATGCCACTGTGAGAGAGCACACTTAAGCAAGGTTATAGCATTTTGCAGGAACATGTCATCCCATCTGGTTTGCACTTAGTGGAACCATCATTTGTTTTTCATCCGGCCATAACCCAAACGACTCTAGGTTATACTGTATACTGTAAGAACTATTTTTCTAAGTGATTGAGTGCTGCATCAGATGAACAGGCCTCCACATTCACCTGATATAAATCCAATTAAGATGGCTTGGGATGAGTTGGACCTAAGGGGGAAAAAAAGAACCAACTAGAACTCAACACTTCTGGAAACTCCTTTAAGATTGTTGGAAAATTGTTACATTTCATGAAGCTGACTGTGAGAATGCCAAGAGTGTGCCAAGCTCTCATCAAGGCAAAAGGTGGCCACCATATTCTGGATTATTTTACATATATTTGCATTTTTAAAAAATATTTACTTAAATTACTTTTTTTTTTTCCTGCTGCCTGATTTCCTGTATCTATTGTGCCAAAACTATAGGAGATGTTTTTTTTTTTTTTTTTTTTTTTAAATCACACGAAATGCAAAACAATTTTGACAAAATAGTTTAGCACTTCTGCTTTTTAACACCCTTGTGGATCAAAGAAAACATGCACTAAATATTCTGTATAATCTTGTAACACCGCTCTCAAAACTCTGCAAATGCAGTTATCTCATTTTGTTGTCAAACTGTTCATTTGTCATAATGCATGTATGCAGTGTATAGTGTTTGTTCGTGCATCAATTGACAGCATATCCATCATTGATCCCCTATGGGTATAACATAACAGGATGGAGTGGACAGAAGCAGACAAACCAAACTTAACAGCTTCCCACCACAGCAGATGATGCGTCTCACGTTTCACATGTCTCATGTATACAAAAAACTTGTATGACTTTTTTTTTCAGTATCGTATATTGTATACTCTTATTTCTCTGCATTTTTTCACCCGCAAAATATTACAGTAAGTACATTATGAGGTTCTAAAATTTGGCCACTTTGTGTCTTTGCATAAAATGTGGATGTTTAAACCTTCTAAAATAAGGATATATTATGGTTTTCAAATTAAACATTTTGTTATAGACAACCTTGTGTCAGAGAATAATCATCCCTATTTATAGTATACAGTTAATTTCCCTCTAAGAAATAATGGAAACTCTGATTATTTGTTCCACCACTGAAAAATATTCATCTAAAAATAATTAATACAAAATATAAAATAAAATAGAACAAATTAAACTGCACTTTACCCTTGAAAAGAACTGTAGCTGTAGTGATTGAGACCAGAGAGAGGAGAGAAGTAACTGTGCAGGACAACTTTCACACACACACTGTTACAGCCTTTTTAACCTTTTTTTTCTTCTTCTTTACTGCTAAGACCGTTGTTGCAGTACAATTTCTAAAGAACAGTCACTACACTTAGACCCAAAATAATAAAAAATGCTTTATGCGTGCGCACATACAGTACACACATGGTCACGATGTAACAGTAAACAGTACATGGGCGCACGGATGTTGACTATACGAGTGATGCACGCGTACTGAAAACCGAACATATATGCGATTACCCACAATCTCACAACGCGCGAGAGAATAGAAACATTGGCTCAGTTGTTATCACGTGACGCGCGGCAGACAAAGCGCATGCGTACTACAGTACTCGTATATCAAGACATTGCTCGCTTAACAAGTTAAAATGTATTTTTACATTTTTCTCGTCTTGCAAAACACTCGCAGACCAATGTTACTCACAATCCAAGGTTCCACTGTATCTTTTTCCTCCTACGCCATGCTCTCCAAAACCCTGCGCCCTAAAGAAAAGCCACGACTGTCTGCAAAGTGGGTGAATTCTTGCTCTGACGGTTCCTCAATCTCAGCTTCATCACTTAAGTCCATAACTCGTCTCCACTATAGATAGAAACAGACAGTAACAACTGACTGTGGTAATGAATGAGTTCTTTATCTGAGCTTCATATCTGAGAGCTCAATCACACCTATTTGAAAGTAAAAACCACCTTTCTCACTTGGAGATCCTGATAGATCACACTTCTGAAGCACGCCTCTCATTTCAACCTGGTCGCCCTTTCAACCTATATGTTGTGTGTATTGGCAGTAGGCACTTAAAATGCCAGTAATGTCCACAACGACGCTTGTATTTTGGCTAGAAGTTCTTGGCAGGGTTACCTTCCCCATCTGCTTCAGTTCTGGTGGCACTAGTACTGGCTGGGTGCTACATTAGGGTAATTTTAATTGCACTGAAGGTGCCTCATTACTTGGCTTGGAATTTATTGTGCAACTAAAACTTAATAGGCTTAGTTAATTTTTCTTTTAAAAATGCAGATTTTAGACAGCCCCTCATTAAATTTTCTAAATATGGGTCTGCTTTTATTAAACAGACAGAAATAAGTGTGAAAGAAAGCACCAAAAGAACAAGGCAGCAGTTACTCAATAAAAAAAAAAAAAAAAGTTTTATGTCCCTGTTGGGTCTATGTTCCAGCTTCTAGTGCACTTTTTTTATTAAAATTTTTTTTATTTTTATTTTTTTTAGAACAGGATGTGATTGTGTCATATTTATAAATCTTCAAGGACTTAAGTTCTGCAAAGCACAATGTCAATACAGCTCTTATTAATGTTTTAAATCAAAATAGTTTGCCAGCGGATCGCTTTGAGGAGAGTGTGGACACTTGCCAAGACCCTCATTAAGGGATAACTTCTACATTTAGCCCCCGCAAAGCCAAGTGGTTTCATCACTGCCAAAGAAAATCAATTGTAAAGACATCATTTGTAAACTTACAGCATAATAATTAGAAAATATTAAGAAGCTCTGTTCTACTGTCTTTTAAACATTAGGATGCATCAAAGCTAATTTCATTCTTGGTAATTTAACAATTGTAGGAATTAATGTTTCACTGTTTAACTACAGGTAATCGTGTGGAATAAAAGCACAATATTTAATCATGAGATTATTCACCATTCACTAGGTTTGACTTTAGAAACTGACCTGTGTGGAAACCTATTTTCCTGTTGGTCTTTAAAGGTCATAAAAGCATATCCATCCATCCATCCATCCATCCATCCATCCATCCATCCGCTTTCAGTCTCTTTATTGGCAACAAATTGCTTCAATTTTATTGCATATACTAATACTGTTTTCATTTGCTTTTTCTCACTGATGACAAATCATATCCATGAATCCATGAAGGAGGTCAGTGGAGAATGACCAGACCAGTGGAGATGACTATCTAAGCTGACAGAAATGCTACCATAACTCAAATAACTACTCTTTACAACCATTATGAGCAGAAAACATCAAACCTAGAAGTTGATTGGATACAATAAAAAAATAATAATTAAATAAAACAATTGGTTCTGTTTATAATTTTTTTCATTAACCAGGAACAGAAATGACATGCTGGATGCTGGCAGAGGCATGTGGGACATCGGGGATGCATTGTCGCAGAAATGTGGGGCACCGGAAATGCTGCCAGAGGCATGTAGGACACTGGAGATGCTGCCAGAGGCAAGTGGGGCATTGGAGACGCTGTTAGAAGAATGTGGAGCACCAAAGATGCTCCCAGACGCATGTGGGCATAGAAACACCCCTGGAGGCATGTGGGCCACCAGGAAATGCCACCAGAGGCATGTGGGGTATCAGAAATGTTGCCAGAGGCATGTGGGACACCAAAGACTGTTATGTCTATTCAAATGCTGTCAGCTGTAGTGTTTGTGTGGTTTGCAGGCATATATTAAAACAACAAAAACACCAATAATAATAATAATAATAATAATTATTATTATTATTATTATTATTATTATAATTATTATTATTATATAGGGTTTTATAAGGTTCTGCTACAATCTGCCTTCATTTACTCTCAACATTAACTGAAGTGATTGACATAGTAATCTTACTGTAAGCTGCAGCAAAATTAGTTATGGATACATCATTACGGTGTATACCGTATGATAATGTGAATATTACATAAAGCACAAACGTAAAAATCTAGAAAGAATTTACACACACATGTAAAATCTTTCAATTTTAAAACATAAATGACATAAGACAGCCTAGTTTTTGTATTTAGAACCTCTCATCCTGGCCTGTAAGTGGCGCTCTTTCATTGTTCGGTCACCATTTTTAGCTCTTTGTCCTTTAGGTTGATAATGAAGGCCTTTCAAGCATCAGGTATTTTTGGGGACTCTCCACTTCAGTCAAAATCTGATACTATGAGCTGCCTTTGATTAAATAATCCTACCTCATGTATATAATACACATTTGGTATACAGTAGCCAGTGATTGTTGAGAAATATGAGATTATTTAAGGGAAGATAATTGGGATAATTAAGAATGGCTGTCATGTGACTAAATGGTGAGTGTCCTTGTTTGTTTGTATGTTTTTCTGCATGCCTCTGAGGGTTTTAACTCATTTTGCCTAAGAAACATTTATGTTTATTTAGTCATGAAAAGCCTTATAAATGTAGAATTATACCAAGTATTGGTATAATAAAGATGAACAATGCATCAGAATGATAGCAATATTGAATCGTATTGCTACTGCTACAGTATGTGCAATTGTGAATTGTTCTGCATTTGTTATAAGTGCTCAGTTTTGTATAGTACTGTATATGTTCACAATAACTCTTGAATTAATCCGTCGATTAAAGATTGACAGCATGGATGTCCGTCTTGTCCATCTGTGTGGCGACATTTCAGCCAAACAGGAGATGAACTAATTAAACAAGTGGACCCAGGTGTGACTCCTGCCCAATTGGAAAGCTTACAGCACGCCTCTGTTCCAGTCACTTGAATGACAAACAGTTTGATTTTCAGGCGTGTGGACATGAGGTCAGCCGTTGTGTGCATATGATACACCTCAATTTGCAGTAATATTTGCCTAACTTGCATGGCTTGAATTTGCACAGGCGGTGCGACACTGAGCCAATCAAAGAAAATCCTTCAGCAGGTCGTCGTGAAGTAGAGGTTTGTCCTTATTATCTGCAAAAGACAAAATAGTAGAAAAGTGAGCAGGTAATTAAATAAACTTATCAACAGTTTTATTTAAGATTTGTTTACTTTCAAAGTTTGTTGTATACAGTATATTATTCCAAGGGTAAAATTAATGAATAACAAAAATGTCAACTGAAATTTTGCACGTTAATTTTGAATAAGACTTGACCACATGGAATTAATTGTAGCCATGAATTTTTCTCTGTGCTTCCAAGATTCATCCTTTTTGTTCTGCTTTGCATAAAGTCTGTATTTTCAGTATTAAAATTTTAAGATTCTTAGGTCTTTAAGGTCGTAATAATACATATTTTGTCTGTCATAGTTAAATTGAAAATTGAGTTGCATGTAAGCACATTACTATGGCGCCCCTAAAGGGACAGGTGGGGGAAAAAATGTGAAAAAATAAAAAGCTGAGGGGGACAACTCGAGTCCCATGTCCTGTTTTTATTTATTTATTTATTTATTTATTTTTAAAAAGAGATCTCGCGGACGTTTTGGGAAAGATACTTCTCGGATTAGAGTTACACGTGCGTTCTTAAACAGGCATGAAGAGAATCAATGAGGAGAATTTTGAGTAGCTGAGTTTTACTTTCAGCTTCTGTTTAAAATATAAAGACATTCAGTTTGTACTAGGTTGTGCCCTTTCCGTATTTTAGCGCTGGAAGATTGATCCGGACATATGAGTCACATACCCCCCGCCCCCCCTTCGTCCCGTGTCCCATCCCCCACCCCAATTGTTTTTCTTTTTTCCTTTAACGGATTTTTTTCCCTCATGCATGTCCCTTTAGGGGCTCAGTACATTACTATAGGTCTTGGTCATTTTACATTCTCCTAATCTTCACACTGACCATGATGTTTGTAACCCGGAACATGAGTACAGTGTAATTCCAAATTCCACAACCCTCATTCTGTTCAAAAATGCATTCCAAAGTTCAATAATATGAAGCTTTTACAGTCCCACTGAGCTGCCTTGCGCTGGTATTTTCCAAATTTATGAACTTCATACACATTTAACTCTCTCCTTTCCTCTACGACGAGTTCAAACGAAACATACAGTACAGTACTGATCAAACTTGATGGTAGGTGTGAAGTTTAGGAAAATGTTTAACAACCAAGGTCTATGGTAATGTACTTGGAGGAACCTCAATTCGGATTTAGAACAGACTTTAAAAAACCCTGAACTACCATTTTAAGGGCAACTTATAAGGCAATAAAAACGTAATACAACGTATATTCTCTTTTTTTTTTTATTATTGATAGTTGGGGTTGAACAGGATGTACATTATTGGTACTGCATTCGTAGTTTATTAACATCACTTAATAAACCTGGCAAGTCAGCAGGAACTCACTAGTGCAACATAAACCAGGTCATTAAGTGTTAATTCCTGTTCCCTGATCAGCTCAACACAACACTCGTGTTCCCCCAGGGTTCAGGTAGCCTATATACTGTACACACAGTCAAAATGTTCTACCACTGCTTAATCATTTTTAATGCTTTAGACCAAACCAAATGAGGGAGAGCACAGTGATTAAGTCAGGAAACATAAACCTCTGTGTGGAACTTATTAACTGATGGCTCCTCTGTGTTCCTAACGGGACTCGGAATAAGAGCTTTAATAGTAGCAGGGAATACTCCCAGGGTAAATCTACAGTATTAAGGTTAGAGATAAAAAGACTAGGATATATAGCATTAATATTAACTACAAAACATTAAACATGTAGTGTATAAATAAAAAGGCATGATTAGACGAGCATATTGAGTTGTAATTAGATTTGATCTGATACTGCAGTGAGCAATCCTTTCTTAATTAACTGATTTTGAATGAAGCAAATTTTTATTGTACTTCCCCATAATAACAGTACTGTATGTTCAAGCATGTTTTACTTCTCTTATACTACAGCACTTTGATTCTTTGTATTTACCTTTTAATGTGAGCAAATAGCCATAAAAGGTTGGTCACATTATCACACAGCAATACAAATCTTTACTTTTATTCCAGAAGCAAAAGTGATGTTATGCCCCATTACACCCATTTAACAAAAGGACCTTGTCATGTTACTGAAAGGGGACAGGGACGGCTCAGTGGTTAAGGTGTTGGATTGCGGATCAGGGGATCTCGGGACTAAGCCCCGGCGACGTCACTGGGTCACCACTGTTCGACCCTTGAGCAAGGTCCTTCAACCCCAAGCTCTCCGATACAATCGGGCATTGAGCTGGAAACCCGCCGCTGTAAATAACTGCCCCGGAAACCATCTTACATGTTACTGGTGTGGAGCATTAATATAATTTGTGTAAGCATCAATAATAACTTTGAACATGAAAGTGGAAAGGAAACATTCTGGCTGCAAAAACACTATTTAGAATATTAAGGTTTTATTTTTATGTACAGTAAGTAGAGACTCTCCCTTATACTAATGTCATGATACAGATTGAGAGATTAAGTGAGACCGAGGATCAATCCTGGGTGAAAAGTTCTGTCACCAAATAATTCCTTGATATTAAGTGAACATGTCAAGAGACATTCCACACACGACCGCGTATAACTAAATCAGCAAGTTAACCCGTCTCCCAATCGTCGCGTTAATTGGCAGAGATTCCCGAGATCACTGACATCAGGGCCAGCAACTGTTATTGGAAACATCATCTCATGCTAATTATCTTCATCATCAGAAGCAGCGGTGCCTTTTGGGTTTTTGGCCTTAATGAGCAGTATTTCTAAAGCTTGTACTGTATATATGTTGGAGAGATTTTAATTGTCATGTTGATTCAAATATTTATTTTAATTAATGCAGATCGTCTTCCATGTATATTTCAGCAAATGCAGAGGGAGGAATGGCATTATAATACGAGAGAGCAGGGGACAAGCAAAAATGATTTGTGATACATGGAAAGCTAGGAAAAGAGAAAATACTGTGAATGTAAAGTAGAAAATAATAGAACGTGAATGGAAAATCCTGAATAATAAATTAAGAGGTGCTGATTAGAAATTTGACCAATAGAACTGTAGGACCTTGAAGTAAAGTGTAATGTAGTAGCCTGATCTCATGTGCTCTTAATCTTTCATTCTTTAAAAATTTTTTTATTTTTTTATTTTACCTATTATCAGGATGGCATAAACATTTGGGAGTGGTGTGTACTGGACATGGTGTGGCACTGTGATATTCTCCCTTTACACAGGCCTCTTTCTTTTAAAAATACTAGCAGTGGAAAGAAAAATCGATTCAGTGATGTATTGTGATTCTTAAATCCACACTAAATCCAAAATAGATTATAATTTTTTGAAAAATAATTAAACGTTTATATACATTTGATTTGGTAAACATGTGCAGTTCCTCTATAATCCTACAGGTGGTGCACACTAAACTATTCACACATTAGCAGGCAGCAAAGCATCCTTTTAGGTATAAGCAATTTATTTGCTCAGATTTTTGCTCATAATACATATATGGATTAGCGTATCAGGATATTTATGTAATCGTGATACACTGAATTACAAGTGAAATCAAATCGCCGCATGGGTCTCTCAGTCATAATGGGTGTTCCTTGATGATTCCCATAACTAATAAATACTTCTATGCTTCTTGATCTGCCTAACGAACATTAACGAATCAGTTAAGGCCTACCAAGTTACAGTACTTCAGTTCTAAGACATCGGAACTGAAAGAGTGTGATGCCACATTTGGTTTCTGGCCCCAGTTCCACCACCATTTGCGAATATTAAACACCATTAAAAGCTGTGATTTGCAGAATTATTGTTTTCCTCCTTTGTTGGGTGGGGTGGTGTGGGAGATGTGGAGGATTCGGTCACATGTGAAAACATAAGTAGATTGAATGAGCTCCTAATTATGCCCTAGGTTACAACCAGACGGTTTGTTAACCTGGTGTTAAAACCACAGACATCTTTGTAACCCCAATTCATTTACCTTTAATTTTCCACCATTAGTGCCATCATTAAAACCCCAACAGTAGGGGAGGCCAAAGAGGCTTTGGAACAGTGATGAGATGAGTGGTGGCCAATTTAGCCGAGGTCATCGCTCATCACAGCCCATTTTGTTTTTGATTGGACTAAAATTATAATCCATTCTGTAATGTCAACCTCAATATTCATCAGTTTCACTGTGGAGAGCAAATCTTAAAAGGTTTATGACCACTCTGCTGACTATCAGATTACTTACTGTACTGCATTTGCTACTTGAGTAAATGTTCATTTTCCTTCCTGAAATAGCACCGTGGCAGAGGGAGATCTGGTGAGAGGCCTTGGCTTTGACCTATTATGCAAATTATACCCTGTAGCATTTGTCATCTTACTGAGATCTGACGAAATGTGTAACCATCATTGCTTTCAATAAGTGCTTCATTTCCCCCCTTTGGTTCTCACTGTTGATCATGGAAATATTAGAATAATGTTTAAACAAGCAGCTCTTGATCTTTTCAACATATTATGGTTATGGTGTTAACATGGGTTTCAGAGGTCCCCCCCCACTAAGTGAATGTGAAATACCCCTTAGCAAAGGCATACATTAGGTTCAACATTGGACCATGTAGGGGTGTAAAACATCTACTCGGGTCGCTTCTTGTACGAGGCCACAAAATGGAGAAGTTTATGCCTCAGCCAAAAAGGACAAAAAGTAGGGAATGTGTTTTTTCAAATACATGCACTGGGACAGATCTGGAAGTCTAAAAATGAGAGTGGATTTTGCATAACAAGTCCCCCTTAATTATTTTTTAAACTTTCCAGAGTTTAAAATTTTAATATTTTTTAAATATTTAAATATTTATTTGTTTAATCATTTGTGTGCTTTAGCACTGGCATTACTGTACCAGCAATAAAAGCAATGTTGTAATACAACATGTCAAAATTTCTAATATCTATTAATATAATTCATTCATGATGCGGTGATGTTGAATTCTGAATTGTTTTCCTCCTTATTCCTGCTTTACAGGATCCTCTACTCCTGTTCAACTGCATTTTACGTTTACTTGCAGAGATGCATCTTGACTATTGAGGTGGTAACATCACAGCATCTTGTCATCGACTATCTGCCCTGACATGTTTTATTCCGCTCCTAGCATTAAAACAAAATAGATAAATTATATTCTAAACATATTAACATATTATAACGGCTCTAACCCCATTTAGAAAGTAGAACCTGGCTCTTCTACACTGCTGGATGCTTAAGTGTTATGTCTAACATCCTTCTAGTCTGTGCAGCCGGCTGTGTCCTCTGCCTATTCGAATGCCATTTTCAATTTGCTCTCTATATTGACTCTATACCTGTTTGCAATTAGACCAACAGCCTTTCACTTGTTCCCCTGTCACCCTAAAGGACCCTTTCCAGGCTTTAACCACAGCTGACAGCTAGACGAACTGCTAGTGTTCTTTCAGAAAGGCCTAAACGAGTAACTATTGAAAAAGTAGATGGAGGGAGATGGGGGAAAGTGTTTCTTTGCTAAAGTTGAGGCGTTTTCAATCCGCATATCTCGGTCATGGTTTCGTTTCCCAAGATACTTATTTTAAATATGTTCTCGACGATGCCATCTGTGAACTTGGTCAATTTTCCAGCTGCCAAGTAAGGAATGAAACAAGCCATGCACTTTTTATAGGGGCAGAAACAAAAACAGTAAATAGTCAGTTGGGATAACTACTATACATATTGTATTACCAGCTAGAGCTACTAGTTAACTATAAATGAGCTCCTGATTATTACAGTAGTGAAAAACGCCCATCAACAGCAGGACCTCATCTTTCCGTCATTGCAATTTTTTTCACCCATGTGAGTGGTGGCGCAAGTCCTCATAGCTCTTTCTTATGACTTAATTTGTCTAAGAGCCAGCTAAATCCTGCTTGCTTGTCAAAATCCCTATGAATTTTGCATGAGCTCAGATTGCTCCACAGGACAAGACATGGTCAGATGAGTTTCTGAGGACCTCCCACCAAAAAGAACATCACTTCCAGATTCCCCTCACATCCTCTCTGGGAACGGCTGCTTTTGCTGTTTAGGTTAGTTCTACTGATTATCAGACTCGACAAAGACGCATTACCTTCAGACCTCAGTCCATTTTCCCCCCGTTATATCAGTAACCTCTAGAGAGAGCCGTCTCTATAAATAACATGTTTCTTCTGATTTAAGGGTTACTGTCACATGTAGGGGCTTGTTCCAGGTCACTGCTTTTCCTCGCAGCAGGTGCGATCCTTCACAGCTGGCATTATAGGTCCCCTAGGTGAGGGTTAGGACAGTGACTGATGCGGGTATTGGCAAGGGGAAGTGAGCATGGTGACAGAGGAAGAGGAGAAAATACCTTGCTAATTGTATTATATCTCAGTTTAGTGCGGTTATCCAGCCATATCTATAACCCCTAACAGAAGTGTTACAATTAAATTTTAAGAGCCCACATGCACAGATTTTAAATAGCAAACCAGCTGAACTGTGAATCAAATTCCAGTCCTGTTCTCTTGCTACTGTAGTGTTGAGTGTGGCAGAAATGCAGCAAGTGAACATTGATGTTATGGATTTCTGCAGATACGAACAGACCACGTTTCTACGAACATTCGTAGATGTGAACAATTCGCTGAAGGAGCTCACGTGTATTGTACAATAATAGATACTGCAGTGCACCAGATACCAATATTTACAATTCTATACAATATTTTCAGTATGTAAGTGAATTTATAAAATGTTTACAAAAGTCTGGTATATTGTATGTGTGCGGGAAATGATTGTGCCTCACCGGTTTCAATGAATCAGACTGGGAACATGATGATGGGAAAAATAGCTGTCCTGTAAAGCTGTCCAAATGGAGAATAATCCTTATTTCGTAAAATCCTCAACAAAACCCACAAAAGTCCACAGTCCAAGAAGGTGGAAAACAGCTAACAGAATGGCGTTTGGGATTCCCCTCATGATTTAAAGGCGCAAAGACAACACTTGGGTTTTACTGCTGTGTAAAGTATTTCATTACGAGTAAGTTGCAGTCAAAGGATACTCAACATCCGTGTGTGTGCCCGAAAGTCATCCTACACAATAACCCTCTTTCTCCCCTGTCGGTGATTTTTTTTCAAATGTAAAGTGCAGGTTAATTGGTTTTATTTTAACTATACAGTGGCGCCTTGGATTACGAGCATAATTTGTTCAGGAAGCGAGCTCATATTTCAAAACACTCGTAAATCAAATCGAATTTTCCCATAAGAAATAATGGGAAACTCAAATTATTTGTTCCACAGCCCAAAAAAATAAATACATAAAAATAATTAACACAAAATATAAAGTAAAAATAATTAAAAAAAAATAATAATTTAAAATAATTTAAAATAAATAAATAAATCCGGACAGATTAGTGTTTTCGTTTGTGTGCGCAGGCAGTGTGTGTGTGTGTGTGTGTGTAAAGTAAGCTCCCCTCTCCCCCTTCTCGTCTTAAACAGTTACCCTTCCACCACTCCTTTTCGCGCACACAACGGAAACTGTTTTATCTGAAAAATAAACAAGAAATCTCTGACACTTGATTGAGCGACACACTAACAGAATCACTGCTGTAAAGTAAAAATAAAACAAATTAACCTGCACTTTACCTTTGAAAAGAATCAGTGTTTCTGTGTAGAGCAAAGAGAAAGAGTGTGTCTGTATGTGTCTGTGAAAGCAAAAAGAGGGGAGAAGGTCTGTGGGTGGGTGGGTGGGTGGGTGGTGTCCAATGACGCGCGCGCGCACACATACAAAGAGCAGGCTGATACAGGGAGAGAAACTGGATTTTTAACCTCTCTAATGAGACTTGCTTTTTCTTTACACACGTGCTGTACACACATGCATATGTTGATATTAAAAGAACATTTCATAATATGGACATGTAATAAATCATACCTTTCCAGTATATAGCCTCCATTCAAATTACTGTTCTTATGAATATGCACATTACATTTAAATATGTTAGGATTTCATGGTACTGAGATGATGGCCATTACTCCTAATATTCCATCAACATTTTATTAAGGTAAATGTTTAATGAAATTAAAACTTTGAATGAAAATCGCAGCATGTTTGTTGTAGTGAAGTCTAGTTGCACATAAATTACTCTGGTTTATTGGTTTAAATTGCTTATAAATACTTTGTACAAATTCTCCTTCTGGTGAAAACTAAACTCTAATTCATGACATCAATGGCCATGTTGATTGTAGTTCAGCATGATGTCCACTAGGGGCAGTAAACTAGAAAGTAGTTCATTATTCACTGTTGAAATGAGCTCAAGCACATGTTTGCTCAGGCTTTCATGCCATTACATACAACCAGCATCATCGTCAATCCTTATTTCATTTAATGTGTAAATATACATTTAAAATGTATATAAGCTACAACGGTCTTTTCCATTGCTGTCGCATGTCCTGCATTTATTCAGCCTGTCAGCTTCTGTTCGTGTCCACCTGATTGCGTCATTTGGAGTAGACACAATAAGTTACTCCTACATTAACAGAAATTAACAGGTGATGAGTGACCATATACAGTATAGATCCTGTCTGTTTAATGGCTTAGGTAATCAGTGTTGGGTGTAACGCATTACAAAGTTAGAGTACTTGGATTACTTTTTTTAATGTAACGAGTAATCTGACGCATTAGGTCTGTCATTTAAGTACTCAGTTATTTAGTTATATTTTTTAAAAATGTAATTCAGACACACAGCTTTTTTTTTTATTATTTGTTGTCCCATCTGTAGGAGATTTGTGAAGGCTCATTAAAAAAAGTAAGCTGGGATCAATCTGAAATGTCGGAATGATTTCGACTGTTGCTTTATTCTTAGGGTGGCGAGTAAGGAGGGGAAGGGAACATTTGTGTTGGCAGTAGATATTTTGTACAGTAAGTCAGCATACCTGTGTGTTCAATCACAGCAGCATGATGGTCCATGGCATAATTCTATTTATTTACTCCCCCCCCCCCCCCCCCCACATGCACCAAACTGCAATTAACTTTCATCTCTCACACCATCCACAGATAAAGATTTGACCTTTTTTAAACTCGTTCACAAGTTTTCCTTGCTACAGTCACCTCTGGATTGATTGATTTAATGTATAGATCTAAATCTAGTAGATTTCTCTAAAGGTGCTTCATGGCAATGCTAGAATTTAACCGGTCCAAGTGATTCAAATTGAGAGAGGTTGAAGCTTTTTTTTTTAATTGAATTTTTTCCCTTTTCCTTCTCCATTTTACTTGTGGTGGTCAGCTCCGTCAGTGTGAACAGATCGCCCTCTGTAACTTAACCACTGACTTCATGGCATGGTGATCAAGGTCAGCCGTATTGAATGGTAATTTAGTTATTTTAGTAATTTGGAAAGTTAATTTCTAAAGCGTTTCCTACTTGGGGTAGGAAATTCTTGGGATAAGTACTTGTGGTCAGTGGTCCAGAGCAACGGAGAGTGTGAAAAGGAGGTAAAGAGGCATGTACAGCAGGTTGGAACAAGTGGATAAAAGTGTCAGGTGTAATGTGTGATAAGAGTATCAGTGAGAATGAAAAAGAAAGGTTTACAGGACAGTGGTGAGACCAGCGATGCTCTACGGCTTAGAGACAGCGGCACTGAAGAAAAGACAGGAGGCAGAGCT
>JAQQZT010000039.1:30311027-30321766 GCA_030068275.1 Clarias platycephalus
TATTTTATCTGTTTTGAACTTGGTGTTATTTGATCTTATTGGTTTAGAAATTGATATTTCAATAAATAGTCAACTTGACCGATTTCGTTATCATTTTGTTGAGAAGTGGGGCTTGAAAATTCGCCCACCCCCTTAAGTGGGGAATGACAGAAAATGTTTGAGAACCACTGCATTAAGCTATATCTGAACAGTTTTAAACATTCTAGATGAAGTGGTTATATTTAACTATTTATTTTTGTTGTTTTTTTTTATTGTCAGCATTTGTTAAGTCTTGTCTATATCTACAGTATGATTTGTTTAACCAGGCCCAGCAACCATTGGGAAAATCATCCTATTATCTCAAAAGGTACATTGCATTGTTCATTTTCTTTAGCCTGTAGTCTTGGATAATGAAATGTGATTTTGTCAAGCTTTTTATAATGTCCTTGTGTCTTCTCTTTACCACCTTTGAGGAATCGCATCCTTATAAAGATGCAATCGGGTTGTGGGAAGCCCAAGGAGAAACAAACAAAAAAAACAACCATTTGGGGTTATGATTTTATTGCTTCCTGCCTTTCAGAATGCTAAAGTGGTCTGGTTGAATAAAATCTTTTCTAACAACTGAATGTTGCGATAAGCCCTGGCATAATCAAGCTGTGTGTTGTTGTTTTTTAATAGGAGGACTGTCACTGTCCTCCCACACAAGTACATCTCCATTTTGTAATTATCTTGCACCGAAATTGATTAATACTAAAGGCACTGATGGTTTGGGAATCATTAAAAGTCCAATAATAACGAGAAATGTGTTTCATATGAAATAAGTGAATTGATGCTGTAAATGCTTGTTTTTTTCCACACAAGCAAATTAAAATCACCAATGACTTAAAATCATTTTAGCCTTTAAAATAATGAGTATAGAATATTTGTTTTTTCCTGGAATTAAGTACAGAGCAATCGTGCTGTGGTGCCTTTTTGGGACAATTCTATGAGGAATGTTTAAGTTAAACCAAGACTCGTAATGAACTGAATCATGCACAAGTATGGTGATGGGAATTGCAGTAAAAACATTTGAATGGTACAAACCTCTTAAAGAAGGCCATACTGTACGTCCATGAATGACGATCCTGACCGAGGTGGCTCGGAGCCCACTGCAGACTTTCTCGAGAACGTTCAGTGAGTAAGATGCCTGATTTTTAGCGTCTGTCTGTGGGAACTGTACAGTCATTCGTGAAAGCCCTTGTTTCCGGAAGTTGAGGGCACATTGGGTAAAGAGAGAGCTCTTGGGTACAGAGGCAGTCTCCGGCATACTGGGAGAACTTTTTACCTTGAATGGTATCCAAGCACTAATGAAATGCTGGAACAAGTGCATTAGTGTAGCAGGGGATTATATAGAGAAATAAAGGGAGCTTAAACGCTCATAAAGGTGTTCTGTTATTCTGCACAATCAAAAGGTTTAACTTGAACACATTCCTTATATGTCCTGGTAGGGTTGAAGTGTTTGAAGCGTCTAAGTTTTTTCCTCGCTCTTAATAGCCATTAAGAATGATTTGAGTCTGTTGGTTCTCCTGCTTTCAATTAGCTGACTTTCAAAATGTCATCTATGTATATCAGCTCTGTGATAAACTGCTATCCGGTTCATACCGCTGACTAGGATAATGAGGTCGCAAAATCAATCGTGTCTATAATTGTGACTTAATTAAAGAGCTCGATTTAAGTGGGTGATTCGGAAACGCATGTTATTTATTTATTTCTTTTAGCATGTCTGTAAAATGCATATTAGCACTCCTCGGGATGAACCCGAAGAAACGACTGCAGGCCTTGTGGTCAGAGTGCATGGCGCCTGCTGCGTGGTCCTGCAGATAATGGGAATAAGCAAAGATGCGAACGATCTCTGTGTGCTGGGCTGACGGGGCCATTTGTAGATCGCCTGCCTGCTATTGCGCCCTAAGAGTCGGCTCCATTTTCAGACTGCCATTAGCGCGGCTTATGTGACACATTTTGAGAGATGCAATTTCACAGATGCACTCGCTTACACCCGAATACTGACGGGCTCCTTGTCCTCCGAGTGGCTGTCATCAGCTCGTATTAGAGTGTTTATCTGGATGACACAGGCCCAGCACCTCCTGGAATACATTAGTTTTTATTTGTGTGTGGCGCATCAGTCATGAGGAGCATTCGGAGCCAAGCGGCAAAGACAAAGGTTGTATGGATATCGCTGGGCAAGCTGAATTAAATTGTGCCTGTGACAAATACGTGACCCGATATAAACCCCTAGAAATAAACAAACACACATTTTAATTGTCCACTCAGCTGTGTTGAGAACATGTTTAAGCCGGGTGTTCATGTCAACCTGGGACTTTTGAACAGTAACAGTAACACTAATGCACTTATCCTATCCTGACCTTTTCACTAGTGCTTGGATACCATCAATGTCGAACGTTTTCTCAGTGTGGCGAAGCCCTGATCGGATTGCCTGCATGAAACACTGGCCCCCCAAGACCTCCTTTAATAGAGTGCGTGGAGTGGGGTCAGGGATTGTCCTTTCACAAACGTACGGCAAAAAACGTTTGTACTGTACCATTCACATGTGCAGCGAAGTGCCTCATAGCTATACCGTGCTTGAAGTAAATGTCGAATGATCTTTAAACTCAGCCCCAGGTTCACTTGAACAACCCTCATACTTTAGTCTTCAGTACTCATCTTTAAATGGTAACTTTAAATAGTACCGTCCGGATAAGTATAGCCTAGATAGCTGTCATTTTGTGTCCCGAGTTTATTGCTACAGCTTACACTAGGCTTACATCATATTGGATTAGATGTTGGTACTGAAACCATTGTACAACTCCAGTACGTACACAAGCATGGTATTACATTGACATCCAATACTTGTTTCAGAATTGGTGCATTGTTGAGTAAAAATGTTCATCCATCTGCTTCAAATGATTTCTGCCTTAATTTCCTTTTTTTTTTTTTTTAAATTCACACTGAACATTTTCGAACATGGCAGCGAAGAAGACATCAGATGTTTTATTAATAAATGAAAACGTCACAACCTATTTATTAATAAAGAAAACCTGTCCAAGAATTCTCTGTCACGAGTCATGTCAGTCACAGTCTCTAAAGCATGCCACAGTCGTCTGTCTTTCAAATCTGGAAAAAAATAAAATAAAAATCAATGTAAATTATAGAAGACATCCATGTGTGCTCATGCAATTTGAAAAGTCTGTGTGTGTGTGTGTGTAGGGGGAGCTCACTGAAGCAGAGCAAACTGATGGCTTTTTTTTATTTTTTTTTATATATATTAATCACCAAGAGCTGTTTTTAATATAATTCAGGCATATTAAACACATAATTAAAGAGCTCTCAGGCAATCTCCTGCCCAATTAATGTTAAGTAAATGCTAATGCTTAACTGATTCACGTTTTAGTCTTTGGATTAGAGCGAACATAACATTTTCCCCCTCAGTCTGTTTTGCATTCATACTTTTATTATGGTAATATTAGAAAATAACTTTATGACTATTTGGAGCAAATGTCGAATGAGGCAGATTGTCAGGCATGTATTTAGGTAAGTGTGCACCGTTTTGTTTTTATGTGCCAAGACTGCCTAGCTAACCTCTACCTTGCTCCTATATTCTACTTACAAATCAGTAATGGTACAGTAGTATTAACATTTAAGCACACGCGCATGACAAAAGCTTTACCATTTAGTAGCCTTGACCAAGTGTATGTAAGAGGGATCTGCCAGACTATGGAATTTCCTGAATACTAATAGAGTTGGACAACATGGTGGTTTCACGCCTTCTGAATTAGGAGTTGCCTTGTGCCCCAATTAACGCCATTATCCATCCATTATCCCACCGCATTATCCATCCTGCTTCCCTGTAAAGGGTGAGCAGGATGGATGGATAATGGCATCAACTTTTTTTTTAGATCAAATTAGGGAAAGTGAAGTTAAAGCATCATTTGATCGGTTGGTTCTGAGTTATTTGTAACTTCCCAAGGTACGACCCTGATCTTCAAACTGTAAGTATAGTAAACTAACATTATCAACAACTCTTTGTGCTTCCAGCCGAAATAAATGCTCAATAACTAAAACATCTTTGCTTGGTTGAGTTCAGTCTTGTTGGGCAACTGGCTGAAAGGATCCACAGACTTTCCAGCATGGTTTCCTGTACATACCCTTACCAAGAAACAAGAAAGATCTGAGCCTTGGTTTATCATCTAAAGACATCGTGTACACATCAGGCTACATTCAGACTTGGAAGGAAGCCTTTCTGAAGACGCCTAGTCTCAACATTATTCTCATTGCTTTGTCAGCTCGCAATTGCTTCGAAGTAAAATGCCATCTATTAGTGCCCCTGAGAGTCATCAGTGTGCGCTGAGCATATCATCTCTGAGTACTTAATTATTAACATCAGCCTTGTTCTTCACGTTTAAAAAATACTAATTGCAGTGTAAGTGCACCTGCAGTGAGTCTGTCCCTTTAGCAGACAGTGTGTATTCCTTAATGACCGGCTATCAAACCAGAATTTTGGGCTTCGTTGCATTGAGACGAGTCTATAACACTGTTTGCTTTGGAGGCGCATAATTAAACTGTTAGACTGTAGTGTTTTGTGGAATAGATGGACTGTGGCAAGCATTGAGTGCTGGAAGAAACTAGTCCTTGTAGAAGCCATGCTGACTTGGATTTCATTTTTATACCTTTGTCAATCCCAGTTACAACCACAAATCTTTGCCCTCTCTCTCACCCATTATTCCCTTTTTCTTGCCAGGAGTAGTAAAAAATAGTTCAAAGCTTAGTAGGAGATTGACCATTAGGGAATCCGGTGGCGCATCCATAAAAAGCCTAATAGTCTGAGCAAGAAGCTTGCTAGCCTTGGAGTTTTGGATTCCAATATGCAATGTTGAAACCTACAGTATTGCTACACTGCATTACAGAGTGCTTGCTAATTTAGTCCAGTAATCTACAGAGACCTGTACAATCGGAAGCTGTGGGATCTCTACATATAAAGAAAAGTTTCCAGGGACGTGCTCCTGAGAGAACCATGATTCCATAACCCTGCCCCCTGGTATCCAAGGCTCCACTGAGCATCATCAGGATTGCCAGGGAGGGAGTTAGTGGAAGATAATGCCATCATTAGAATGAGGTGGAATGCTTCCCTGGTCAACTTGTTCGGGTCCCACTCAATGGTCAAATGCAATAACTGTACCAGGAAAGGGTTACATGTCTGATCCAAGGCTGCGTTAGGCTTGCCAGAAGACCACAAGAGTGAAGCAATTATTCATAACATGGTGCTGTTCATTTAGCTACGTTAAGCAGCAATTACATTTTTATGCATTATATCCACAAGAGAGGATTGGGAAATATAAGGATGTTCAGCAAGGTGGTTAGGTTTTGAGTTTACTAACTACTGGTGTGATTGAGATTATTCTCTCATGAACTTTGTCCCCAACTGTCTTTGCTTGCAGTGGTACTAAATTGACTACCATAATATTTGTATAATAAGCCTGCCAACCGTAACTCAACCAAATTTACGATGTTTTGTCTGCAATGGTATAATTTAACCAAATGTTTAAAAAAAAGATTAAAACTATAAGCGGCTGCGGAGGGACACTACAAACAAGTTTGCTCCATCATTTTGAGATCCTAGCCAGGAGAGCAGACTGGTCGTGCATTCTCAGAGGATGCTGTACTCCCGCATCATGCAGTCGCTAGCAAATCATGGGTGTCTGAGTTAATGTGGAAGGGGTGGATAGCAGCGTGTTTCCTCAGTGTATTATGCAGCTCCCCAATAGTGTCGGCAGCTTTACCTGCCTCGGAGGAACCATGGCCTCTGCCCTTATTTGTTCATAGTTGTTGCTGAAAACAGTGTGTCCTAAAATTGGAATAAAATCTGGGTTAATGGGGGCATGGGTTGGATGTTGCAGGAAATTCTAAGATTCCAAATACAGCATAATGTTCATTTTCTCATTGCTTTCTATTCAGTTATGGATGACTGATACAACAGATGGCTTGCTTTCCCATTTGATTTAAGCCATATTTTCTTAACATCTTAATCAAATAGTAATGAAACTTTGATACACTTAATAGTGTGAGTGATTGGTCCTGTCAGTATTTAGTGTTCACGAGGACTGGACTGAGGTTAGTTTTGGCCTTTCCTAGCGGTACTAAACACCTCAATTTGGGATTCTCTTTGTAAATCCATTATTCCAAACATTTAAAGAGCCTTCAACAGACCACCGTTTCTAGAAATTGTAAGAAATATCAGTTAAAAAGCCCTTGGCAGATGGGAATATTTAAACTTGCCTCAATCTAAATAATTGATCTGTTTTATATGTGCAGTCCATGAATCTTCTGTTTTTTTTTCTCTCTAGTGTTTGCTGTTCGCCTCCACCTCAGCACAGCATCCAAAAAATAAAAATAGAAAAATAGTATTGAATAATCAGCAGTGTTCTCATTGCCTATAAGGCATAATTCACACATCACTATTGGTATGCTGTAGTGCATAGAAAAAACAACTAGAATAATGGTGTAATTTCTGCCTAATAGCAAGAATGAACAACTCATTAGCGTGCTGTCCTTATCCTTCTTGAATCCTTTTCTGTACCTTCTGATGAAACTAGAGTAGAGGAGCAAAGAGGAGGTGATGTATCTAGTAGAAGCTACCACGATGGCCATTTATACAGTATGTTACACACTAGTTCGAGTCTGGAACCTAAGAAACTGGGGTTTACCCTTTGACCCAACAGCAAAATGGCCTTTGCTCATAGGGTTTCACGGGGGACTAAAAGGAAACCCAAAAAGCCTTTTTATAGATGGCGTATTCTTCTTTCATTGACTTATTGTTTAATATCCTGTCATAGTTCATCTTGCTTATTTCTTAGACACAAACTAGTTCTAGGTTTCGTTTTTTTTTTTTTTTTTTGGTAAAGAAAATTAAACTACACAAAACTGAGATCATTAAAATCTTATGGGCTGCTTTAAAGTAATACTATATGCTCCTATATCTTGGGTGTAAAATTCAGAACTCGATGACAGCTGAGCTGAGGGTTTGATCCTGCGTTTCAACTACCATATGTGTAGAGTTTGGCGCGCTCTCCTGCAGTGAAACCAGATGATTTTGATGCTTCAGGAGACTTCTCATTAATGCTATAAAAGTAAAAAGTAGACAGTGTTGGTCTAACACAATCCCCAGATCTGTATTTCTAAAACATACTCTATGTGGCCTAAATGAAATGAAACTTTGTTGTATAATGGACACCACCATGACCCCGATCAGACAATTACTAAAGATGCTGTAAATGCATTGCTCGCACCACATGTTCTTGTGAATAAACATGGCCTTTTTTTTTTTTTTTTGTCCTACCAGACTATCAGCCTGCATAAAGGTAAAAACATCTTTCAGCTTGCACAAATTTGGTTATGTCCTTCAGTTGTCCAGGGCTGATCCACCTCTAGTGTCAAAAGGATACCAAGTACAAGTGCAATTTGTATTAGTGCGCAAAGTGTGATAAGATTCAGCGCTGCAGTGCAACACAAATCCATTACCTGAATTATACAGTACTGTACTGTAGCTGTTTCCTTGATACTCTCTGAATCAACTCTCATGAAACTTTTGTCATATTACCCAGGCACTTTCTGTATTTTAACCACTAGCCTCTTATAAATGTTCCTACTGGAAGCGTCTGAGAATCGGGAACTTTTTAATAAGAGCTTGTCTCCAGAGAGGCGGTTTATGCTATGACTTTAATGAGAGATTTGAGGACCAGAGTTCATTATGCTCTAGTTCATTATGATTCTCCTGTTGTCATGCTACGTATATTTTTTAACTTTGTTTAGGCAGCATGGTGGTATACTGGGTAGCGTTGGTTGAAGTACTGGGTACATTTTTTTTACGTATCTAGAATCCCGCCATCATGGCAGGTGGTACAAATAAATCAATATAAGGAGGGAAAAAGTACATTTTAACATTTTAAAAAGGTAAATCTTAATGAAACCCAAGAAAATCCTTCGCCAGCGAACTACACTAATGAGCAGAATTGCTTATATTCAAATGTTTGTAGCAATTTCCTGCAAACCTCTTTGATTGTCACTCTTTCTGTATCTGTTCTTTTCCATCCGTTTGATTCTCACAGCAAAGGAACACCAACTTGGTAAATTGATCATTGATCCATCATTCATAAAGATGGTAAACAAGGTAAAATAGAAATGTACCCGCTATATACACTGTGCATGTGACTTTTCACCACTAGGAGGATCTCAGAATGTGACTTTGAGGTTCTGTCAGCAACTTTACTCCTACTGTAAGCTAAGGAATTTTCTGTGCATTTTCTTTTAACCTCTTAAAACCAGAGTGCTCAATGGCACTGATGTACGAATCCAGACATTTCTCGAAACGCTACCGATTTGCAATGTTGCAGCAAAGGTAGGGACCTTCTTGTTTTTGATTGAACAGAACCCAAGTTGAGCCAAAGTTACATTGACCAGCACAGCTCGATATTGTTCCATGTGGTTCATCATAAACAAAATTGCCCAGGTCCTTCATCCCAACCTGTACAGTATGTAATCCATGAAAACCGCAGTCGTTATATAGAGTGGATTTACAGTTACTGTAGCATTTGAAGGCACATTCTGATGTTGTGGAGAGTTGACAGCATGTCACAAATTTACTTCATATGAAGTTCGTTCATGGAAATATCCTCTAGTTCAAACACCCACATCCAGTACTACTGTACCTTTTCTGTAAATATGAAATGTGGACGTGGTTTGGCGGAGATGTAGTCATGGTTTGTACTTCAGAGCCACCGTACAAATGTCCTCATATGACACCACCATGGAATTTTCTTCCAAGTATGTTGTATATATTTCTTTGAGGGTTCCTCATATGCAGACCATTAGCAATAATTCCTTTCGGGAAATTTTTAGTTAATAAGAGCTAATCAAAGGAAAACAGTAAAGTTATTATAACGCATGCAACAGTAATGAGCGGGTCTCAAAATTCAAATCTATTTAACAGCATTGTTACTTAAAAATCCTAAAGGAACTCTGGGAATCATAGGGTTGGAAATTGGGGTGGGGGTGTGGTTTGGGTGGTTTACATAGTTTTAAAAGAGTTGTGCAGTTAAAAAATCTGATTTGTTCAAAACAATCTGTGCTATCCTAGATATAGTCCCCTGATATTCTCCATATTTGCTCGCCAAGCCTCTTCTGGCTGGCCATTCAGGAGAGGAGCTAATGAGTGAAGTTGAATAAAGGTTGTGGTGTGGTTTTTGTGCGTACATGCATGCGGCCTGCTGTTCAGAGCAGCCCAAATGCAGCAGCACACTTTGGAAACGAGAGCACGCTGTCCGTTTGGCAGAAAATAAAGAGGCGGCATCTGGACAATCTTCTCTCTAGGGCCCATCATCTGGGCTTAACAAGACTCAAGGAAGCAGACCGTCCAGCAGTGATGGCGTCTCTTGCAGATGGTGGTTGAAAATCTTAAAAATAGCAAATGGGCCAGGAAGCGCTTGGCTCTTATGAGAGTATGAGTGCGTGATGAGCGCTGGACAGCCTGAATTAAACCACGGGACCGATACAGCTGTCGTAATGCAGCATCTCACAAACGCCTTGTCCTTAAGAGTCCTCTGAATTCCAACTGGCAGATTTAAAAGGAAAGAAAAAGGGGGGAGGGGGAACACAGGTGGGTACCAAGACATTAAATATCTTTTCTCTCTTGCGTTCTTGAGCGAGGAGAGCATCTGCACGCACATCTGTCCCATTTGCACTGCTGCACACATAAAATTGAAACACTCCCTCTGCTACTCTAATAAAGCCAGTTCCTAGGAACAAAAAAAAAGAAAGTTATGGCACCTTCCGTACTCATTAGGCAATTCATCAAAGGGAAATAAAATTTGCGTTAAATCTCACGGCTTAAGTATCGCTCTAAATTTAGAGTGCTGTAAAAGAAAGTGGTTAAAAAGTAATTGGTGCGTTACAGCTTACCTGGGATCCTGCTTCCGTGTGCCAAACCGCGTATTATTGTTCCATAATAATATCGTCACTGCCATAATGGCTTCACACAATCTGCGCTCTAGCCAGCCACATGGTCTTAGCTCGAACTCAAAGGTAAGCAGGTTCAGTGAAATGGCTGGCACCTGCTTAATGTGTCGCACAGTTCACCCTTTACAAAACGCCTATTGTACTCCGAGCATAATGGTTCAGCAGGCAGTAGGCTTTTTTTTTTTTTTTTCTTCTTTTTTTTTTTTTTTAAAAGAATAAAAAAAAAAAAAAAAGCAATTAACTCAAATTTGTTTTTCTGCACACAATGGCTTTTCCCCCTCCAAGCACTGATGATTAGCCCTCACAGGAGCACCTTAGCACCAATAAAGCATGGTGGTTATGCAAAATGCTTTGCAATATGGTTTTAGGAATTCCTAACTGCTAGACATGCAACACCATCTGTCTGTATGGGTCAGTAACGACAGAGTTGGCACCGCTGTAATCGGGATGTCTATTTGGCTTTGGGTATCTTCTCGTATAATCAAGAATGAACCTGAAATGCTTACTAAGCTTGGATGTGTTTTAGCGCTGGGTGAGAAATGGCGGATGTTTTATGCCTCATGTACAGTACGTATACACTCACCTAAAGGATTATTAGGAACACCTGTTCAATTTCTCATTAATGCAATTATCTAATCACAACCAATCACATGGCAGTTGCTTCAATGCATTTAGGGGTGTGGTCCTGGTCAAGACAATCTCCTGAACTCCAAACT
>JAQQZT010000039.1:30424857-30438639 GCA_030068275.1 Clarias platycephalus
GCCCCCTAGTGACGGGGAGGAATTGGACACGACTAAATTAGGGAGAAAATCGGGGAAAAAGAATTGGACAGGACTAATTTTTTATTTATTATTATTATTTTTTTAAATGTCCGTAGCTGCATTGTAATATTTTCATTGCTGGAACTATCGGCAAAATTTGTGTATGTAGATATGCTGGGGGTCTGTTTTTTGAAAATGTAACATTTTATTTCTGATCACAAGTACGAAATGAACTAAATGACTCAAAAAAAAAAAAAAGAGAATACATTTTGTTTTATTGATGTTGGGAGGATAACCCCTTGAGATGAAACATCTCGTTTTCGAGGGGGAAAAGATTTGTTCATTTTGATGAATGAGATTCAAAGAACCGAGTCACTAAAATGATCCAAACTTTTCATCACTAATTTGTAATGTTTCATGTGAGCTGGCTGAATTTGTCTGAATTTCCCACTGAGAGAGCCGACTGGCACCAGTCTACCCAGATTGTTCTCAGTCTTGATGTGAAATCTTAGCAACACATTCTTCTAAGGAGCCATATGGTTTAGATACACCCATGTGAGCAGAGGCCTTAAATTGAGGAGGAATTGGCTTTCCATTAAGACTCTAGAGGTTTGTTGAGCATTGAGGAGAACAGGAAAACTTGACGCGGAACAGAAGTCTGATCTGAATTACCTTGTCTTTAACAATTGTTTGGTTGTTTTTGAAGGGGGATCTATTATACAAAATATATTGTAATCATTTAGATTTGTTTCCTGTATGGTTGGCCATAGGCAAAAAGTTTTTTGTCTTTTTTGTTTGAGCTAATTAGATTTTCCCTTTTAATATGACATCATATAAGAAGAAAAAATAATGCATTATCGTGTGTGTGTGTGTGTGTCATTATCACACTTTGCCCGGGCTCAGACCTGTATTAAGGAATAGTAAAACATGTTACCTTTAATAAGTCTATACTTGTAACTGGCTCTGCTTAGTTCATGCAATTTACATCTTAGTACATCAACAATTTAGATAGCATTGTATCTTTACAGTATTTTACCATGAACTAATATTCTGCTTTCTAATATTCCTCCTTATGTAACAAAAACCAATATCTGGTATTACTAGAAGCAACATTGGCTTTTTCATGCAAATACAGGTCAATATGTCGATCCATTAGTGCTGGAGATCGACATGAGTGTGTGTAAGAGTCTACAGCGATTGGTCTGAATTTTGCATAGCTCTTCACCCTTTAACACACAAAGTTACCCAACATACAATATCAGTGCTCTTAAACTGTTCTCATAACAGAGCAAGCATGCAATCATTCCCGATGAGTCGGTGTTACTGTTGACTCGTTCATGGTGTCAGGAAAAGCAATCATTTTTCTAATTGGGTTATTGTGTATGGATAGTTGCATAATGGCTTCTGCTTTTAGTTTTTTTTATATATATATATTTTTTTTATATTTTGATTGGTTTAGTGTCAGGATGGTAATGGGGACGAAATCCCTGTGGGCTGGTAATGTTTTGATCTGATTGTTGTTGCCTAAGAGCACTGCATTAATGACCGTAGCTTACCATGAACGTTCTTTCTGAAATATAAACTCAAAACCAAATATTTAGTTGTAGTAATCTGAGGTGGTCGTTAGAGACAGGAATCACCAGGGACCAGGCAGGTTATTCACGGTTCTTGATGTTTAATAGATAGTTTACACAAATATTTCCCAGCATCCCCCAGAATGCAATTACAGTACGGTAAAAAAAAATTTTTTTGAAGAATATGGAACAACTCCACCTAGAGCAGGTTGACCGCCTGACCAGACATTAATCAAAAAAGCAACCCAGAGGTCAAGGGGAACTTTGAAGAAGCTGGAGAGATCACATACTGTATGAGAGCCTGTTCTCAGGAAAATCTATTAAACTACAGAAGAAATTACTGAGTGAATAAAATCAAAAAGCGTAAAACTTGGCAAACATTTGGGGTGGATTCTGTGCTATAGCACTATGAATTTATTGGCCTTGGCACAAAGTGCTAAGTTTGGCAGAAATCCACCACTTGCGCATTATTGTGATCCCACACAGTGAAGCCTGGTGGTGGTAGTATCATGTTGTGAGGTTGCTTTTAATCGGCAAGGATTTGATTGAGATACAATCTGACAAACCCGGGCAAAAGTTTTCCCCAAAAAACAAATGGCAAAGCATCAGGATCTATATGTGAAAAGCTGATCGTGGTAACACAGACAAATGTGCTTCTACATATTGTGTATTTTTGTTGTACAGTTATTTTATTTTAACTTTAATTTTTTAATTTTATTTTATTCTATCCTAGTTAAATTTACCCTTTTATTTAATTTTTCATATTTATTTCCTATTCCTTTTCATAGTCTTTTATTTTAAGGTCACGAGCAGGTCTAAGCATTTCACTGCATATCGTACTGTGTATGACTGTGTATGTGACAAATAAAATTTGAATTTGAATTTGAACGTACCAAATAAAAAAATAAATAAAAAAAAACAGTAATGTATAGGCAAAACTGGATCCGGAAAAAAAATTAACTTATTAACCATAAATGCTGTATAAAAACAGGATGATTAATGATGAACTAGAAATACGTATATGACTATTTAGGTGATTTGTGTGTCTTAATGTTAACTTAAATTTCCACCCCCTCCCAAAAAGAAAGCATCTCAAAGCCCAGAAGCGAGGGCATGCTCGAGAACAAAGCCCATGTGTGTCTTTAATTTGCAGGCCCTCCAAAACAAAAGCAAGGCTTAATGAATTGGAAATTGTTTTATTCACCAGAGAAAATGAAACCAAATACAGTCGAGAGAAAAACTGTACGATGTGAAAATTACTTTTAGTGACACACTAGTGCTCAAGTGCAAATGAAATCTTGGACTTGAATTGCTTAAAATTCAATGCTAGGGAGAAAGCGCAGGAGTGATTTCAGATCATGGAGAGTGTATGCTCTCTGTACTGTCTTACATAAATACCAGAAAGTCACTTATTTTTCTACACTGCTTTATTGTAAGTGCTTTATTTTAAATGAAAGTCACTCGGACCTTTGGTGTGTTTTGGAATTTAAATTAATAATGCTGCTTCTTGTATACAAAGTGCATTCAAGTGAAACCAGGAACTTTTGATTGTGCAAAGTAACAGAAGACAGTTTTGAGAGTTAAAAACTCCCTTAATTTTTCTATATAATCCCCTGCTGCACTAATGCGCTTATCACAGTTTTTCACTAGTGCTTGGATACCATTAGTGTAGAAAGGTTTCTCAGTTACCGCAGAGCCACTGCTTCACATCTAAAACGCTGGCCCCCCTGGAACTCCTTTAATGGCCCAAACATTAATCGACATCAGGATTGTTCGAGGGATGTGGCAAAAACTCCCAGCCGAGTTCCTGTAATGTGCAAGTGGTGGTGGTGAATCATTGTGTGTACAGTTTTCACAGACACATGCGTCTCTTTCCACAAGTTAACTTATTAGTCAATTTGAAAGGATCAGGCTAATCATTCACGGGAACGACTGCAGTACGCTCCAAGCCACCTCGGCCAGGATAGTCATTCAAGGACGTACAGTACGACCTTCTTTAAAACATTTGCATCATTCACATTTTACTGTGGCTCAAAGTCTCATCACTGTACTGTGCTAAGTGTTCTGTACTGGACTATGCAAGTCTCATGTCATTCTGTAAATTGGTTTTATGCCTTAGTTTACAAGGAATTTCATCACAAGTCCCAGTTTGACTTGAACGCCTCTCATAAATATAGCCATAATTGGCGTTGACCACTACGTAATGGTTCTAGCATACTGTATTGCGGGATGTTGCATTAATGTATGCAAATATTAGTGTGGTATATAAATAAATGTAGGGGCTGTATTACTGTAATATGTAGAACTTCAGCTTAAAGACACTACAATATATAAGTTCTGTCTCTTCTCCCGATTTCCTCTGTCTCTTGTCTCACCGTGTGCCCAGACCAGCCTAATCAGCATAATCTGCCCTTTAATTCCTGTCTAATTAACCTTCTGATATCATTTGTTTTTACTATTATAGGCTTGCTTAATTGCTTTCAAGGGCTATATTAGTACTTATTCTGAAATCATGACTAAGACAGCTTTGGTTAATTAACGATTTCGTATTTTCAGCACAGCTTGCTGGATTAGCTGAGAGGTTTCGCATTATAGCTGAAATGAGTTTTTTTTGTGATTTATCAATAGGATTTATGCAGCTGAGCTCAGAGATGCTTTAGTGTAAAATCCATTTCAATGAGCATAAAATTTTACTTTTTATGTTAGTTTTTTTTGTATTATTATTTTTTTTTAAATAATAAGTGGTAATGATGAAAGATTTGTCATCGCTTCAGATCTGGCTCTACAGTAGATGGTGTACTCCAAATAATGCAATTGATCTGCTCAGGAAATTCCCATTCTCTCCAGCCTGCTCTCAAACATGATTTATTTTCTTAGTGTGCATTTTTTGAGAATATTTAATTACAAATAGAAAGTGTCACGTCAAGCTGGGCCAAACCTGAGTCAAGGGGAATGCCGTGACTGTACAATATGTAGAGAGACGTTTGAGCTTATGGTTGGAAAGGTGTTTTATGAGCCTACTGTATTCTTGGAGACGTCATTGTCCCCATGTCTCTCGTGTCGAAAATGCAGCCGTTATGTTTACCGACACTGGCTGCTCGTTGTGATAAATTTCCATAATAGTCGTCCGTGCGCTCATTCTGCAAGGTCCTCATCAGGGAGCCACTTGTGATTTAACACATCATAAGATTTCATTCAGAGCTGTTAGCAGCGTGTCAGAGGGACAAGAATCAGATACCGCGGAGTCAATGCACTTTGCCAGCGTCGTTGTCAGGATGATGAACTGTTTGTCCGAGAGTGCAATGTTGCCTTTTTTATATAGTCACTATATTAGCTTAAGACCTGTGTACAATTTGATGGACAGGAAACCGGAGCCAGTGATGGATGGCGCTCCAGTTACAGTGTGCAGTTGCATGACGCTGAACTGGCCAATGATTAACTAGTATGTTCATCAGGACGTGTTTCCATTTTCCGTTCCATCAGGATGGTTCCACTTTACCATGAAGATGGTCCTGCCCTCGGCTGATGCAGACAGATGTCCTCCTTTGGGCTTGTGACTGCAGTTTCTCAATAGTTCGGGAATTTCCTACAGTCTACCTGAGTCTCCAATACTGATCTGGACTCCATATTAACTTAAAGACATCAACTGTTATATTTAACTTCCAGCTGCTCAATTCACAGAATGACTGCAAAATAGTTCCTGTTATCCGTTACCACCTAAATGAGGATGGGTTCCCTGTTGAGTTTGGTTCCTCTAAAGGTTTCTTCAGGGAATATTTCCTTGTCGCCGCTGTCGCCCTCGGCTTGCACATCAGGGACAACCTGATCGTTTTGATTCATAGACATTTTTCAAGTTCCATAATTCTCTTTTAATTGTGTGAAGCTGCTTTGCGACAATGGCGATTGTTAAAAGCGCTATACAAATAAAATGTTATTGAATGTTTCGCAAATGAATCTGTATTTTATGATGATCAATATGGTGACATCATAATCACACGTGTAGGATTGATTTATTTATTTTCTTTTTGTATAAAGCTTTACATCATAGTTGTCCTTGACACATCTAATACACATTCCTGGGTCACTTGGTCTAGGAAATTACCTTTCTTCCTTTCCTTCACACTCATTGTCAGGAAGTTAAGACACAGATAGGTTGGAGGCTGAGGTCCATCTCGACATACGATACATCATGTGTCATCTGACATTTCAAAGAGGCTGTAAAAAGATGTACATTACACACCAAAGTCTGCCTGTCCACTGTCCTAAGTCCAGAGGACTTTTCTTTTTTTTTTCAGCACAAGCCACAGATGCTTTCCCCTTGATCATCCTGTGTTCACAATTCTCAATCTGTACATTTCTAATTTCTGTACCTTGTGTATTTTTTGTTATTTTAAATGATTATGTAATTCTAACCTTCAGCTGGCCCTATATTCCACTGTCAGTTATAGGTTAGCAGTTCAGTATCCCGACATGTGTGACGCATCACATTCCCATGTATGCCTAATGAGTTAGTGAATTACCTTCATAAGTCTGTGTGTGTGTGTGTGTGGGGGGGGGGGGGGTGTTCTTTTATTAAGAGCTAGTTAACCCGCATACTTTAGCCGATTTTCTGGAATGCCTGTTCAGATTATGTAAATTAGCTTCAAGGGATTTAACCAGCATGCCCAGTTTGTGTGTGTGTGTGTGTATACTGGTGTCTGAGACAGCAGCAACATGTGGTCTAAAGTCTTTAAACACAAGCACTCGCCTTTTGTTTAACGTGGCTTTCACTCTCATTACTGTACACTGCAACTTATCAAATGTCATGTTAATTTTAGAAATTGAGTTTTGAAGGATAATTGTGAGCACAACTGGTGTTCAAGTCAAATCAGGAATTGATGAAACGACTTAGGGCATTAAACTGATCGACGTTTTCAGAAGACTTCAAGCACAGTACAGTGATGCGACTCTTAGCCGCAATAAAAGATTTCAATGTTGCAAAACATTATAGTCCGATCATCACTCCAGAGTCGATGGGGTCCAAGCACTAGTGAACCGCTAGGATAAGTGCATTACTGTAGTTAGCAGGGGATTATATAGAGACATGAAGAGAGGTTTAACAAAAGTTTAAAAGTCTCGGTTTGACTTGAACGCCCCTTGTAGTGAAATAGATCTTATTATTCAGCTTCATTCATTTTGTCCAGCAATGTTTAGTCCTTAAGAGCAGTGGCCTTGAGTACAAGGTCAGAAGTGACACATAACTGACACATGCCTCAGCTTGGGACATGAAAAATTACTACGGACCCAAATGACAGAGGCTGATGTTAGATTTCATTCAATTTCATGGGACATGAAGTCATCAAAACACTAACCCTGGCCCTGACCCTTTAATGTTTCATAGAAATTGAGTCATTCGAATTTCAATGAATATGCAAACAGTGGATGATGTTGGTCTGTGTGCATCTTTTTTCGTAACACATGTGTGTTTAAGTTATGCAACATACAAGATGCTGTAAATGTTCAGACCTGTTATTCATCAAAGAAAGAACCTTGAATGTGTGTAAGCTGTAAAATGCACCTAATACTTGGATGCCATTGAGCAATGCTCTGACTCGATGCCATTCTCTTTCAGGCTAAAAGTGTACCTTTAATAAATATCCAGTCTGTTGTTACATGTATTTTCATCAGGGAAGTGAAGGGAGAGTGGGTGATGTGGGAGGAAATATCAAAATGATGCAACAGAAGAAGAGGAATTCCTGTACTGCAGTGCTATGCTTAGGATTGCCTTGTATTTATTTCTACTATTTATTACTTTTGCAGTTAGCTTATGGATAAGACTATAGAGACCTGTTCTATAATAATAAATTAGATTGGTGGTTAATTAGAGACTGATGAATCATGTCATGAATCTTCTCATGCATTTAGCTGCACTAAGTTCATGTGCTTTATCAGGACCAGGCACGGTTTGTTTAGCTTTAAAAAGAACTATAGAGGTATGTGAGAGAACCGACTTCTCTCTCTTTCCTGCTTAATATTCCATCAGGGTACTTCAGGGCGTGCTGTCAAGATGAGATGGAGTCGCTAGGATACAACCACAAGCAGTTTATTAAACCGATCCGAATCAGCATAAAGAATCATAGTCAGGACAGGCAAGGTTCAATAAACACAACAGGCCGATACATGTAGGTGGAGGGTTTTGTCTTATTATGATAAATGGAAAACACAGACCAACACTGAGATTCGTGCACTTTATCTTCATGAATGTCTGGAGTATGCATTCCAAGGAGCTACGGACTAGAGCGTTGTCTTAGTCATCACAGGTTTTTAATAAATTGGACATTGAAACTCTTTCCGACTCATGCACCGGAGTAGGCGATGCAGTACACAACATACATAAAAGATGACCTGATTGTTATTGCGCCATTTATGGGGAAACATTGAATCTTATACTGAGCAAAATTAAGATACATCATGTAGCATTCGAAGGGTTCCCAGTTCAATCCAGAGCTACTGTCTGTGAATTTTTTAATTTATCCTGGTTATTGCATGACTTTGCTCAAAGTTCTCTGGTTACCCATCAACATTCCAAAATTCATGAATGTAGGGTGATTAACTGGGTGATTTCTCAAAAAAGTGAGATTTAAAGCATGAACATTTTAATGATGTTTAAGTAAAGTATTTGCAAACATTCATTTAAAAAAATTACTGACAGTATAATACCTTTTTGAACATAATTTTCAAATTAAGTACTAAAAAATCTCATTACCGTAACACACTGAAAACATCAACACTGTAAGAAAAGCAAATACATTTTCACATTTTTAAAAATGGAAAAATTAAGTTCTGAAATATTAAATTTTAATTTAACAGTTTTTTTAATTGATTAATTTCTCTCATTACCGCAACACCTTCCACAATTTTTTATATTAATATATTTTTTAAAAGAACATTTTTGAAAGAACATAATTTGTAGATTCTGCACATGTATTTAAAATTAAAGTACTATTTCCTATTAATTAACATTTAATGAACATCTGTTTTGGTAATAATATACTGTACAGTAGGTTTCGGAAATTAGGTTAATTATTTCAGTAATAAGTATACTACTATGAGATTTAGTCTGAGATAATGCAGAATTTTTTTTTTTTTGCACAATCATGCATTCAAGTTCAAAACAGTTTTATTGTGTAGTGCTTTAAAAATACAAAAGCCAAAAAAAAAAAAAAATGAAGAAAAACATTAAAACAGGAATAAACAGGGCAAACTTTTAATGTGTACCTACAGTAAAAAAAAAAAAAAAAAAAACAAACCATTTTACCATGGCATTAAAAAGAAAAAACTGACAAATCACCACATTTTGATTTGTTAAAACTTGTCACATGTACTGTATATTAATTCTTAACAACCTGCTACACAACAGTTCTACAGTGAAAGGGAGCGAGGTGGAACAGTAAGAATACAGGGTGAAGAAGGTACAGGAGTTTAAGTACTTGGGGTCAAAAGTCCAGAGCAATGGAGAGTGTGGGAAAGAGGTGAAAAGAAGCGAGTGCAGACAGTTCGAGACAGTGCGGAGACCGGCCATGCTGTATGGTTTAGAGACAGCGTCACTGAGGAAGAGAGAGAAGAATTTCAGTAGAAAATTCTGTAAAATGGAAAAATAATTCATTCTTATATTGAAATTACACTTTGTACACGGTAGAGAACAGTACTGTCTAAATTCTGATGCTTTTTTATATTACTAAATTACACATTTTATATTTAAAATTATTAGTGCCGTGGTGTTTTAACAGTTTTGTGAGAATCACCCATCTTTGTTAAATTCCTCTGTATGGGTATGAATGTGCTTGGTTCCCTGAGACGGACTGCCATCCCATTTTGGATGATTTCTTTTTCACATTGTTCCCAGCGTAGACTCCAGATCCATTGGAGCCCTGACCAGGACAAAGTGGTTTCTGATGGTCACAGGGTACAAGGCCATGTTTGAAGGAAATTAGTCAAAAAACCTAATTTGAACCCCTAGCAGACAGCAAGGGCTTAGAAATTTGCAATTGCAGAAACACTGACAAGACTTCACAAAGTAATGGTTTAAATGGGTGGATACAATGAGAATCCCCTAAGTAAGTCAAGAGGCAGCTGATAGTATTCGTACCTTGGATATTCAGTCGCCTAGAGCAGATCCAGAGTTGAGTCCATGCCAAGCCTATGGATAGGACACTACACCATCTCTGATGTTTGCTCCCGGGTGGTACTGTAGGTTGCCAATATTAGGATTCCGCAGTGAGGCTTAGATCCTGGATGTCGCCTCTTCTAGGGTCATGCACATCCCAGTTTAAAGTTCTACAGTAGGAGGGAGGGTAATGTGCAGGGTTCATCAACTCCAGTCCTGGGGCGCCAGTGTCCAGGACAGTTCAGTGATTCTTCTGCTCAAACACAGCTGATTTAACTTATCTGTTAAATTCCAGGTATAGTGGAGATGTGTAAGTGTTGGTGAATTTACAAACAATGCTGCGTACTGCCCCTCCAGGACTGGCATTGAATAACTCTGGTCAAGTGTCATTGATTGGGCCAGATGTTTTATCCAAATGGAAACTATCTTGCCTTCCATTGATTTTGATACAGCTTAGGACATCATTTAACTTGGATACATGCCTCTGTCCATAGTTTGTGAGGAGTTTCATGGAAATGGCAGAAACGTATGCGACTGAAATTGGGCTAAGCATGTAGAGGATGACTGGTGTATGAATCAGTTTGGCACTTTTGCTCTGCTTCTCCTGGAACCTCTGAACTGACGATTGCTGGCAAATAATAGCCTGAAATCATTCTGCTTGAGCTTTTCCCTGAAGACAATCCCTACTTTAATTTGGGCATTGGAGAAGTGCCTTTAGAAATGGCTTCTTCACTGTGTTTGATAATGTTCCAATCCCACAAACACAGTATATCAATGCTGTTGCAGCACTGCAGTATTTGCACACTCAAGAAAAAGCCCAACAGTATCTTTAGCATTGAAGTCATTAATAAGTAAAACTGGAATAAATAAATTACTAGCAATAAAAACAAAGCACCAATTCTAACTTTCACATTCAGTTGTTTTGGCCTCACAAAGCTCCTGAGAGTCCTTCCACAGCAGCAGCAGTTGACGAGGATAATTTGCTAGAGTTCTGGGCTCGAGCCCTTGCGTCAGGCCCATGTAAGAGTGCAGGTCCCTGGGGCCAATGCTAAATCGAGCCTTAGGATTCCAGAGCAGAGTAAGCTGCAGCTTGTGTATTTAGTGGAGCAAGGTTTGTGTATTTATCTAAATCTGAGTCTCCAGCGTAACCGTTTTTTTTGAGTTAGCTCTTGTTGTATTACCTTGTCTTTCCATCTGGCAGTTTGCTTTTAGTATTCACACACTGTAATAAGATTGTTGATGCATGCAAACTAAGCTTGTTATGCAAGCATAGACTATATGCATGGACACGTATGCATTCTTTTACTCCTTCGCATGATAATTCCTGTTCTATAATAATAAATCCGATTGGTGGTTAATTAGAGATGAATCATGTCATGAATCTTCTCATGCATTTAGCTGCACTAAGTTAATGTGCTTTATCAGGACCAGGCATGGTTTGTTTAGCTTTAAAAAGAACTATAGCATTATCTGCATGGGTGTACTGTATGTGGTAGTACAGCCAGAGTTAAGTCATGGAATTTATTAAATTGGGTTAGGGTTAGGGCAGCGGCTTTATTCAAGTTTTCACATGGATGGTATCTGTAGCACATCATTTGTTGTTTTATAGGATCTGAGACTAGCTACATCTCACATCATTCTTGATTTAAGCATAAGACAGCGATTCAATTAAAGAGATAAGATAATATATTGAGTATATTATATATTTTGTGAATGTATCTTCAATTATGCAATGTACAGTGTCTGGATGATTATCAAGTGCAATAAACAAAAGCATATTAATCACACTTGCTGGTATGCTGGTTTATTATTGAATGTTTAAAGGAATTCCAGGATCAGTAGTATCAGGATGGATGTCATAATGTGATTTTTATTTGTGGAAAATTACTAATTCATTGTAAAACAAAAGCCACAGAACTATAGTCATTATTGGCTAATATTTCTGCTTTGGTTCTGGTCATTGGGGAACACGGAGTTTATGATGTCATGGACTATGAAGACAAATACCAGTGGTATCTGCTTGCTTGCTTGCTTTTTGTGACTTAATTGACCTACCATTAATATACTCTTGCCATGAACTCTCTTTGTGGAGTTCAGGGAAGCAAAGGTAGAACCGTATAGTATGAAGGTACAAATTAGTTTTTAAATATTGTCCCACTTCATATAAAAAAAATATATATTTTGACCCAAGCTGTGGATAAGATTTGAACCCGAGGCAGATGCGAATCCCAGGTGTGACTGAGAACCGAGGAGCTCGCGAGTCTCAGAGCAATTTAAACGCGAACTGAAACCGAGCAGGGCGTAGATAACGGATGACTTCGCTGCCGCTTTCCCAGACACCTATTAGCCAGTATCCATCTCACCACACTTCTCTCTCTCTTCCTCTCGCCATCCCTCCTACCCTCTCTGCTATAGCAATATGAGTCATGAGGTAATTAAGGGACAATGTGATAGACATAAAAACCCCCTCAACAGATCTGTCACAGTGATATCCTCCATCCCCTATGCCCTTTGCGTTTTTATTTTTTTAATTCTCATTCCATGCAGCATTTGCTCTCTTTTCCCTTCCATTTTCTTTGTATTTTATGCATAACCCTGATTGATAAACTGTCCTGCTGCAGTCATACATCAACGCTGGCTTTGAGATGCCCATGTACAGGGGAAAATTACACATACTCAGATCTGTCTCGGAGGCATAGGATGAAAAATAGCCCATGTCGGTCCCCTTTTTTTTTCTTATTAAAACAGGTCAAAAACCAGTGATATTTGTCCTGATGTCTTGAAGAAATTTTAGTTTCAAAGCAAGACCTATACCCGATCTCGTACTTTTGTTCTGAAGATAAAGAATTGATATCATTTATAAATCTTTTCTGATTTTTATTTCTTCTTACACTGTAAAACAATCCTGAATGCATCCAAAATATGCAATGATCTCATTTGAACAGTTGATATTGAGATGTGTCTTCTACTTCTTACTAAAGCCTGATGTGTTATTTGTTAATTGGTGATTTCTGAGGCTAAATTTCTGAGTTTTGGTCTTGCTGTCCTGGGAAGGTCATCATTGTTGATACTTACAGTAGTTACTTAAAGCCAAATGTTTCATTTCATAATTAAAAAAAAAAAATCACGTTCTAGAATGTAGAAAATACATCACTGAACAAAACTCATTGAATTGGGTGACGTTTCCAAACTTTTGACTGGTACTGTGTTTATATGAAAACATCCTTCCTTTTATGCGTCTTGGACATTGAAAGTTTTTGTCGAACCGTCTTTCTCTTTACTTCTAAATGTACGATATGATTACTGATATGATTTTATTTTTGTGTCTACAGTATATGAACAGTTTATTTATAACAAATATTTTGGTTAAAGTTTATATCCATTTTTTTTGTCTATGTTCAAGACAGAGGAAAAAAGAGGCTTCTGAAGCAGGTCCTTTTCCCATTTGGCATAAGTAATGACAAACACACTTGCTCTTCATTAATAATCTACAAATAAACATGATGTGCCACTTTTTTTTTTTTTTTTTTTTACAGAAAATGGCAAGCACTCTGGTAAAGGAGGAAAAAGACATTTTGATCATGCTGTTATTTTTTTTTTAAATCCACTTTGGTGTGATAACAGTAACTCTGTTTCTCATTAGGCAATATCACACTTCTTGTCTCATGCACAGGCTTCCTGTCACAGCATGCTCCAGTGTAGTGTTCCCTATATAAAGACGTTGAAATGTAAGTGTCACTTTTCATTACATATTCCGGCTGTCTTTGTTAAGGGGTCGTTGAATATTTAAGGGTTGTTTCCTTTTAAAATGGTTCTGCTTAATAGACAGTATACACACTTCACTAATAATACACACTTGCACAATAATACAGCTCTGCTGTTTTATATTATATTCACACACACAAGTTCTGCTTAATATACTGTACAGTATACTGTACACACAATCACTAAATACATTGTGCAACAATACAGCGCTGCTGAATTTTTTATATATATATACACTCACCTAAAGGATTATTAGGAACACCTGTTCAATTTCTCATTAATGCAATTATCTAATCA
>JAQQZT010000039.1:30445600-30458110 GCA_030068275.1 Clarias platycephalus
GACATGAAGTTAGTTGGTGTGAGAGAAGAGGATGCAGAGGATAGGGTTAGATGGAGGCAGATGATTCACTGTGGCGATCCCTGAAAGGGAACAGCCGAAAGACAAAGATGATGTCAAATTGATCGTTTTTGGCATATCTGCTTTTACAACTCTGGGTTTCTTGTTTTCACAATAATGATGATCATTAGAGTTAACAATTTAAGGTTATTTCTAAAGTCTGAATATTTTTAAGTTGATTTTCTTTTTCACGTCCTCACTCATTTTCTATACCGCTTATCCCATATAGGAGGCCTGGAGCCTACAGTATCTCAGGGATCCTTTTTGCATGTCTTTGTGGGAAGAAACCGAAGTACATGGAAGAAACCCTTGTACCCTCAAAGGACTGACCCTCGCCTCTTACAGTGTGAGGTCACAATGCTGCTGCTGTTCTCATTTAAATAACTTAAACATACCGATTTAACTTGCACACATGTATAGCGGATCCTGAAGGAATTTACTACCTTGAACCGCTGTTTGTTCTCTTTCAGAGAAAATTTTTTTGTCTGATGTGAAATGCACTCCAAATTATAACGACTTGATCATTTCTGTTGCAGGATCTGTAGGCCGTAAGAATAGCAGAAGTGTAAAGAAGAGAAATAGAATGTTGGTGATTAATGGGGGGGGGGGGAAACATGAGACGATAGATGGCTTGAAGGGGAAATCTGTTATGAAGAGAATTCGCTTGAGCTAAATGAGTGCAGGAATTATTTTGCCTAGAGAAATTGACTACTGTTTAAACTAGGAAATAATATTTAAACAGTGTGGTTTTATGGGCGCGGCCACAGACGGCCGCTATTGATTCTGAGGATTTGTCTGTAAGCCCTGGTGGAATGTTTTGCTTCACCCATCACCCTTGCCACCACCCTTGAAACTCTCTCTCACTCTCCGTCTTGTTTTCTCTCTTTCTCACACCTACAGGAAGTGATGATTTCTGGAGGATGGTAGGAGAGAAGGTGTGAGAGAGTGATTACCCAACATAGATTTCTTAGTGTTGATGCACAGTGTTGGATAATTTCACCTAAAGGAATGTTTAAGTTTCTGCTCATCAATCCTAATGTATGTCATTCTGGTTCTAGGTATTAACAATTGGGGAGCTGGGGAGGCGGGATCAGGTTATCAGGTTTTCCATAATTTCCTGTTCTTTGCTGTAAGGAGACATTTTCATGTTTTAAAGGATGAGCTTACCAAGTACTCATCTGCTACGCATGCAGCTCATTTTAAGTGTACTGTAGGTTCTCTGTTTAAAAAATTATTTTAACATAGTGTATATTAAAAAAAAGGTACAGCATTTAATTTGGAGATTCGGTTGAAGTCCAATACAGTAAGCCCCCAACATACTGTACGAAACGAGTTCCGTTCCGAGAAGCTCGTTCATACGTGCCATTTGTTCGTAAGTCCAACCAACACCGTCTTGGTCCTAGAATACGAACACAAAAGTAATTCTAGCATCTTTGTGGAGTTATGCTGAGTTTTTAAATCGCCTAAAGGCCCTCGATGGTAAAACAGAAGATCCTGGCATTAATCACAAGTATATGGGGGTGGTTTGAGCTGTTTGGCTGCACCAATTATTCAAGCAGACTCCATAGATCTCATTTGTGGGTAATTTGTTCAGTTCATTAAATATTCAACAAGGAGCAGATCTGTGTGATTGCCAGCGACGGGGTCTCTTAAGACTGTGAAATGTCCAGGAGCATGAACACTGATGCAAATAAATCACCCTCTTCCCATGCATATATAGGTCGAGAAACTAATGATGCCTGTTTCTAACTAAGATTGAAAAACGATACTGGAGACAAACTCGCACCACCACACATTGCATCAGCACGCGGTACCCTCTTCGCACTAATAAGCAGCATTCCAGCATGTTCTATAGCGTGTATGTCATGTCGGGGCACTGAGCAATTGTGTAGGTTGGAGATGAGCGATTTAACAGTGGCTGGAGTGTCTGAGAATCCCCTTACTTGAATCTGAATATTCATGGCTTTAAAATGTTCTGGTTTCGGTTAATGGCAGGGAGGCAATGAGCCAAGCCGAGAGACTTGAAATGGGCACCGTGTTATGTCAGTCACTCCAACCGGACACCATTAACCTTTGACATCCATCACGAAAGCCTACATAAACCCAATAAAAAACAGCCAGGCACTCACTGTACCCAAAGACTTGTAATTAAAGTGATCTTTCAAATGGATTATTCAGCTTTAGAAGTATTGGAGGTCTTACAGAAGAAATGCTCACACAGCTTAACTGCACCACCGTAAGTATATGGTCTATATTTGACCTCAATTCTAAACTTGTTTCAAAAAAAAAAAAAAAAAAAGGGTTTACCCATCTGTTCACATCCATTATCCATATCGCAATACTTTCAATACTGTAGTGCTGATTTGCTTTAAGTGAGTGAATAAGAAATTCGTATGCATGTTGCATGACGCACGTGAACGCTACATATATCATTTGCAATCTTCAGCATTTGGTCTCGCTGTTTACTCCCTTCCGGTTTTTCTTCTAGCCTGATGATTTGCTTTTAAATCTTCTCTATAGTCTATAACTAAAAGGTAATAGCTGTTGTTTTTGCGTCATTAATAGCTGTTTTCCTGTGGTGTGAAGAAAAATCACAGCATTTGTGCTGCCTGGTTAAAATGGAATAAAATATCCTGAAGGGAACATTTTAGGGGAATACTAAGTTATAGGGTTGACAAAAAAAAAAAGATTAACAAATCATGAATTGTGTCAGACTTGATAAATGATAATATATATATTTTTTTTTAATCAACATGAAAGCAATTTTTTTTTTAAATGTCACAAAAATGTGCAATAAGTCACTGTTTTAAAATGACTGTAATATTTGGCAGTTGAGTTTTTTTTACATTACATTTGTTTAACAAAAAAGCAATCATTTATCCTTTTTCTTAGTCTTACAAATTAAGTCTCATGGCCAAGACAAGTCTCTTGTTCAATTTAGCCAACTTTCTTGTTCTCGCCTGACAGCACCGAGATGTTTTCCCGGGTCCAACGTCTCCAGTCTGTCATTCATGAGGGTGCCGGATAATGAGATCTTCACTTAGTTCTCTGAAATGCTGACCTATGAGTTCACCCTGTTGGGGAACGGAGAAATAAGGCCATCAGCTCTGACAGCTCGGCTTGGAGTCGAGGTCTTTTAGAAATCAAGAAAAAAAAAGAGCAGGGCTAGAATAAAATATGCATCGCCAGACTTACTGGTATGAAAACCCAAAACTAGAATTCATACCAGGTGCGATGCAACAAGCTGTATGTCTGTCTGTCTGTCTGTGGACTTGTCATCCAATCCACAGTGGTGGGAAGTGAGCGACGGCAAGATCATCCGTAAGTTAGATCTATATTTACAGAGGAGAAATTTTCTCGGATGAGAAGCTAGGAAAATCTTAGTTGTCCAATTTTGGTGAGTCCATGCAAATTGTAGCCTCAGTTTCCTGCTCTTAGTTGCTCTCACGGTGTGATGGTCTGCTGCTGTACCTTCAAGGTTTTGACATTGTGTGTGTTCAGAGATGCTCCTCAGCACATCTCGGTTGTAATGAGATGCTATTTGAGTTAATGTTGCCTTGCTATCAGCTTGAAACAGTCCGAACTCTGGCGTCAAGAAGACATTTTCACCCAGAGAACTGACACTCACTGGATATTTTCTCTTTTTCAGGCCATTCTCTGTAAACCCCTAGAGATCGTCGTACTTGAAATTCCCAGTTAGAACAGCCGTTCCTGAAATTTTGTTGGAGATGAGCCCTAACAACCATGCCACGTTAAGTCATCCCCTTCCTTCCCTATTGTGATGTTCGCTTTGAACTTCTGCACCTCATCTTGACCATGTCTACATGCCTAAGTGCATTGAGTTGCTGTCATGTGATTGACTGATTTAGAGATTTGCGTTAACCAGCTGTTGAACATGTGCACCTAATATAGTGGCCCATGCGTGTATTTGTGTATTCATATATACTCCTTGTCCTAGCCCAACAAATTCTGCTCTGCTTTTCTTGTTTATAAGAGACAGGTGGGATGTGTGGGTGACATGGCGCTCCATCAGTCTTCCAATAACCGGCATCTTATTGAGATCAGAATAAGAGTGTGCAGCTGCATTGCACAAGCAAATAAAGAAAATCTCCCATCGACTCGCATGCACGGTTGGGTCAATAGAACTTCTGTGTACTGTTGTGCTGAAGGTCTGCTCATTAAGAAATAAGATTGAGCTGCTGGTATTCCAGCAGGACATAAAGTAATGCAGAGCGAATACGTGGTCCTCTTAAATGTCCCATTTTTAAAATGTTATAATTGACTCTCTCGCTCTCGCAATGTCTGCTATTCCTATTTATCCCATGCTGAGTTATGGTTATGTTCCTGATCTCAGTGCTGTAAGCAGTGCAAAGAAAACAATCCAAGCATAACTTTCATTCATTTCAATAGCAGTCGATGAAGGCTTGTGTTTTTCCGTAGCGTTTAATTGCCGCAACCGAACACGCAAAGAGAATATCTTAAGGTGGACACAACTGCCTCGCAGAATGATTTCTAATGTGATCAAACAAATATTAAAAATGTGAGTCAAAGTCTTTTTATAAGTGGATGGCAGTAACTTGACCTTAAGGGACTTTTCGTATCAGGACTTGGTGCTTCTTAAGACTCGAACGCCAAGTTTACCTTACCGGCCTGACTCATTTCCAATTTTTTGGCCTAATGTGACGCATCGGTTTTATTAGTGTTGACTCTGTCTGAACGCACAAATTCTTTTCAGATCAGAGTTGCATTCGTATGTGGTCCTAGATCAGAGACATTTGTAACTCAGTCATGCTACTTAAATGAGAGAGGGCAGAATAGAGTTTATTATTATTATTATTATTATTATTTTATTTTATTTTATTTATTTTTGTCTTTGCACATGCGTGGAGTTCTTGCTGCCATCATCAGTCAGCGAAAGGAGTTTCATAGCAGGTGCTAACAATACCTAACAATACATGAAAAACAATTAAAGCAAGGCATCGTTTTTCTTCCATCTTTTGGACGGCAATAAATACGGCAAAATAACTGCTTGCTGTCCTCCAGAGAAAAATCTCTTGCATATTTTTTTCTATAATCGCATCCATAGTTTAAAATGAATGAATGGTCGCACAAACTCATGATGTGTTTTAGCCCAGACGTGCACGTGTGCTGTGTGTTAGTGATGGGAAGTTTGGATCATTTTAGTCACTCGGTTCTTTGAATCTTTGAATTGAGTCATTAAGTTCATTACATTCTTCAGAAATTTAATAAAATGTTACATTTGCAATAAACAGACCCCCAACACGTGTACATACAGTACTCAGATTTTGGCTATACTGTAGTTCCAGCAATGAAAATATTAGAACGCAGCTAAGGACATATGATGGCCAGAATGAGCAGCTCACCTTTCAGATCTTCTGGTCCGACTCGTTCGTTCTTTTGAATCTATTGCACTGCATGGCGTCTATGGGAGTCACGTGACCAAAGAACGAACGATTCGGACTAGAAGACTCAAAGGTAACTACTCAACCTATTGAGGTTATGTGATTACTTGATTAAATATACAAATAAAAAATATGGTTGTCTAAAAATAAATCTGGAATTGTGTGAACTCCTGTACAGTAACTGATATTAATTTCACTTTAAAAGTCAGATCCTTTGAGCAAGCTAGTCTAATTAGGCCTAAATGTTCAAATCATCCTGTAACTGTTTGCAGTTCTTGAGCTTTAACCAGAAGGGAGAAGCTAAAAACGAAGCAAGGGATCACAACTGAAGAAATAAATAGAAAGAAAAAAAAGGCACCAGGTTGTTTTTCTTTTTTTTTTTTGTTCCAGCCTTGTTTCTTACAGTAGAATGATCCAATCATCCATCAAGTGATGAAGCCTACAATAGGACTGCGCACTGTGGAGAGGACGCTGTGATCCTCTCGCTTTTTGCTCAGAACTTTTGTTTTCCATCCTGGAGGTAATTGGAAGCACAATAAGTGTAAAGTTGTTTGATCTTTCCAAGGGCTTTCAACATCATTCAGATCATGATCCTGAGAGATATAATGCCTGCGCAGCACTGCCCTGGTGTCCTGGACCATTCCTTACATGGCTCAGCATATACAGTGTACAGCACAAGAGGACTCGTCAGGTTTACTTTCTTTATGCAATTTAGCGAGAAGGAACGGCAGCAGCAGAATCGTCTTCCACTCGACGCCAGGGAGACGAAGAAAGAAATGGATATTGATCCGAACACGTTTTCCTCCATCCCCATCAGTAGTTAAACACAGATTTAACTTGAAAATGTGTTGCCGTTTAATCTCTGAGGCTGGGGTAGATATCCAGTCCATGCAACACAGCGCCACTCGTGTGAGCTCCACAACGAGATAGGAGCATGGCCACTTCACAAACATTTACTCTCGTCGTTTCAGCGTGTGAGGCCTGATCTCTCACGCGATACAGTATGCGCTGCTTGTCACGATCCTTTAAAGATAAGCAGGTAAGCGAGTGTCATGTTGCTGTGGAAACAGAGCTGTTGAGCACAGGTTGAGAAGGCTTTTCATATGCTTCAGGGATAATTTTGCATTCGATGACGGTTTTCGCATCTGCGGTTTGAATGGTTGTTGGTAACGCGTGAGCGGTTAACATTTGCTCAGTTGATCAGGTGACATCTAGATGCACCCAAAAATGTAGCTGTTACAATCCAGCATGCATACAATTCTAGTGCACATTTCCAACCTGGTGGACCAAATGTAGTAGATGTAGGAGCTGTCAAGAATGTCCTTGAACGCCATGAACAGGAATTTCCTCACATGTACTTATGACGTAAGCAGAAAAGCTGGTGCAAGTTTCGGACAGCACAAGATCAGAGATCAGACCTCCTGCATGACTGAGTAACATACAGTACTACTGAGAACATTGTTCGAGGCAGGAAGAATGGAGAAAAAAAGCTTTTGAATCTGTTGCTTGGAAACAATTCAGCTTGAGGTTCTCAGGTGACACTAGAATTCCCAAGCTCTTACTTAATGACTACTTGTTTACATGTTTATTCCTGAAGTAACTTTCCAGAGGTCTGGTCATCTCTTCTAGACGTGATTTAAATGACTGTTTCCTGTTCTAGGAGAAAACTGTCCGTCTGACTGAGCTTTAAAGTCAGTACTTGGTAAGATCAATGTTATTCTTTGACACAGAACTCTTAGTCAAGCTTTCTTTTAATTTCTTTAAAGTTTTCTTTGGAGTCTCCTGGACATTCCGAAGCTCGTCGCTGGACATTAGCCGTCTTTATTCCCTTCTCTGGCAAGATGATGCAAATTGCTTCAACAATGTTGAGATTTGGCTTTAAGAGGCTAATCCATGACTCATGGTGTTCAGTAGGTAAACCCCCCCCCCACCCACACGCCCTATATGCTGTGACTTCTTTGGCTATGTGTTTGGGGTCATGCTGAAAAATAAAGCCGTTGTCAATCAGACGCTTTAGAGGTGGTATTGCAAAGTGGATCAGAGTGTAATGGAACTTTTCAGCATTCATAACTCACTCAATTTTGATGAGATCCCCTACACCATTGGGTGAGCTGCATTAATGCCATGTTTTATGCATTTATTGTAGACATGGCGACGCTCCATACATATCGACTCAATACTGTACATATCGATGATCAAGTTTGGAAATGAAAATTCCAAATTTGGTTTCATCACTTCATAAGACTTGCCATTGAGTTTCACTCCAGTTCTTGTGTAATTTGGCATACAGTATGTCAGGCTGTGAAAAGGGTTATCCTTGTGTAAGAATGTTTTTGTGACAAGTCGATGGACGAACTGAAGGACCTCAAATTTTTTTTTTTTGAAGAACACACTACACCACACTCTTTAGGAATCAGCTCTTTAGGAATCACCTTCTTGGTGAAAAAGATTCTATTTTACGCTTGTTTATTTGTGACTTCTTTAATAGATAAAATTACTGGGACAGGCTGCAATATGCAACTTAAAAATTGTTTATGTAACAACCTCAGCAGCAACCTCATTTCCCCTCTCGTCTGTTCCCACCACTCAGCGTCCAGCAGTATACTGATCATCTAAGGTACAAACATCTCTTTACCCTGTCTTACAGATTAGATCAGTGCATATAATGTGTAAAGGTGCTCCTTTCTTTCTATGTTCTGTATTAACTCTTCAGTTGTCAAGGCCGTCAGTGCAGTACCTGTATGTTTCATCTCTAAGGATTCTCCTAAAATGGCTGTAATAATTCGAGTGCCAGAGCCAAAGGGGAAATAAACACTTGTTCTGCTTCGTAAACATCTGCAGTGAATAAAGACAAAAACACCGAACGTGAAAAAGATTTAACAAGTATGAGGTTTACACAGGGACGATTCAGGAGACTGGGGTTTAAAGTTAAAATTTTTTTCCCCGTTATAATTGCCTTGGATATGACGCCTTAGCAGACGTTCTCTTGAGTGTTGACCGCAGTACGGCTTAAATGAGGTGTTTGTGTTGAAGTGCGCCATGCTGTACCGTTTTAATGGGCTGAAACGCCACACCGCAGCCGTGCAAGTGATTATTGTTGTCCTAAATCACCATGAGAGAACCAAGCAGTATGGGACTTCCATTAATCATGTCATCTAAGTTGCACTGGGCCTTCATTAAACACAACACACACACACACACACTTAGAGTATGGAATATCGACTCTTGGTCCCAGGCTATGGACAAGTGCAGACTCTTAAGAAATCAATTTGTTATTTAGATGCCATTAGCTTTTTAGTTGGGTTTGGGCGTTTCCTTTTCATCATTGGTTGATTAATTTTCTTTTCTTTTTCTTTTTTTTTTACCCATTTCTGTAAAGCGTCATATAAATATTTGCTTAGTTTAGAAGTGTTAGGAAAGTTGTATTTGTTAGATTTAACAATGATTTTAATAGAATTTAATCCAGCACATATTTAGGCAGGACCATCTTGTTTTCCTAAGGAGTATTTTTTTTTCCACTCTTTTGGATTTTTGGGGGTGTTATCATGCTCAAAAACTCATGAAAACACATTTAGTGCTCATTGAGCCGAACAACTTTCACACTGCCCAATGTCCTGGGCTCAACTCAACAGGAGGCCGGTTATTTTGGGTCGTTCCCAAAAACGCACTCAGTGGATTTTGATAAACTCCTCCTAGGGAATTTATACGATCGCCACCAAACCGGGCCGATGTGATCTAAAGACATTGAGGAGCAAAACTGCGGAGGGATTTTTCATATCTCAAACGGATCAGCCGTGATAATGTCTTAAACTTACACTGAAAAATGATTAATAACTTTGTGTGGCATCATATTGAGTGACATTATATTCAGTGAAGCGTTCAGTGACATCACACTGAGTAACATCATATTTTTTCCAGCATCTGTGGCCTATTGTACACACATGCACATCACAAATGTTAACACACATGCAAACACATCTCACACACACGCACGTACAATACACACTCATACACAAACACGCACATTTGCACACATGCACACAAATACATACACACACATTACAAATGTTAACACACTCAACACACACATTAATGCACTCAACAAATATTTAAGGCCTAAACTGACATCAGCCCCATTTAGTGTGTGAAATGTGCAAGTTGTGTGGTGGACCCGGTGTGGCGATGGCGCAGGGTGCTTTTTTTTTGTTTGTTTTTTAACACTGTGCATCAGTGTGCAAATAAAAGGACTTAAGATCAAGGGTGTGATCTCAACTGACATCGGTGTTAACTCCAAACAAAAATAAATAAATCTGCTCACTCCACACCTAAAACAGGACTTTGATCAAATCATTCAGTGCTTTATAAAAATTTTCTTTTTGTAAAGTGAATCTTTTCTCTTTGTCATTTTGAACTAAGAGCAGGTTGTTTCCCATGTCCATCCATACACAGCTTTATACTGTAGTACAAATAATTCATACAACACCTACTGTAGGCCTGCTGATAGTTATTCAACAGAAACATGTGAGAATGTTAAGATGAGCATTTATGATTAAAAAAATATGTACTGTGGTGTGAAAGTGTTTAACCCCTTACTGATTTATTATTTTTATTTTTTGCATGTTTGTTACACTTTAATGTTTCAGATCATCAAATTTAAATATTAGTCAAAGATAACACAAGTAAACACATCATGCAGTTTTTAAATGAAGATTTTTATTATTATGGGAAAACAAAATCCAAAACTACATAGCCCTGTGTGAAAAAGTGTTTGCCCCCTCAACCTAATACCTGGTTGGGTCACCCTTAGCAGCAACAACTGCAATCAAGCGTTTTCGATAACTTGCAATGAGTGTGTTACAGCGCTGTGGAGGAATTTTGGCCCACTCGTCTTTGCAGAATTGTTGTAATTCAGCCACATTCGAGGGTTTTCGAGCATGTACATTTGTTTTGGATTTTGTTTGATGATCTGAAACATTAAAGTGATCTAATACAGTACATACTGTACATAACTCGCTTCTTTAATTGCAAAAAAGAAAATTGACTTTACTAAAGAAGAAAACTGAAGAAGCATTTTAAGCATTTTCCCCCCCCGAACTTATTCAGAACCAATTGTACCAATTCCTTAATATTCTGCAACGAATCATTTAAAACTTGAAACTAATTTGTTTCGGCACTGCTGAAACAAGGCCGAATGCCCTTCTTCACGCAGCCATCCTAATTTTTAATCCCGGCTTGGGACCGGCGCAGAGAGTGCACGGACATGTGCACCCCTGAGGCTCCACATCAGGGAATCGATCTGATCTAGTCTCACATCTGACAGTAATATAAAATGGTTCTCTGCATTGTTTTTTACCTGCCGTAATCCTTGTTTCAAATCTATAAAATCAGTCTTGTTTGTATGCTAATCCTACCCCATGGCATGCTGTAAATCTTAATTTTGATTGAGTCTACACTCCTGAAGAGACGTTAATAAGATGTCAAACAGGAGTCGCTGGAACTCCCTGTGGTTCTTTCCACTCCCCCGTTCTCTTCGCTTCATATTGCAACTCTTTAATGAGACAAACTGCTTACACATTAATTGCAGTTTATACTATATATCCTGTAGAGACATGATTCATCATTCGGGTCATTGATGTGTCTATGGGAATGAATATGTAAGCTTTTTATGTCTCCCTCTAATATAATTAAATATGTTTTTAATACAAGCAGTGCGATATGGGTCTGGCAAGTGAGACAACTTCCTACAAGCAAAAGTAGATTTTGGTTGTTTACAGGTAGGAAGCAAAATCTAAATGTTGGATCCAATCCATTTTCAACTGTTTGGGCCAAAAAAGGAATTCCTGGGAAGTCAGCATTCTAGACATGAAGCAGGTAGTAGGATCATGGCTCTGGCATGCTGAAAAAAACCTTTAACCGTAATGGTATCCAAGCACCAGTGAAATACTGGGATAAGTGCAGTAGTGTAGCCGGGGATTATATAGAGGATTAAAGGGAGGTTTTACTCTGATAAAAGGGAGAAGGAAAGGGGGGGAAAGTCCTGGTTTGACTTGAACGCCCCTCATATATCCATGCGTCCTCCCAGTAGGCTTGGTTCTTTAATTGCTAAAAGGAAATTGGCTTTACCTTTCCTGAAGAAGAGGTAGGAGTGGATGAATACAAATAGCTTTCTCTATGTCTCACTGCCTCTCCCACGGGAACAGAGCAGACTCGATTATAAAGCAGTCGGCCTTCTGACACAGTGTGCACTACATAAGGGAATTCTCTATATTGTATCCAGGTATAGGGTTGTTCCACTAGACTACATTGGGTCTCTCTTGAGCATAAGTTGTCTGGTAGGCGTTAGCTTTTGCAAATTAGATATGTAGCCTACGCTTTTTGGTAAAATGTAGGTAATTTTTTATAAAATATATATCATAAAGTGTGCAAATGCTGAGCTAGGAGGACTTTACCAGGTTTTCTTTTGTGAGTATGGTTCAGTTAGAGCCATTACATGGACTTGGGTTTTATAGGATAGCATTTAGCATGAACGAACATTCTTACACTCAGTGTTGCTTAAAGTGAAGCATGGTGGTGGTAGCGTGGTGGTGTACAATAAGGGAGGCCGCAGGCTTAAATTTTATTTTGATAATTTGTTTAATAGTGCCCTGTGGCTTTTCAGTGATTTTGGTTATTAGTATTTAGATTTTGTTCATTTAAATAATCTGAATTTTGGTTAGTGTGCACATGGTTGTCGTCAGGCATGTGCTAATTACTGTATAGACATTCTTTGTAAGAATGTTGTGTAAGCCAACTATTCGTGATATTCCCACCATTGGTGCTTTGAAAGGGGAAGTTGTTTTAGAATAATCATTCTCACTACTCATACATAGGGTCACTGAAAACAATAGGTCCTTAGGCATTTTTCCTTGTATGAAATGTACATACCGGATTCCAAAAAAGTTGGGACACTAAAAAAATTGTGAATAAAAACTGAATGCAATGATGTGGAGATGGCAAATGTCAATATTTTATTCAGAATAGAACATAAATC
>JAQQZT010000039.1:30460809-30472607 GCA_030068275.1 Clarias platycephalus
TGTTTGTGGCTGTAATGTGACAAAATGTGGAAAAGTTCAAGGGGGCCGAATACTTTTGCAAGCCACTGTATATAATGAATAGCAGCGTTTTGATACAAGGACTTCATGTACTGTACTCACTGAAAGCATCAAAACAGTAATGGAAGAAAATATCCTGATCTAATGAATCATGTGGGAAAGAAAAGGACTAGGATGCAGTCTGGTAAGTAGTCAAGCCAGTGGAGCAGTCTGCATCTCTCTGCAATGTTCTGCTGGGAAACTTTAGGTCCTGGCAGTCATGTGGATATAATAAATCTGCTATATGTAAAAACTTAACGGATTTATCGCTATATCTTGGTGCCAGACACCATGATATACCTTTAGGTCATGTGTTCTGGTGTCCCATGCCTTACTGGATCAGAGCTGACATTCTATTGTACTATAGAAAAGGGATTGAAGATTGCATCCAGAAATGTTCCTGGGATCGGCTTTGGATTCACTGTGATAGTGATTTACTAAGAAATGAATGACGGTATGTAATACCTACCTCGTTTTGAAAAGTAATTAGCACTTAATGTGTTTCTTAGCCACTCATGCATTCGTACTCCTAATGTTTCATGCACTACACTGAAATCAAGCCCCTAATGTTGCCATGACACCTAATGGACATCTAGAATCCCTGTCACCACCCAGGCGATCAGAAAAGCATACAACCTAACAATTATCACAGCATGTGTTTTCGAAAAAGCAAGAAAGTGCTGAGGTTTTGTGGCACAGCAGAGATTTCAGGGATGGTCTACAGTAGGTTGCCAGCAGAATGCATTACTGTAATACCCATAAGCCTCGTTACTTTCCAACCAAATGGGGAAACAAAAGGATTTTCTCCAGTATACAAACAATGCCACATGTATAACACTCTAGTAGTAGCTATCTGGAACATGCTACATGATCTTTGGATGGTTCGAGTTTCTTCCCTTCTTTTGTCCTTTTGAAATAGCAGCATTCCTATTTCACATGCCATTATTAGCTCTTCTCTGTGCACACATTCAGCTCAGAATACAGCTGGATACATCATTAAACACTTTTGTAGTTCAGAGGAGGAATCTAGACATGAATGTGTCGTGATCTTTCATCTCTTGAGGGCTGCTTTAAAGTTTTTGCACACTGATTGACTTGTTGGACGTTTAGCTGACATGGGAGACTCGTCTATTTCGGCTCTGCCGGCTTCACACGCTCTCTCATCTCGCTGGAGCCGCATGACGGACGTCGTGTCATTTAAGTGATGACAACTTCACCGGGTCCCTGGTGCTGCTCATCAGTCTGCCCTACCTCTAGTCCATAGGGCTCCTAATTAATGAAGGCATAAATAATGCATCACAGATCGGATTGAAACGGATTAAGACACTACCAGGGGACCAGAGTTCTGATATGAGTGTGTAATTATTAATTAAACTACCAATTTAGGGAAATGTTTGTACCTTACATTTTATTGAAATGCATTTATTTATTTTTGCCACTCTAAATTATTTTACTAGTTCTATTATACGAGAATCCATCCCTTGTAAAAGCATTTGTTCTGAAGCTTTCACTGAGAGAGAGAGCTAATTCAATATCATTAGCTCCCATTTGAGATATTTCTCAAATACACTGTTTTTTGAGGGCCATTACCTTGTTGTCTCCTCTTTTTGTTAAAGCAGTTCTTATTTTCTGAATATTTCCCAGAAATATAGAGAGTGGAAATCTACTAATGTAATTACTACTTAAACTAAGAAATATATGATTATATAATCTGCTTCTTTTAGAACTAATACAGTTATGACTAGTATGTGACTAGTAAGGGCATAACTTACCTCGCTAATAAGTAGCTAGGAAATGCAGAATTATACGAGGGTGAGTCAGAAATGTAGAATTTATTTTAATTAACTTTTAGAAAAGACAAATGCACTTTGTCCATCTGTAAACAAGCGTTCATATTCTCTCATTAAAAATGTTTTAAGTTACCTTTGTTCCAATACTGTCCCTTGAAAATCCCAGAAAACTCTAAGCGTCAATTTTTCCGGCTGGAGCGACTTTTGAACTTTTTTTTTTTTTTTTTTGGTCGGCAATTCTATACTCTGCCGTTTACTCTCGGTGATGAATCCATGTCTCATCACCAGTTATGAGTCTCTCTAAGAAAATTTCGCTTTCCTTCGAGTATCGGTCTACATTTTGTTTGCAGATATCCAAATGCTTCTGTTTATGGTCTTCCGTGAGTTACACCCCCAGGTACACCATCAGACCACTAAAAACTAATCACTGCACGCTTTCTTCTTTTGTACAAGAGAGCCACAAGTGGGGCATCTATTCCAATAACTGGCGAGACGGTAGCCTTGAACGGAAAGTGCTGATAAGACCAACAGGAGTTTTAACAAAACCGGATTTCAGATAATTTTTGACTGCTCATTTGGAGCAAGTCTTTGCCACATGGATCCCATATTTTAAATCACTTTCCAATGTGTTTCATCCTACACCTATCAATCACTTATCACGAGATGCTCCTACACCTTGATTGGAGTCCACCTGTGAATAATTTAATTCAATGGACATAACTAGGAAAGGCCCACACCTGTCTATATACTGTAAGTATGTGTATGTCTGAGTGAAAACAAAGCCATGAGGTTGAAAGAATGATCTGTAGACCTGTCAAGTCATGTATCTGGAAAAGGGCACAAGAAACTTTCTGCAGCATTGAAAGTGCTCAAAAGCACAGTAGCCTCCATCATTCTCAAATGGAATAACAACCAGTGGTCTTCCCAGATCTGACTGTCCTGCCAAAAGCGATCTTGGCCAGACTGGTAACGAACAATCCAAAGAATAGTGTCGTAGCAAAGGAATTGTGGGCCCCTTGAAGGACTAAAATATACTACTGTAACTTTGACCATGCCAACACATTTCATCTGCCATAGTGATTTTAGGGGTGATTTGAACCCCCTACCCCCCAGGTCCCATGGCACCCCTGCAAGAGTTACTATAACAGTCTTCTCTGTCTACACGCAATAGCACAATGGAAAAAAGGATTTGAATCTAGTATAAGATGAGTAAAATGTGGGGAACTTCAATGGGTTTGAAATCGTTCCATCAGCACTGTACTGTATGTTATGAATACTACCAAGGCATGTAAGTAAGTTAAAAAAGGACCTTCGTGGTTGTTGACAAGGCTACTAGACTGCATATTATTTGTACTATTACATGCATGAGTGGTTGATCAGCTTGGCCTTAGATATGACAGGATTATGAAGGCAAACAATAGGCCACTGGAGAGAGGGAGAGAGCGCAGAGGACTGAGAAATAAAGATGAATAAGGGGAAGAACTCAGCAAAGTGGAAAAATGTGCAAGCAGAAACATGAAACAGTTGAGTGAGTTTTACCAAAGGTCGCCCTGACCAGCTCTGCACAACCTCGGCAGATAAACACACAGATCCAGACATGACGTACAAAATATACACGCAACACACAGCTATTTTCTTACTAGCCTTCCATGAATAACTAGAAGGGAAATAATTACATTAAATTGCACTACCCGGTGTCACCAGGATGAAGGTAGGTTCCTGAAGAGTCTGGTTCATCTCAACGTTTAATGTTTCGTGTTGAGGTTTTCTTGTTCGAAGCACGTTATGTTTCATGCAGGTCTGTTTCGTGACAAGTCTGTATTGTGTCATACAAGCGGATTCACTCAATAGTCATTATTTTGTCAAATTTCTGTATTCATGGAGCCTATACCAGGAGACTTGGGGCACGCGGCGGGGTACACTCTGAACAGGGTGCCAATCCATCGCAGGATACACACATACACACGCTCATTCACACACTATGGGCAATTTGGGAATGACAATCACTGTAGCTTAATCTGCAAGTCTTTGGACTGAGGGAGGAAACCGGAGTACCCAGAGGAAACCCATCAAGCACAGCTAACCACTAAGCCACCGTGCTTGACTGTGAATGTAAGATTGTTGGCAATGAATATACGGCTCCTTTCGTTTAATCAGAAAGAGTCACCACAGTTTTGTACACATTATTTTGCACTTGTTTTTATTTGCTCTTTTGGTACTAGCAATTTTAGTTTTCACTCTGCATCTTTTTGCGCTAGAAGCTGAGGCTCAGCTGTACAGCCTCTCATGCTGAACCAAGTGAAGAGAACTGGTGATGCACTTTTCAAGCAATACTGTATAAATTACCTTGGACTTTTGTGCTTTAATATTAATTTTTTTTACTGAACCCCAATTTTTTCTATTCAGAATAAAAAACAAACCAGAAGACATGACCATGTCCTGGGCTGGTTCACTTTCACCAGGCTACAGATTTATACAGTGCTGTTAGGTTTTTGTGGGAATTATTATTATTATTATTATTTTTTTAAGTATTATTCAAATAAAATTTTATTGATTTGAATATAATTAAAGCCCAGAGTGCTGATATGAAATTAACAGTTCAATAAGCAGTGCATCACGATTTTTGGTATATGGAAACTCTGCTTACATTGCGATCACCATGCTTGGTTTTTCTAGAATAGAGTAGACACAGGAAAGGCTTAATAGTCAAGTGAAAACCTGTGCTGCTAATGAATTTACAGTTATAGCTGAAACATGTTACAGTGTTTATCAGTTGCTTAAAACTTCCCCAAGGGCCTCATTATCAAATAGCTGGCTGCGCACAATGTGCATTAGCCAAGCGATATACTGTAGCATCTCTAGATATGTATTGTGTTGAGCTGACGTGGTAGTAAGTTCTGGCTTGGAGTCATTAAAACAGGTTGTATAGTCTCTGTCGATAGCAAGTTTAATGAACATGGTCCCTGCTCAAGATGTCCACACTAGGCAGCGAGAGAGAAATTGCTATAAATATCTTTTATCCTTTTGTATCAAGCGTTACTGTAACATGTAGATTCTGGTTTCAGGTCACTGTGTTCTCTTAGCTGCTGTTATCCATCACAGTTGGCCTTATACAGTAGGTCCCACAGGAGATAGTTGGGTTGCTACGATTGGGATGAGAATGAAAGTACTGTAAGAACAATGACCAGAGCTACATACTGTAAGCAGAAGTGAATGAGGATGTTGTGAATGAGGTGTTTTCAAGGACAGTCATGTTTAGTGGCAAATTTCTTTGTTCTGTCTGATGATTCACACCAAACATTTGCAGCACACTTGAATAAGAGTGTATATGTACATCACTTGTACATGTAAATAATACATGTCTGTGCTTGCATACAAACTTTTACCCAACATTATTACCATTTACTGATGGATGAGTGGACAATGTGCAAATCTGATCATGGTCACAGCATGCGGAATATTTTTGGTTAGCCAAGACTGGACTGCAGTTTTGAGTGTAAAATGAACATCAGATTTACACAGACTGTCGTAAATATTAACGTACAGTATGTGATTAATCGAGAAATTTAACGCACTACTATTTTCTGTTACTTTGTTTAACATAAATTAGTCACATGATATATATATGACCCTAGTGGCTTCCCATAATCGATGTGCGGTTACCATGTGGTGTGATTAATGGCACATTTAATGCAGATAATAAACTTTTATTAAAGTTTGAATAAAACCAGAGTTGTGTGCTCAAGCTACTTTTATGGTGTAGGTTGTTGATTTTTAGATCTGAGGATCCGGGTTCGAGCCACTGCATGCAGAGCTGGTCCCATTCAATAGATTTTAATTTATCATTTTTTTAAATGTTAATGTTTGTGCTATTATGCAACTGCATCATCTGTTTCATTAAACTAGTTTGTTGTGTATTACTTTATTTCAACATTGCAAATATAAGACAAGTAAAGAGTTTTTTTTTCATTGTGATCAATTAAAACTAATCACAGACAATGACTGTGATAAGATAGATGAAAGTTTTTAATCGATTGAAAGCATTCATTTATATTAATGTATAGTTTCTGTTTCTATAGTAACAGCTCATATACAGGGGCTTGTGCAGTGGACGCTCCACATAACCCGAGAAGAAAATAAAAGGAAATGTATATAATATACTGTATTTTGAGTTCTATGCAGTTGCATGCATTTCTCAATGCCAAATGCACTTTAAGTTGGTGAGGCGTCTTTGTAAACAGTTCTGAATTAATAATGGGCTCTTTCAAACAAACAGTTTGCTTTTCCAGCTCATAGGTTAATTTCAGTCTTTCAGTTCTACTTGATTCCTATGGGAGACTAGTCTTTAATGATATGTAGTTCATTTTATTTGCTAGCTTTTTTTCATAAATAATGAAATAAGGTTTAAATTGTCGGTAAATAAGAGACTCTAGACAGTAAGGGTTAACAAAAAAGGCTTGAAGGTTAGAAGGATTAGGTCAAGATAGGAAATGTGGGGGGGATAGACTGCAAGTGGGTGGAAAACACTACAAATAAACCCCTGTTGGCAATAGACAGGCCCATAAAGCCCTAACACAAGCCAGAATAGCACAATAAATCCATGTGTGTCCTGCTTGATTCATTACTGAACTTTTTTTCTTCATTCTTCCCAAGTGGCTTTAGATACCCTAATGCTCCCAAATCCCACCGTGTAAACCGAACCATCGAAATAAGCACAACAAGAAAACAGAGCTGCTGTTAAATTTTAACAAGACCCACATGGCTATAAACAGCAAGCCAAGTCAACTGTAAAAGAACAAATTTCAATTAATGCTTTTTTTTTTTTTTTTTTTTTTAAACTAAGTTGATTTTTAAAATCAAGAATCTAAACACAATGTTTTATCACAAAAATATATAAGCTCCCTTTTCTGTCTTTTTTTTTTTTTTTTTGCTTATAGCTGATATTTTCACATTTCTGTGTAAGAGGAAGAAAGAAATGGTTTAGGTTTGATTTTCTCTTTTAGGGAATGAATCAATTGTAAAAACTAATACCTGTTTGAAAACATGAAAAACATTTATGGATCTTATAAATAAATAAAAAATGGCACAAAAATGATCAGATTTGTTTAAAGCTGATTAGAGGATATTAAAAGGTGCAAGTAAGGAATCGTATTACTTGGATTTGACGCTGATCCTCGTAATCCAGTGAAACACAAACAATACCTTGTGTCCGCTTGTGTCAGGTATGATGACGACAGACCAGCCATCAAAGCAGAGCTCCCAACTGACAAACTGCCCCTCTAACTCATGACCCCCCATGTCCTCAGGACTTTTGCTGGCCCGCTGATTAAAGTATTGATTTTGTCCTGTTACACTCACCACCACCACCTCACTGTATTGAAGTGGTCGTGACTCACATCAAATTTTGTCCATCCACCACACTAGATCTGCATCAGTCTGCATACTGCACAAACAGGTCGTGACGGAGGATCTCATCTGAATGCACCGCATGGCATCCTGACCCACCCGGACAACCCCGCAAATGTCAGAATGCAAGTCATTGATTTTACTACAGTGCTTAATACTGTCGTTTCCTCCAGCCTGATCACAAAGCTCAATGGCCCTGGCATCAGCACCTCTGTGTGTAATTGGATTTCGGACTTTCTAAACACCGGACCTTAATCTGTTATAGTTTTCTCCCTACATGAACGATTGCTCGACTCCAACACCCTCGTTAAGCTGCTAGAGTCTAGCAGTTGATCGAGTCAGGAGGTCCTTAGTGTGGTAGTCTGATATGAGCCTGGGCCCAAAGCAACAAGACGACCAAAGCACTCATTTCTATTTCTGTGAAAATTAAAGGTTGCTCAGTCTCTGACCCGAAGGCCTTGAAATACGTTCTGAATCACCACCACTCAATTTCCTGTCATTGATTACCTCCAGTGTGCACCGGGCTTACATGAGAGCATGGGTTATCACCAGGGACACCACAACTGTTCCCTTATACCATCAGCTAAGTGCTTCTGGAGCCTTAAACACACACATGCCCAATGAATGTTACTTTCCTGTAGCTGTTTATTCTCTTAAATTTTCAGCATATGGCAAGATACCATATGCTGAAATGGTATTTATAACAAGTCCTGTACATTATTGAATTCTTGTACTGTGTATGTGACGTGCCTTGAAATGAGGCAGTATACAAATGAGTGCAGTGAGAACAATTAGAAACATGGACACCAGAAGCTGAAAAAAGATGAGATTTAGAGGCCTGACCTGGTGTAGACAGACGGTACAAAATAGCTGCCCACAATCACCTAACAAGCAAATAACAATAGGGGTGGTGGTGAAAACAAATCCTTAAACATTTGAATATGGTACTTCTCACCATGGAGACCACATTATGTAAATACTGGTATATACTGATATTGTTTATCATATTTTTACACTATATGGCCAAAATTACGTAGATTTCTGCCAGTAATATACAGTAGTATATACATACTATATCCATATTTTGTCCGCATTCCAAAACCATTAGCATTAACCCAGAGTTGCTTCCTGCTTTTGCTGGTTGCGCCTCTTTCGAAAGAATTTGGAGCATGGCTGTCGGGATTTGTCCGTTCAGCCTCAAGAGCTTTAGTGAGGTCAGGCAAGTGACCAGGGCTGGGACTTGGTCGGTATTCTGGTTTACCCTAAAGGTCTTGAGTGAGGTTGAGGTCAAGACTCAAAATCGCCACAACCTTGGGAAACCAATGCTAGAACAAGTTTGGAACCGGATGGATAGATGGATATTTGGATGGTTGGTTAGAATGGCAATCACCAGGGATCACCTGAGACAATGTCATGATGCTGATTTGATTTGTATTGTGATTCTGTATTAATTTTTATGAATATCCCATTGAATATCACACTTATTTTTTCAGATTGTTACAACTCTAAACAAATTTAGCAAAAAAAAAATAGCTTTTAAAATTGTCACCTCAAATGCAAAAGTATTTTGATAAAAAATGTATTTAAAAGAAAAATTAATTGTGAAGTCGTTGTGCTACATGAATTGCCACATGAAAGAACTGCGATTTTCCCCAATCTGTAATAGATTGCACACTGTTAAACTGTCATGGTTACAGCGAAGACAGTTGTGCGCTTAGGTTAGAAAAGACCCACATATGAGAGTGGTGGTCAGATGTCCACATACTTTTGCCATTGTGGAGCACCATGATGAGGCAGAAACCTTTATATAGGCTAATTTGATTTAAATACAAGTTTGGACATATGAAACTAGCAATGATCAACTACAATAAAAAAAATACTGTCTAAAATGACTCCACCTGACTTGGACCAAAAAAATGTAACTTCATTTTATTTCATTGACACTTCAACAGATCTTTTGCAATAAGAAGCCGCAGTGGTGTAACACCTCCAGCACGTTCTTGTTGGTTATTTATATTTACAGTACAGAGGGTGTTTTGATTCATTCATTTTGTATGACGAATTCCAAAACACTGGCTTGTTAATAATGAATAAAACATTTGTTTGTGTTGCTCAGCATATTGCCCTGGATGCTAATGAATGTGACGGCAAACCCAAGGTGATTCAGAGTAACGAGGCGAAGTTATGATCAAAGAGCATACGATCGCGTACTGAAACTGCAGCTCCAGAATCCGGCGCATACTCGAGGAAAAGTCCAACGTGGTGTCACAACATTTACTCTTTTTTTTTTTTTCTTTTTTCTTTTTAAACTTACTTTTCACTTTGTTTAACTCTTTGGACTAGCTAATGCCTCGAGTCATATCCTTTGTTTTTTGTTTTTTTTCTTAGCATTAACCTTTCTAAAAATATTTGACATAACTAAAGTATTTTATGCATTAATCTTATATCTCAGCAATATGTAATTAATTAATAAATACATTGGATATACCATATAACCATTTATATAGTCTTACGGTATGTTGACGACCGTGTCTGCGTTTTTTGATCCCCTTTATGTGAATGTACTGTATGAAACGGCCTACATACTGTAAAAGCTGCATTTCCATTTTACTATACGTACCTCTGACTCTGATGTGTTACACAGAGACCTCGTCTCAAACACTCTGGCCGCGCTTGCTGACTCACTATCCAGCTACTACAGTATATCAGCAGCAGTGGTATGACAAGTGTTGCATCGCAACAAACTCTTAGACAAGTCAGTGTTTTGCTTCATATCACTCTGTCTTTCTCATACACACTCAAACACACACAGACGCGGTCCCTAAGGGTCAAGAGGGAAGAATGATCTCGCTTTGATTGCTGCGTGGCTGCAGTCTGTCCTCGGGTGAGCTGAGAGTTTCGGCGGGAACCTGTAGTAAATAATCCCTTCTGGGGAGACGAGAGAGAGAGAAAGGGGAATACTACAGAGTACCACTTCAGTATAAGTGGAATTTAAGCAAACAAAAGCAGTTTGGCAGGGTTAAAAGGACGGAAAGACACTTCTAGTCAAAATCGCTTGCTCTTACACACGCAGGCCAAAGCACAGCGCATGAGAAGCTGCTAGTTAACAATCCAGAGCAGGTAGAAGAATCAAAGCCGGAGGTGGACTAAAGGACATGCCCTTTTTTTAACGTCTAGTCGTTTATAATTCATCCTCTCACTGTTCTGATTCTGATATTCTCGGGGATTGATTTGCTCCACCCCTCCGCCCTTCCCCTTCTGTAATCTGTTCCTAAATAAGAGCTGACATCTATAAAATATTCATGCCTTTTCTTGCACCTACTGCTCCTCATTCAAGAGTATTTTACCTCTTTTGCTTGCTCATGTTCAGGCTCAGATCAGTGACATACATATGATGATGTATTATAAGGGGGAAAAGTCTACAACCAATATTTTTAAAAGAACATGTACAGTAAGTGTTTAAGTGATTTATCCTGGTCAGAATAAGAGTGGATCTGAAGTCTGTCCTGGGAACGCTGGGGATAAACCAGACGCACGTCCTGAATAGGACACCAGTCTGTTCAAGGATGGCATATAGAGTATTAGGTATAAATACCTATATTAGCATATAGGTGATTTTAAGGATTGTGTGTGTATATTCATTGCAGATCAGCCTATAGTACTGACGTGTCCATTTGGAAGGAAACCTAAGAAATCAGAAGAGCTCCGATATGAGAAAAGACAAGTGGTGCTTGTGGACAGGTGCCTGCCAAGTAAAGAGCGTGACAAATCACATGGACGTCATGGCACTGTGACCTCTAGTGGCCAAGTATGGATTTGTCATGCCCTGATATCTCATCGGCCTAGGGTTAGGGTTAGCAGCATGTTATATGAACAGTATATATTAAGAGGATATTGCTTAAATATTAGGTTTCAGTTAAGTGAACATTGTGAAGGAATTCTGCACTGATATTTTTGCTGCTTTGACAGTTTGTACTGAATTCTCATGTCATTTGCTGTATGATGTTTTAAAGATTATGTGCACTGATACAGATACGTTTTCGATATTACAGTACAGCTACAAAGTAGTTTTACAGTATGTTAGGTTTATTTGAGGTTTGCTGTCCATTTAGTTTTAGGTTTTCACCATTTAGTTTATTTAGATTCGTGTCCGAATTGATTAAGCCTTGGTTTTCCGTTTGTCTTTACATCCGTAAATTTGCAGAGGGAAAGTTTCTAATATACAATTGATTTATGCAAATGATGTTCTGGCCCAACCACTCAGATTGTACAAAGTGAAAGCAGTAGTAATTAATGACGTCTAAAAGAATACCTCTACATGCAAGTGCTTTCCTTTTAAGAAAAAAAAAAAAATTAGTAGAAAATACTGACTGAAGAAACAACAGAATACAAAAAAGAAAAAATAAATTGTTTTCTTTAACCCTAGCTATATTCACATTAATCATCAGTTAAACAAGAAGTTCCAACCACAATCTATCTATCTATCTATCTATCTATCTATCTATCTATCTATCTATCTATCTATCTATCTATCTATCTATCTAT
>JAQQZT010000039.1:30474479-30495418 GCA_030068275.1 Clarias platycephalus
TTGACCCTTGCTTTGCTTACTGGATTTATTCTATTGGATAGCCGCCTGCCCTGACTCTTCTGCCTGGACTTTACTCTTCCTCTGGATCATCTATATTGCTCGGTTTGCTCCTACTTTACCCTGATCTGCATGTTTATGAATGTTATTGTTATTAAAGTTGCATATGGATCATAACCCTGCTGGCTCGGCGTCACAACATCAAAGAAAAAAACAAGAAGGGACATTTTATAGCTTATTACTTTTTAACATGAAATTTTTTAGAAAATGTTGGCCAGTGGTTAGTGATTACACTGAAAGAGGGCAGTTAAAGTTCGTGCAGAAACAGAACGCCTTTGGTGATCAAATCCGCTTTTTTTCCCTGAGAGCATCACATACTGTAACTGAGGGTTTACTTGAACAACTCACTGACACAAACAGTCGCCTGTAAAATGTTTGCACCATTGAAATGTTTTACTGCAGCTAAGAATCTCATCGCTGTACTGTGCTCAAAGTCTTCTGTCCATCGCTTTTACAGCTTTCTTCAAAGGAAGTTCACCAGTCCCAATTTGACTTGAACGTCCCTTGTCCATTTCATGCCTCTCGTAATTTTATTAATACTATTAAATATGAGATCATATTTTACTTATCCATGGAAAGTATATTATAATAACAAGCATGATTTTGATATATTCTTTTTTGTTTGTTTGTTTTTGTAGTCTTAGGTTTAAGACTTTTGGGGAAAACAAACAAACAAAACAAAAAAACCCTTTAAAGGTTTTTATTCATTTTGAAACCAAAACACCTTCATAAAAGAAAAAAGCCATAGCAGAAACTATCAATTTGGGAACAAATTAAGTTTATAAGATGACACATGTTTGTGCTTTCTTTAAAAAAAAAAAGAAGTTAAATATTGAAAAAACATTAATAAACATAATTAAGATTAATGAACAGAAAATGTATTTTCCTGATAAACCAGACATCCAGGGACGAACGAGAAAGATAACGACGCAGCTTCACAAGAGCAGACAAAAAAAAAGCAATTACCGGGTGTCATTTTCACTGACCTGACTTCGTATATGAATAATATAATCTATGGTCATTGCAGTGCAAGTAGACCTGTACTTGATTCAGTCATTAAAAAAAAAAAAAGATAACCAACAATGGGGTGTTGGGATGAAGTGGAGTTTACTATCCAGCCCTCCTTGGGAAGCAGAGAGAGAGAGAGAGAGAGAGACGTTGCATAAGCTCACGTCACAAGGAAAGGTCAAAGCAGTGGCAGACATGAGTGAGAGAGGTGAGAAAAAATTGTTATTGAGGAAAACACAGCAGAGAAAATACCAGTTTATGGCAAAGATCATTTTGTCCATTGTGCCCTTATTCGTCAACTGTTAGACTTAAAAATAATAATAAATAAATAAAAGGGTAATTTTGCCTGATGTCACTTTCAAAATGGCATGTGTTGTAGTTTTGCCTCTCTCTCTCTCTCTCTCTCATATGTGTATATATACATATATATATATACATACTGTATGTGTAGATGTAGATATATAATGTAGAGATCAATAAGATTCAAGACCTTAAAATGGAATTTTAATTGATGTAATTTTTTTGATAGTTTTTTGAAGTCATACAGTAGTGCAACCTGAACTAGCCATTTATAAAGCATTGAGAGATACCGGTCATTAATTCTCAGTTCTAAGATAACAGATTTGACATTGCAGCAAACACCTGCGGCCCTTGTAATCGGGTCACGTGGTGCATCGTTGGCCTGCAGATAATGGGAATGAGCTGAGATGTGAATGAGGTCTGTGTTGGGATGACAGGGTCTTTTATGGATGGCCCATCATCTACCGCGCCCTTAAGAGGTAGCTCCATTTTCAGGTGGCCATTAGAAGGCGCGTGGCTGCGTGACGCTTTTTCCAAGATGCAATTTCCCAGATGCACACGCTTGCAACTAAATAGCGATGGTCCCTCGTCCTCTGGCTGGCTGTCATCAGCTCATATTAGAGTGTTTATCTGGATGATGTAGGCCTAGCACTTCCTAGAACACATTAATGCCTGTGTCCACGTTGCATCAGAGAAATGTAAAGGCAGTAGAAACTGATGGGTAGTGCACGGAGTTCCTGGGGGAAAAGTGTCTTTTAGTATGGTAATGTATTGGACAAAAAATGTTAACCACACATGTAAACCATCTCCATGAAAATTCTCCAGGTCAGTGACTATATTTTATGTTGAAGTAGGAGTGGACATGTCTGTTTACATCGTAGAAAATCTGTAGAGGATCAAATACAATAATTCCCCCACTGTATATTAAATGCACTGCTTTAGAAATCATTTTATGGCATTGAGTTGTTAAGTAAAAGCTCCATCTCCAGATCAGGAACTATACCATTTGGTGGTGAAGAGAGAATAGGGGTAGTGGGCATGCATGTTTATACCCATTTACACATAAGGTATGCGATGCAGTAGTAGGAACTGTTCCATAACATTTAACGCAACTCTAACTACTATAGCTACTGGTTGCAGCGCTGGTCCCAGGTCCAGGTAACATGGAGGATTGTGTCAGGAAGGGCATCCGGCATTAAACCCGTGAAAAAACTGTGTGCGGAAAAGCATGTGATGGTCCACTGCAGCGGCCTAAAAAATGGCATGATGATGGCATAAATGTTTATTTTGCATTTACATAGTGGTCATGTAACTTTACAAAGTAATTTAATGTTATTAATATAAGTGTTATGTGAATATTCTAGCGTAAATACTGTATGCCATGAGATATTACCTGAAAAGATACTTTGCTAATGTGTCAATTAATTTGAAAGTGTGATGTTATATGTATAATGCATAGATATTTTTAAAGCATTTATACCTTTCCTCTCATAAAAAACATTAAATGCATCATTTTGGAAATAAGTTTGTAACATCATCTTGTTAACTATTTCACATTTTGTCATAGCAGGTAACTGCGACAGCATGGATATGGATTATGGATGCATATCTAAAATGGGCTCTGCAATATGAGTGCAATCCTCAACCTGTGTTGACACTGGCCCAATTATCCGGGTCTCCCATTGTCGTGGAGACAGGCATGGCGTAGCACGTCGGCGCCCAACCATGCCACTCTCGCTGCGAGGAACACAACATCGGTGCCAAAAATCAGGAGCTACAGGATGGCACGGATGCCCGCTGTGCTTGATGGTCAAACTAATAAATGTCTATGGGTACTGTCGCTGCATATTTTCGTCTGGAGTGAACTCGGGAAGCACATTACTGCGCTGTTAATCCTTTTATATGCTAAATGAGATCAATGTTTCTTGGTAATAGCAGGCATGCATGTTATAGTAGATACATCTGGCATTAATAGTGATGCAATATATGTAACAACTACAGTGGTTAGCTTGATTTGTAGTTAACTCACTTTAACTTTGGTTTAAAAAAAGTCTTGCTTTGTAACAGTATTATAGTGAATTATTTCATTTATATTAGGAGTACAATGGTGTCCAGATTTTTCCCTCCCAAAAGAGACCAGTGCTGAATAACTATGTAGATATGTATAATTATAAATAGAAATATGGAATGTAGAACTGAATTTCAGTGAAATTCAGGTTGGTATTATAAGCCCATGGATCAAGAATTTGCATAATAAAGTACATTTACTCTGAATTCAAAAAACAAAACAAACAAAAAAAAAACTTCTAAACATTTTCCAACCTGGTTGCAAGTATGTATTATCCTTGGTGTTTTCCACTCAGGTCAGGGTTGCAGGCTCTACGTTTGACTTCACTAAACGTGTTCGTCTTTTTCCTTTATTTTCTATATGATTAGGCAGATTAAACAAGCCAGACAACATCTACTGTATGAGCTATAGTACTGCATTTATTTTAAAACCGTACCCTGTCTGGATGAATGAGCACAGTCTTGTGCTCGGTATGAACATTGATGACACTTCAGGATGTGCTATAAAAATAGCAGACATTACTCATGCTTCAACATGCATGTTTTTTCTGATATCATCGTTGGAAACCGTAAATACCTTCATCTCGATGACCATGTATAGATTTCTCCACAAGGTTCACTGCTAAGCTGGGAAACATAAACTGGCATTCTGTTTTGAGTGCGAGTATGATGGCTATTGAAAATGTAATTGCCACTTAAAAATTGATGAGGCAAAAACTTGGAAAGGAGGCCATAAAGAGCAATGAATATCCAGTAGCTTAAAATCAATCAGGCGACAGCAATGAGAAAGAATGAGAGAGAGGTTGTGTCTTACTGTTCTTTAATTTAGGGTTTGACGGTACCTTTGACGGACTCATTGTAGTTTGGGCGACATTCAAAGAGAGCTCAGACTCCTCCACTACTTCCTGTTGCTACTTCAAAATGCCTTATACTTCTCACACCGAGCTGTGGCATCCTTTACAGATGCTTAAGGGTAGGACGTGCTATGAATAAGCATGCAAGCATAATTTTCCAGTGCACCCTTTAATGAACCCACAGAGCCATTTGTGCACATTTTACACAGTCATGCAAAATTCTACTTGATTTATTTACTAATTATAAATCAAGTGGAATTTTGCATCAGTTGCAAATGTCATGAATTGTGCTTGGTTATGAGGATATATCATTCAGGACCTTTATTTAAAGGTTTAAAGGCTTTTCACCATCCGTGGGCTAACAGTGGACCTACTTACTATAAGCTCAGGCCAAAAATGTTACTCTACATACCCTGATTTAATGTTCTTGTGGCTTGTTGCAAATTTGACAACAGCTATTTCCTAGCTTTTATATTGAACAAACACTAGGTCAAGCATTCTGAAAATAATTATCGGCACTGATTGGAACAGCACCCATACAACAGATGGAGCAAATAGTGGAGCTTGCTGCACGTGAAGCCAGAAGGACAGATGGGGTAAGAAGGGGGATGCAAAACAGACTGAAGCAGAACAGACTGCAGGAGAGAAGAATTCCGGAATAAAATCTAAATGCATCCTCTCACTCTCTTGCATACTTTTTTAAGCACATCTGGAACCAGCAGTGAGATTTGATCCAAATCTCAATCTTAATATTTAATTAACTGAATTTGACAGTTGCAGTACTGGTGGGCTAAACTAATTACTCATTTCCTGAATGTGATTTAAGCTTTAGCATACATAAGAGACCAATGTTTAAGCATATATTAATGTAGGAACTGTGAGGCAATGGATAAACCCATGACACTCACCATCAGTAAGCACTTTATCCTCATTAGGGTGGCAGTGGTTTATTTGACACGCTGCCTAAGTGTCTAGTATTGTAGACATTTGTTTGTGAGAGAATCATAGAACATACAGTACACAAACCCTAGCCTGGCCTAACCTAACCTTGTGTAAGGATTGAACCAGAGACCCTCAAATTGTAACCTAATAGTGACATATCCATTGTACCACAGTGAGACTCTAAAGCCGTTAGAGTTTTTTCTTCTTGACCAAATCTTTTCCAATATAACATAAAAGTAAAAGACAAGAGCCCTTAAAGCAAAGCCTTGTGTCAACTCCAGGATAGCTCATTGAGTATGTGAGCTGGTCTCCTGCTCAGATGATCTGGGTTCAAAGCTTGTTCTTTTTTTTAGAAAGACACTTACTTTATATGGTTAATATAAAGCAAAAGATAAAAACCCCAAAAAAAAGAGCTGTTGTCTGAAAGCACTGGTGGCTCAGTGGTCTGAGGGTGAGATCTGGCCTGTCACTGCGAAGCACACAGGATCGAGACTGCCTGAAGATGAGTTGAAGGTGCTGGAACCAGGTGGCCCACTAAATCCAACAGAAAGAAGGAAAGAGAAAGAAAAGTTGGTCTGTCCCACCTGGGGCTCCAGAAGAAGTGAAAGGTGGGGTTATGCTGCTCTGGAAAATACCCCAGCAGTAGTTTTGTGTATATTTACACTATACCCTGTATACTATTCACTCACTCCCCACCATGCTTGGTGGGTTTCCTCTGGGTACTCCAGTTTTCTCCCACAATCCAAAGATGTGGAGGTTAGGCTAATTGGCGTTCCCAAAATTGCCCATAGTGTGTGAATGAGTGTGTGTGTGCTCTGCGCTGGATTGGCACCCTGTCCAGGGTGTACCCTGCCTCCTGGGATAGGCTCCAGGTCCCTGCGACTGTACACTATATTTACATTACACAACACATGCAATATATACTATACATCAATTATATACTACATTTGCACTATATACATATATAGTCACTTTGTTTTTGTTTTAGGTAGTTTTTTTTTTTATCAGGTTACTTGCTTTCTGGGTCATTACAGTCACTTTATATGTTTTTTTAAGGTAGTTCATCCTTTATTTCACATTACACATCCTCCATATAAAAACTGTTTTTATTTTAAGATACTCACAGGAAAGATTCTACTGGGCCCTGGTGGCTCAGTGGTATGTGTTTTGCCTCCCATGCTGAAGGCCCGGGTTCAATTCCCAGCCACTGGATGTATATCAATGCTATCCAATGCTTTGTAAGACCTTCATGTTGAAGACCATTGTACATTAGTCTTTCATTAAACTTCTTATTATTTGAAAATATTAATAAAGTTCAATAGTTATCAGGTGCTAATAACTAAAAACAGTGAGCTGAAATTTCCACACATCACACAGACATTACATTTCGAAATGTTTACAAAAAGATAAATAAACCTATATTTGATAGTGTGTACTGTATGTAAAATGTGTGGATAGTGTAAGGCTAAAGGCCTTAAGTAATCTTTTCTGGGGAGCCGTCCAGCCACTGAGAGGCGCAAATCATTGAGTCCACCTGTAAAAATGTTCACCAGTTCAATTCTTCATGGGATGTGTGTCTTTTCTTACCAATGTTGAAAAATCTAAGTGTCATTATCAGTAAATTTTCCACCGCTGGAGAATCGCAGTAATACAACATGTTGCATGTTATCTTATTTTTGTGTATAAATGGATAGATTTTTTTCCCACATTTTTTTCCAGTTAGTTGATCTGTGGAAAAACACATCTGGTGCTGCTGAAATTAACATAAAGGCATAGAGGTTAGGAGGGCACAGACAGAACTCCTCTCAGAGGTGCAGACAGGTCAAGTAATTTTAGCTGATTAGCTAGTGTTAGCAGGAACATTTATTAGCATAATCATTCTGTCAGAAATCATGTTGGCTTAGTTCATTTGAGCTGCTTAGCTACTGTAAGCAGGGTAGATTATGAACATGTACTTCAAATTCAAATTTTATTTGTCACATACACAGTCATACACAGTACGAAATGCAGTGAAATGCTTAATTTACTTTAGACATTAGACAATGTTATCTTGCTAGTGTTTTAGATCAACCAACCCCCAGAGATGATGTCTTCCAGACAGACAGACAGAATAATTACGTAGGGTACAACAAAATTAAGTACCAATCGAAACCAGATTATCACAAATCATTTCTATATAATACAAATATGAGAAGCAGGTTCAGCATTGCACTTGAAGATATTCCACATTTGTTGAATTGCAGTGAGCATCGATAAAAAGATATTTATTGTCATTGCACAGGGTACAACAAAATTAAGTAGTAATTTTCCTGATGGTGCATTAAAAATAGAAAATGTAAAATTCTCAAATGTAAAAATAGAAGGAAAATAAATTAATAAATATACTGTATATAATGTGATCAGCCAGTTTTATAAAATAGAAATATAGGAAGCACAGGGTGCAACAGAATGAAGCGAATAAAAGTAGAATAAAACAACAACAGAGAAAGAAAGTACAGTACAAACATTGAACAATGTGATCCGACAGCATTGGTGAAGGTGTCTGAGGTGGAATTTGATGTAAAGAGCGGTGGCGAAGTCATCTCTAGACTTATTCACTCTGTAGCAGAGCCACTGTTGGCTGGAAATAGTTAAAGGTGAGAGCAGTCTCAGAGTATTTCATAATCAATGCTGTAAGCAGGCCAGGAAAGGTAGCCGTTTCGGGTATTTGATGACTTTTTTCAGCAGGGGAATGATTGCAGCTTGACTGATTCGGTCAGCTCATTACTCTTACTGTTCAAATCATTTCCCAAAATATTATCTACTGTACTGTTATCTACTGATTTTAACTAAACATAATTGAATATCTTTTTAACCAAAAATAAAGAAATTATTTTCCAAGCTGTTCTGGACAGTTTTTTTTTTTTTTTTTTTTTTTTTACAAAAAAATTAAAAACAAAAAAAAAAAAACTGGAAAATACTGTTGGATACGACTGTGACAGTTTTGGGAAATTTGCATCTGAACATAAACATAATGGACTTGAAATAAAGAAACCAAGATTTTTTTTTACCAGGTTATAATAAAAAAATCAAATGAACTGTTCAGAAATTACAGATTTTTCTTTTTACATAACCTCTCTAACTGAACAACTGACTGCTAATGAGTCTGATGTTTCTCAGTTATTTCATGACAATAAAGAAAGTAAAAAGGTCTGGAATTGATTCCAAGTGTTTCATTTCCATTTGGTAGCTGCGTAATGTATAGAGCTTATAGAAACGAATATGTACTGCCAAATATGTGTACTGTAGATGGCTTTAAAATAAAGAAAGAAATAAAAACACATATCAGACACATCATGGATGACCACTAAAGTGGACGATTAAAGAATTCCTTTCCTTGCTGATGAAAAAAGAAACTTCACAACATTTAGCCAAGTCACAAACACTTGAGGAGGTAGGCATAATAATTAGCTACACTCAAGAACGCCTTTCTGAATCCACACACAGAAGGAATAACAATCATCAAGAACAGAAAGGTCAGAACAGACATGGCTAGGAAGCACCTTAAAAATCCAGCCAAAGTTTACTGTACCTCGTACCAGAATGATCGGAAAATAAGATTATAGAGAAGGAAAGGAAGAGCAAATGACCCAAAGCAACACAGCATTATTTGTCAAACATGTTGGAACTGCTTCACTGGTACATACTGACTTGAGAAGGTAATGACTTGAAGTAACAGGAAGGATTATGAGGCATGCAGTCCTACTGTATACTTTCTATTCAGATTAGGTTTAATGCACAGTAAAGATGGACACTGACACAAAAACGTAGTTCTTAAACAGCAGGATCAGTCATCTTATCTTAAGCAGAATTTTACAATGGACACTGTAGCTAAACAGTTTTAAAGAAATTAAAAATTCTGGACATACATGTAAAAAAAAAAATTTGTCCCCAATTGGGGGGAGGGGGGGGGGGGGGATTGGTGTGTTTTTGAATTTGGCAAGAAAAAACTCATGAGGTTTTCGATTTATGGTCATAAATAGTGCGACCATAAATCGATCCCTGCTATAACTTAAAGAAGCAATAGTTATACAAGAAATGCATTTTTGTAGATATAAAGTCCACATTGCTCACTTCACCAACCATTTACTGATGGAGACTTGGATACAAAACCATTCATGGCATTTTCAGTCCCTGAACTATTCGAGCAATTGCTATTATAAGGCAGCATAGTCAAACTGTTTATATTATGCAATTCAAGTGATTTTCATGGTTATTAAGTGGAATCATCTTCAGTTATCCCATGTATCCTGTATAACTAAAGGCCAGGCAAAGCAGCTCAAGGACGAAAAAAGCATTTGGTGGTGATGCTGTAGGCTGTCACTGAGGTCGAATGTTTTACATTCGAGTATCGTTATCCTAATGTTTATCATTGGTAAGGTTTTGAATTATTTTCAAACCTGTGAAAATGAAGGGATTGGGGGGGGGGGGGTGATAATAATAATTAATAATTGCCATTATGGTGGCAAAAATTTAAATAGAAAACTTCAACAACAAAAAAATAATAATAAAAAAAAAATCCTAGCTGAATGTATTTTTCATTATTTCAGAATTAGCTATGACATTTGGAATGAATATAATTAAGCAGATACGGTTCTGTACTGTATGTACTCGTGCTTTTATCAATGCAAAGCCTGAACTGGCATCACTTCTTATTCCATCTACTATACAACACACGAGCGTATTGAATCTGCCTCACGTTGAGTGCTTGCTAACTCACTCAGGCCTACTGAAAATTATACGGGTCAAAGCCATGAGATTTCTAATTGAAAGCCACTACCTACCGTAGTATGTGCTGTGATGCAACACTCAGATCAGCTCACTACTTACCACACTTGTTGGTAATTATTCACGTCACTTTACTGTTATTATTATTATTAGTAGTAGTAGTATTATGGCCAATTATTCGCAAGATTAGGCAGGATGCCGGCAAGTGGGTTGTGCGAAATATCAGTAGAAGCAGATGACACAGTTAAGGCTGATTTATTTTCTACACAAACAGTAGTGGTGTAATTCATGTTGAGTTATTTAGCCATTTATTTATGTGTCGGTCTGTTAGCTCTGCTATTGTTGCATATAATTGACAGGATTTTTTTTCTTTACATAAAAATAAATTGCACAAAAATAAAAGGAAAGGAATAAAAAGGCATGCTGCTATCTGCTACAGAATAGGCAAACTTCACATTAGACAACATAACGTAGTTGATAATTTTTTTTAAAGCAGCATGGTTTAGGTGCAATATTCCTTACCTATTACTATGTTATGTGGTATATGACTAAAGACGACTCATGTTGATCACAAGATGTCACATGCAGTGTAACTCTCTCCAGGGGCCCTACTTAATGGCTTTCTTGTGTTGTTTTTTTTTCTTGCAGTTTAACCCCCTAGGAAAAAAACAATGAACAAACACTTTAGAGAGTGCACAGGTTAGAGACACAATCAATAGAGAAACAGCTTCTTAAGAGCTTCACTTTTTCTTTACGTATCTGTTTCTTTCATTCTTCAGAGAAGCGGATATTGTGCCCAAATCATCTTATGTTGCTGATATTGGGAGCTCATCAAATTTCACTTCAGCCTCTCTCATATTGATCAGGCAGAGACAGTCACAGTTATAGCACCTTAGGCAATATACGCATGACATAATAGACCATTACAAGGAGAACCATGGGAACAAAAGAAAGCAAACTACATTGAAAGATAAAACCATAAGGGCTGATTTGAGGATTTTGTTGCAGGAAGAGTTTTTTTTTTTCTGTACAAGCAAATTATGCCTTTATGATCTCATGAAAAATGTATATCAATTCTAACAAACGTCTTTATTGGATGTTACAAATGCAATGTAATTATTTACAGTATCTAATATAACATGATTCAATATGTATTAAGCAAAATCATACCTGAGAAAGTGTTGCTGAATATCAGCATAGCTATGTTATTCAACGTTATTCAAGGTATATTAATATTCAGTACAACTGCAAGACCTTGAGTGGAAGATTCTCGTCTCTAGACAAAGAAATGCTGGAGCTCTTTCAGAATGACCATCGGGTTCTAGGTCACTTCCCTGACTAAGGCCCTTCACACTTTGCTCAGTTTGGCCAGGTGGCCCAGCATAGGAAGAATCGTGGTGGTTCCAAACTTCTACATTTATGGATGATGGAGGCCACAGTGCTCATTGGGACCTTCAATGCTGCAGAAATTTTGCTTGGATCCAATCCTGTCTCTGAGGTCTGCAGCCAATTCCTTGGACTTCATGGCTTGGTTTGTGCTGACATAGAATGTTAACTGTGGGACCTCATATTGACATGTGTGTCCATTTGTAAGTCAACTAAATTTACCACAGATGGACTCCAATCAAGTTGTAGAAACATCTCAAGGATGATCAGTGGATACAGGATTCACCTGAGCTCAATCTTGAGTGTCACACATCCTTTCTCAACCGACAGAACTGACCAACCGCTAATGGCAGAGCTGGCAGGGGACAGTTGTGGTTTAATTACATGGACAGTGTAATTAAAAGGAGTTTAAATAGTTTTACATTCGTAAATGTAGCCAAAAGGAATTTGGTGGCTCAGTGGTAGGTTTTTCACCTGCCATGTTGAAAGCCCAGGTACAATTCCCACCCTATGCCCAAACCCCAGCCACTGGATGCAGCGCTGGTCCCAAGCCCGGATAAAATGGAAAGGTTTCATTAGGTAGGGCATCCAGTGTAAAACCAGTGCCAAGTTGTTGTGCAGATCAGCCAAAAGACCAACAACAACAACAACTATGCAGCCAAAAGGTGAGCAGAATAAACCATGGAGGTGGTTCTAAGTACTGGGATGAAATCCCAAATAGTGTTAAATGGAAAAGCTAGTATGCTATGAAGGCTGTACAATCCCACGTTCCACACACCAAGTAGAGCTATTTGCGTTAGAGAAGGATTTGGAATTCAGCCTTGTGTTAGAAGCTAATTAGCTGTGAACAGACTAACATTAACTGATGTGGGGGGGTTTTCCACTGAAAGTGCTTCCATGATTGGTTTTGAATGTGGGTTTTGGCAGGCAGCTGCTCTCTCCTCAGTACTGAGGATCATACTTTCACCCATGCTGGTGACTGACAGTTAGTGTAATCAACAGTTATTAGAAGAGCTGCGATACAGACGGATGCATATAGTTAAACGTCACAGTGCTATTATGGGCTATCATCACTCACAGAATGCCTCCCATCCAATCAGATTACTGGAGTATAATATGCATTATTCTGATAATGCAGTGAAACTAGCAAGAAGTATATGGAGTGAGGAATGTAAATCTGAACCTAAACACTGCACAGTGAATGTTACATGTACAGGGTTATGCAACTGCTTAAGTGAACCTTCACGGTGACTTACTCACCTTATTTACCTCTATGAGGGTGCCACTTTTTCTTGTATAGAAATGTATAAGTGGTTCCTCAAAAATGTCCAGACTTCTGTCTTTGACCACCTAGGGACAATGTCATGAATTAATATATTCTCTCATTTACAGTATAAAGTGCATAATTTTTGCATTGTATTGACAAACAAAGTAACATGATGACAACCATTAGACAAAGTAATGCAAAAAAACTTGCATAAAAAAGTGCATTTAAGTAAGAGGTGAATAACGTTGTTCAGTTTTAGGCTGAATTTACACAGGCTGATATCAACCGTGTTAAAATATTGATGTCGTCAGCATGCTATTGTCTGTCTTGCACTCTGTTTAATCTTGCCTACTCAAACTCATTCGTTGTCACCCTCTTTCAGCTTTGAATCTGTCGTTTCTTCTAAACTCAACCACTTCTGCCTGTTGCAAACCTTGAAACATCTAAAGATCTAAAGTTTTATAATCTGCATCTCCAGGGAGGCTGTATAGCTCAGGCTTTAATGAGATCGCCGAGAGCCCGAGTTCATTACAGCTCTCCCTCTGTCCTTCCCTCACTCCCTCCCTCCTACTGCTCATAGTCTCTCAGTTTGTGAAAAGCAAGACAGCAGTGTCTCAGGCTTCAACAATCAGGCATTCCAGTCTGCACAGATCTGTCCCTAGAGTCACCAAGGCAGAGACAGATGTTCTAGAACGATGCTTATTTGGAAAGACTTGACGGAGTTCCAGAGCTTTGCAAATACATAAGTTAAAGCCATTCATGTTGCATTATTGCATAAATATACAGATGTTGAGGCATATGAGAACAACAATCTCTTATCTACTGTACCACTTCTACCAAGTAGGGACTTAAAAAGCTGAAATATCAGTTGCAAGGTCTGCAATATCTGTAATGTGAAATTATGGGGGTTTTTTTTAATGAAAAAATGTAAATGTTTCCGTGACACGGCATTCAACATAGAGTACTGTTCGACTAAAATACAATGTGACTAAGGCTACGTTCACATTACCAGCCTGACTCACTTCCAATTTCTACACTAATGTGACACAGATTTAATTTTTTTTTTTTTTTTTTTTTTTAATGGCTGTCAGAAATGCTTACAAACTGCATCTTAGTCACTTTTGTATATGGTTAAAATGAGCGGCACATTTGATTTTCTCTCTTTTTCACTTATTTTTCAAACATGTGGTTTTAGTGTCTGAAGATAAGACAAATAAAGCGTGCCCTAATGCCCCTTTGCAGAAGTACATTTTTCTATCCTGCCAGAATACAGTAATCGGAAATGACTGAGGGAAAAAAAAATTATGTTCAGTGGTGTACAAGTCAAAATGCAACTACTGTTCTAAGAGCTGATGCAGCTTATATTAATTAGCCTTGCTTAAAACTTAATATGGCTTAACAGGTTAAAACTGAGGATATAATTTGGAAATAACTCTTTATTAATGTGTTAATGTGTATGATGAACCTAGAAATTTTAATGCAGTAGTCATTTTTTAAACACAAATTAACCGTATGACAAGTTTGACCTTAATGGCTTCCCATAATCGCAGCACAGTTATCCAGCGGTGTGAGATAACGGCACGTTTAACGAGGATAATATGATGACTGAGGAAACATCACCAGGTGTGTTGAACAGCGAGTATCATTATAAAAAGCTTCTGGGTGGAAGTTTTGGAGAAAATCAAAGTTGTGTACCTGAGCTACCTTCAAGGAGAACTACTTTTACAAGAATACATTAACTGTATGACGTGAGAGTGGTGGCTCAGGCAGCTAAGGCTCTAGGTTGTTGATATTCGGATCCGAGGATCCAGGTACGAGCTCCGTTGCCACACCCCATACCTCTCAGCCACAGCATGTAGTGCCGGTACCATTACAGGGATTTTACATTAACAAATGATTAATTGTGATTAATCACAGACTAAGACTGTTATTAACTAGATTAAAAATTTTAATCGATTGACAGCACTAGAAATAACACTCATTATAAGTCTCTGAATCTGTTTCTACTAAAAGCCCATGAAATTAGCATAAAAGATTTATCATTGGCCTCCGAGTGGCGCAGTGGTAAAGTGCTCGCCCTATCATCCGGAGATCGCTGGTTCGATCCCCGGGTGATGCTGTAACCTCTCACAGCCGAAGGCCTAGAGAGAGCTGATTGGCCGAGCTCTCTCAGAGGGGAGGGATGAGAGGTACTCAGAGGAATCGCGTGATAGTCTGCGGCCCTCCCGACTGAATGGTTGTAGAAGCTTAATGTGGGAGCCCTTCTAATGATTGGGAGGAATTGGACACGACTAAAATTAGGGAGAAAAATCGAGGAAAAAATACAAAAATAAAAAAAATAAAAAGATTTATCATTACTCTTTAAAATTACTATACTAAAGATTTACCATGCTTCAGCATGCAGTACAAGCTATCCTTAGCACCATTAGTCTCACCGCATGACTAAATTCAACAAACATGCTTAACAAAAAAACCTTAAAAATAGTAGCACTTACAGCTTCAGGATCTGTAGTTGAGTCACGGAACATGTCTCGCTTCTGGCACCAACATGCTGGTTGGTAGTTTTATTTTGAAACTCAGTAGTTATGGAAAAAATAGCTGTTTCATAGTTGTTTTCATAAAGGCAACTAATTAAAAAAAGCTTTAAGTCGGTCAATAAAACAAATGTGTGCAGGGACAAGCATTTTGTTCTTGAACTGGAACAAATTCAGATTCAGATCAATTGGGGAAAAAAAGTAAACTAATCAGCAGAAGCAACTTATTTTCTGGCATTCAATCCAGATTTCCAAGAGAACATTTTCTGTCACAGCAATGTACACCATGTGACAATATTACAGCTTCCAATTATGTTAGTCTGATAAGAAAAGCTTTCGAGACAGTAGAAATGGAGACAAAACACACGGAAAGTAAAGAAGCTAAAACCGTTTAGATGTTAGCAAGTCCTGGGAACATCTCAGCCACTGAACTGAGCACTGGAATTGCTTTCGACATCCAACTGTTCGAGCATGCCATGTGATTTATGTTCTGGATGCAGCCATACCACCCACCTTTCTCCCTTTACCCAATCTCTCTCCCTTTTGTCCCTTTCAGCAAACTAGCACTGACTTCGTGAATTACATTCATGGCAGGATGTTACAGTCACTGGTCCACTCATTTAGGGAGCGAGAGAACAAGCAGCGAGCATAAAAAAAGGAAGCTCGGAGATGCTGCTAGCACAACAGTGGCGGGAGGTCGAGGTTGTCAACGTGGATGTGCTCGAGTGGTGTAAGGGGACGAGTCAGGGTTAATAATGGATGTCATGCCCACCCATGCAGTCTGCCTCCCTGAATATTTATGAAAGAGAGGGAAGAAAAAGAATAGGAGAAAGGTTTTGTGGTACACAGGTGTCTCGTCTCTTCTATACTAAAGTATAAAATAAGCCAGGTAGTGCACTTTATTGCTAATTCGGTTTTACAAGGTACAAATTTTAGCTCTCTTTTAAGACTATTATTTGTCACACTTTATGAAATTAAATAAAACCTAGGCATTAATAAAACCCTGTTCCATAACATGTTCAGATCTTACTATGGAGATCTGTAATGATAGGCCTATGGTTAAAGAAATTTACTGCTCTGCTTGCATGCATGTAAATGTTCTTACTCTCATCTTAAACCCCTATTAGTTATCTTTCTGGATCTAATTTACTATACATTCACAACAAGTGACAAAATAACAGGACATTTACCATTGTTATGGTACCATTTGTATATCACTCATTCATCGCCTATATCACTTTATCCTGTACACAGGGTCGTGGGGGGCCTGAGCCTATCCCAGGAGACAGAGTGCCAATCCATCACAGGGCACACACACATAAACATGCGCTCATTCACATACTATGGGCAATTTGGTAATGCCATTTAGACTAATCTGCATTTCTTTAGACTGTGGGAGGAAACCAGAGTACCTGGAGGCACACAGATGGAAATCGAACCTGGTCGAAAGACTAAGATTATTTTACAAAACCAAACATCACAACCCATGTCATCTAGTAAAGGACAGACCCATTTCCCAAAACGTCTTGTGAAACATGCAATGTCCACATGCAAATCGTTTCATACATGCTCCATGTGCTCATTTACAAAGCGTTCAATATCATTAACTCAAGTGATCACAGCTCGAACACCTTTAACACACACTTACTCAGGTGGAAACCCTAAGCGTCAAAATTTGTCACACTCCAATCTGAACTTCCGAATGGATAGCTGAAAAGGCCATGGCTCTGCTCACGTGTTTTGAAATGCAAAAGAATGTAGAAGAGGAGGAGGAAGAGAAAGGGCGAGGTGACAAATAGTTTCTGATTAGATTCGTGCAACTCTGGTTTTCCATGTCCATGTGAAGTCAATGAGCGATGCATTTGGGCATTATGAGTTTTGATTAGTTTTAAGAGCACTATACTTGATTGCCTTGGATTATTAAAAACTACTTAAAGAAACAAAAATGCTGAAATACTATTTAGCCTGCATTGTTTAAATGCCCACAGAGATAATCCATTCTTGCTGTCAATTTTCTGCTCCACACTCAAAACTCTAAAGAACAAGAAGAAGCAATAATCTTGCAAATTAAAAGTATTTTTTAGGAAAATGAAAGCAGTTGGTATTTTCTGCATTTACAATTTTAAAAAGTATAAATCAATTCTGAATTGAAAAAGAGTGGGGGGAATTTGAGAAACGCTGTACTCTGTACTATTATAGCTCATACTGTGCATCTACTGTAAATATTTCCTCTAATGGACTAAATGAAAATACCATTTGAACTGCTTGGTATCACCATATGCTATTACATATATTTAATCTGGAGCTAATCTGGAATAATACTGTATGCTCTGTTTTTGTAAATGTATTTTGTCCTATGACGCATTTGTTTTTACAGAATTGAGGGACGACCACCTAATGGGGACAGAAGATGATTATTCTCTGGAGAGCAAGAGATGGAAATCATCAACATGTTCATGAGAGAGATTGAGGATCAGGATACAATTCAGGCCATTACATTCAGCATTCAGTAATTGAACAAGCTTTTTGATGGAACAGCTTGAGGACGCAACAAGCCTATTGTACAGTATTCCTTTTTAAATAAAACTGAATACAATCAAAAACCAGGGCTTTTAATAGGTTCAAGTATGTCTATTTTTATACTGTACAAAGTATTTCAGTAGAATTATGTACAAAAGCAGTAGATTCTCTAGTACAGACTATATGATGGCTTACTTTTTTATTATAAATGTGTTTTACAGTAGTTATTTAGTAGTTACTTCTCTCTTGTAGAGAGTCTTTAAAAATGATGCCAGAGACACACACCATTGTTAATGAAGTAAGATTTAATCTTATACAAAAGGAGAAGAAGGTGAAGGAACTGAATTGGCCAGAGAGGACGTGATAGTGACTGCTGCCATCAGTCACTAAGAGATCCTCCAATGCTATGCCACCCTACAGTAGTCACATTCAATAACATGTTCTGGCTGGCTTTCCTCAATATTTTATGAGACCAGAATGAGAGCACAACCAGAGCAGCAATGCTACATACTGTAGTGATCTGGACTGCTTCTAGTTTCCCTTTTTAAACTCCATAGAGGAGATTAATTGGCATGGCAGTAGCAGGTCTTTGACCAAGACCCATGATCACACAAGCATTCAGCTTGCTAGGGCTGAAAAAGACATGACATTTCCCCTTGTTACAGTATGTATGGAAAAACAAATACATAGTGGAACTTACCTTGTCTGCTTCATAGGTATTTCACCAAAATGTAAGTGGATTGATATTCCCTTAGACATTCTTGCGAACTGTGACAAATGGTTATAAATTTGAGAAGAAAAAAAACATTAACGTGCTTATTTACGCAGTGAACATATATTGTCGAAAGTTAGCAGTTTAAATATCTTACCAGGTGTAAGAGAAAGAAAAAAAATGCTTAAAAGTTTGAACCTGATTCTGGTGTCTTGAACATCATATGATGTTTTGAAATGAGACATATGGATAAGAATAAGCAGAAGGTTAAATGAAAATAAATTGCCCTTTCTTGTACTCTTTTGAGTCTTACCAGGTGTAAGAGAAAGAAAATAAACCCCTATTCAGAGCATTAACAAATTCACCAAGTCATCATCATCGATCATAAAAAATTACAAAGAAACACTTTTAAGTAAATGTTTTGGTTTGCTTGAACTTCTCTGTTGTTCACACATTTGTGTGATTTATTTAATTACATTTTATTTGTATAGTGCTTTTAGCAGTAGACATTGTCCCAAAACAGCATTACAGAAGTAAAAAGATATTGGTTATGAGCAAATTAAAGTTACGGAAACTAAAAAATCTTTATTAATTTAGGACATATCATGTAATTTCTCAGTGTAGCATTTATAATATAAATATATTTCATAATCTCCAAGCAAATAAAATGAGTATTCATAATACAAATAATTTAGAAGCGTTGGCTACAAAAAAATATCAGAACTTGACTGGCAGACTGTTTAGCATTATTAGCTTTGATATGCATGTGAAAGCAAAATAATTTAAATGGTCAAATATCATTTTAATGTTGAAAAATATAATAATAAAAATAAAAATAATAATAATAATAATAATGAAAGTAGCAAAAACAGAGCATGTTGTGGAGTTATTTGTCAACCTTGTCAGACAGTAGTCCACCAAAATCCAAACTGATCTTGAAATTCCTGTTTTCACCCATTTTGTTTTTGTAGTATTGTTATTTAGGAGAAACTATTTTGGCAGTTTATGGTTGTGACTAAAGCTGTATCAATATCAGAGCTTTGAAATCTAAAAAAGGAATCAAACTTACAAGAAACTGAGTAGTTGAGCCGGTTTCTAGAACAAACCAGGGGGATTGGGGGGGGGAGGGGGGGTGAATGAGGGGTCCTTAGAACTTTGGTTGCCCCAATGATCGCCTGACTTGAATGTAAATTTTAGAAAAATAAACTGTAGTGTAAAAATTTTTATAACTTTCCTTTCATACAGAAACTAAGTTTAAAAAAAAAAAAAATCAAACCTGTTCCTGGGCAGGAGGCTTTAAAATAAAAATATGGTCAATGGGATTGGAGCTACTCATTTGTTATGCTGAGTTGATTTAGGTTAAACACAGCAATGTCTGAATTGAACATGAAAGGATTTTCTTCTGTATTAAAAAAAAAAAAAAAAAGGAAAGGAAAGGAAAGAAATCAATTAATTTGATTGCTGGATTTTGATAGGACATGTCTTATCTTCTCAAGATCACTCATTTGTTAACAATAAATGAATAAACAAAAGTATTGTTTACATCATTTTCACATTCACTATTTAAATTATTAATTTAATAATTTTTTCATTATTTATTTATTTTATGTACTTAGATCAGGAATTAATGTTTGTCTTTAATTCATAGGTGATTGTGTGGCTTAACCAACAAAAACAGATACTCTGAATCTGGTCAGGTACAGGGAATCCCCCTTTCCACCGAAGTGAACCAGGTGCCAGTTCAAAGCTGGTTCAATAGCAAATCTCCAAAAAACTGCCTACGTTTTTCCATGGGCTAGAGAGTCACGTCATTACATTACTACATACGTCTGTATCTACTTTCCCAGCATTGTTAGGGGAAATGCTAGCAGCAATGTTAGGGGAAATGCTAGCAGCAATGTTAGGGGCAATGCTACTGTAGCAACAATGTTAGGGGGCAATGCTAGCGGCAATGTAAGGGCAATGCTACCGGACAAAAAAAGCATTTGAGCTGCCTGTTGCATATTGAGTCCATTTTGAGTCCAATATGGCGGTCACAAACTTTTAGTTGGTCATGATAATCCCGCCATCAGCCCCTGGCATAAGTGGTGGTTTGTTCTAGCTCAGCAAAGTGTTAGTGCCGCCATGGAACCATTTTTTTCAGTTTGAGGGCTGGTGAAAACAAAGAGCTGGGCCGAAATTGGACCATCGGCTCCGGACTAGCTCCAGAACAGCCTGGGTGAAAAATGGGTACAACTGGACTGAAAATGAGAGAGCTAAAAACTTGTCAAAAATGAGAGCCAAAAAAAGTCTTTCAGGAACCCTGGAGAACTATTCTGCAAGACTATATAAAAAATCCAAGAAAGTCTAGGAACTAGGAAATTCTATATCCTAGTTCTCTTCCATTCTTTGGCCAGCCACTCTGAAAAGAATATCTAATGAGTGAGGTCTAATAACGGTTGGTGCATGTACAGTACTGTGTGTGTGTGTGTGTGTGTGTGTGTGTGTGTGTGTGTGTGTGTGTGTGTGTGTGTGTGTGTGTGTGT
>JAQQZT010000039.1:30495518-30514005 GCA_030068275.1 Clarias platycephalus
TGTGTGTGTGTGTGTGTGTGTGTGTGTGTGTGTGTGTGTGTGTGTGTGTGTGTGTGTGTGTGTGTGCGCGCGCGCATATGTGTGGGTCTGTCCTGTTGTTTGGCACAACTCTGAAGCAGCCGCGCACTTTGGAAACGAGAGCAAAGTGTTCACTTTGGCTGGAAAAAACCTTCGGCATCCGGACAATGTTTTCCCCTGGGCCAGTCGTCTGGCCCTGAAGCTTCTGAATAGGAAACATCCAGGATTGACAGTGTCCTATTCAGATGGCTGCTGAGCCTCTTAAAAATACCTACTGTAATGGGCCAGGACACGCTATCTTCTAGTAAGGGTATGAATGCATCATGCGGTCTGGGCAAAATCGGACTGCACGAACAATGCTAAAGGCTCATAAATGTCATGTCCTTTAGAGAGTTTTCCAAAAATCTCCTTATTTAAAAGTAAATAAATAAATAAATAAAAAGCAGGTGGGCAGCAAGGTGTTCAAAGAGCTTGTCTGTGGTGTGTGGCTCTTCAGCAAGGAGAAATTCTACACTGCACATCTGTTCGATTTGCACTCCTGCACATGTTTAAACTATAAATGTCTAAGCAAATTAACTTGCTCTCACTGCGCCACTAATAGAGCTAGTTTAAAAAAAAAAAAAAACAACAAGTAGTTTTGGTTCCTTCTATACCCATTAGTCAATTCTTAAAGAGGTATAAGAGTGTAATAAAACTTTCAACTTAAATGTAAAACGCCATAATCCAGTTAGTAAAGAGTAATGGGTGTGTTACAGCTTACCTGGGCTGGGAGTTTGGTTTTATTGCACACTCAGAGCTCTAGCCAACAACATGTCCTTAGCTCTAGTATAAAGATGAGCACTTTCCTTAAGAAGAAAGAAAATATATGTAATGAGAAACAGTATATCTTACCGTACAGTATATCACTATTGCTCAATTTTAGCACATTATTTCCTTTACCATGTCATGTTTATAACGTGACAGAATACTCTGGAAGAGTCCTATGATTCCTATGAGGAGTTGAATATTAACAGATGGTTAGTCAAACAAGTTTCCCCTTCAGTATCTCTATCACTCATGCAAAGCACACACTGGCAATTTCAACAGCCTGTACAACTTAATAATAATAATTGACATTACAGTATCCATTTGAAAATTTAATTCATTTGCAGACATTCATTATTAAGATGGCCATGATGATAATGATGATGAGGAGGAGGATCATTATAACCACAAAAACTGAAACACCCCAAATGCTCTGAGTTTATTTTCAAGTGTAAATGTAAAAAAAAAAAAAAAGAATTATAACAATAAATTCCAGCGCAAAACTAAACCAAATTGAAGGTGTAATAATTAAAAACATGAAAAGGGAAAGAAAGCATTGGTGTTTCTCAAGGCCTAGGTCTAAGACCGCTGCTTTTGTTAATGAATCTAAAGAATATATCAGTTTTGCTTCATCTAAGCAAATAACACTCACTTGGTTCATAATACCATCAATGTTATAATTTTAAACCCATTACTTATAATACACTTTTGATTTATGTGAACAAACAATAAACACCAGAGCACTACACTAGGAACTAACAGATCATGTGATTTGTAATTGTACTTACTGAACTATTTATGTTAAACAGCAGAATTTCCATTTAAGGTACCTTGCAAAGTGTTTTATTCCTCTTATCCAACATCAATTTGTGAATGATTACTAATTATTGGCAATTATAACTAGGTTAAGATTTTATTTTATTACTATTATGTGAAACTTCTATAAAACATGTTGCTCTTATAACTTATGTTCATTGCCTTCCCAGCATTTATTTTCTCCCTTTAGTTGAATAAAATTAAAAGTAAGCTGGTCATGTAACCAAAAACCTACAGTACAGTTCCCTCCATGGTCCAAGCCTCCAAGCCTTCCCATGTCTAAAAATTTAAAGGAATAAGTTTTGGCCATAAGCTGTTACGCTGGAGACTCTCTAAAAATAACTGGTGAAAGAAGTACTCAAATAATTTAGTTATGTAAATGTAAAAGTAAAAATGCTAAAATATACTACATTAAAAGTACTCCATGGACCTTTCTACTTAAGTAAAGTAAGTAGATGCAACAGGATATTATCACATAAAGTGTATGTATGCTGTCTTAAATACAAAAGCCATTGCCATGCCATTTTAGTGAAGAAAGCAGATTCTGCTCCAGACATCACTAGCATGCCATCAAATCAATTATAGTAGAAGTTTTCCTCAGTACACATTTACCAAACATACACAAACATGATATTATAAATATGAAGTTAAACAGAGACAATACTTCAACCCTAAAGACCTGATCAGCAAAAAAGGGAGACAAATATATATTTGCTTTACGTTTATTACTTGTGCAACTTAAAGAACATTCCAACTAAGGATATTCTTGCCACTGTATAAAAATAAAAATAAACACTATAAATGCCCAATGTTTAACTAAATATAAATAGTCAGTTGGGTAAAGTATACAGTATATTTTTGTCCTTTTTTTTTGTTCTTTTACTTTTTTGATAATATGGACATTCAACATTTTGCCAAATTATATTAAAACAAATATATGCATGTACAATAGTGAATGATGTGGAGGATTTAGTTGGTACGATCTGGCAACCCACATTGTGGCACAAAGCAAGCATGAGAGAGAGAATTTGAGTGAATCAAAATATAATTACATTCGTGTGCACGAGAGAGAGTTTGAATGGGTGAAAATATAACTTGTACATGGGTAAAAAAAAAAAAAAACAGTACTAACAGTACTTATGTACAGTAGCAAAGTAAATAAAAGTCTCCTCACGGATAACTAATGTACAAGGCGAACATAATTAACTTACAATCACTCCCGTGGGAATTGACTGAGGTGCTTGGTACCTCAGCAGAGCTACCCAAGAGCAATAGAGCCCAATATATGAGCGAGAATAAGGCAAAATAAATCTTTGATGGTGGAGCGAGGCTGTGGTTGCCAGGCTCCTGACTGCACTCTAGGTGAACATCTATGTTCCGTGAGTCACTTGAGTCCCATGTAAAATTGTTCACGCTGGCCACATGGGAACTTCAGCAAGCTTCAACAAAGTTGTTAAGGGAATGACCATGAGAACATTCTGTGTCCTGTGAGGACATGGTTATGGATCATAGCTTTTATTGTCTTTTGTAGCAAAATAGCTGCATGATCTCTAGGCAGTTTCATTCATCATAGCAATCGAGGCATTTGGGTCACATGAACGCTTCTATCCAGGAGTGGGCATGTATTCCCATAATCTTTTAGGTTACATAATTTGTCAAAATCCTGTATTGTCAACCAATACCTTTGTACAAGACAGATGAACATTCTATTCTGAGCAGAGTGAATCTTGTGACTGTCCTTTATTGAGATAAGCGCCACAAAATAATTCATGACCCCAACCAAGTCCTCAATTCATCATCTGCAAACCTAAACTAAGAACCAACATCTCAGCTCGTACAAGTGGCCGTTCAGCAAATAATACACGAACTTCAAATAACCAATTACATCACTAAGGTTATAGGCGTGAACAGAAAATGCAGAATACAGAATGTTTATTTGTTCATTGTTGTTGGTTTGTTCATTCATTCATTTTTAGTAACCACTTCATCCCGGTCAAGGTCGCAGAGGGAGCCTATCTATAAAACACTGCTAGAGAAAGTGCTAAGTGGTTTCATTATACCAGTTTGTCCAGTTATGTTTGATACTATCGCTCATACATTCGTTCATGTTTCAGTAACCAATTTATCCCGAACAGAGTTAAATTAGAGCTAGCTTCTATTCTCCGAATGCCTGCTCAAGGCAGGGACACACATGTCTACCTATTCATTCAACAATGGGAGAAATGTGGGACTACAGCCTAAATGGGAAGTCAGTGTAGTGCATTTATTTGTTCATTCATTCATCAATCATTCGGCTTTAGGATCTGCTTTATCTTTGCGACAATTGTGCTGGATCCAGAGTTTCTAGAGAAAAGAATATAGTCTAGATGGGACAATGGTTAACTGCAATTTATTTTTAATTTTTTTCCATTTCTTCCTTCCTTCGAGACTTGTGACTCCAGTCAAGTGCCTCTCTTTAAAATGCGGAATAATACAAATGGAGGAAAGCACTAACCGCCATTTTCGGCATTCATTATATTAATTATACCCTTATCTGGCAGATGTCACTGAGACTGAAAAGGGAGAACGACCATAAGACCTTCCTATCCAAAGGGCACATCTAACCCTTCTCTCTTCGAGTCCCAGCCATGAACATTCATGACATGTTGGGATGCAAACGTGCATTTGCTGGATGACAAAATAAATGTGGATAGTTCCAGGAAGAGAAAGAAGTTAAATTTGCAAAGCACAATTGGATTTAGCTCAGCTTCATATGACCCTCAGCTGAACTTTTGAATGAATTTTTGCATGGAACGAAGGTAGTGGATCTTCTGTGATGTATTTGCAATTTAATTGTGATTTAAGACAGACTTGAAAAAGCCAAATCAACCCTTTAAGGCTGTGGTGCAACACAATCCTATTCCAGGAATATTAGGTCCATGGGGAGACACATTGTGGAAAAGGGTAACAAAATAAATATCTTTACATTTAATTAAACTTTATTTTTGCTCGCAGATAAAAACCCAGCTGTGTCAAATTTCCTATTTCACTGTCCTATTAAGCACTTGTTCTTGTTTCTGTAGCTTGCAGAGCAAAGACGGGCCTCTTCTTGGTTTCCCTTGAGCTCCAATCAATATTGATGACCATCTTTCAGCATGAAGCCACTACACACCAGCATGATTTATTGTTCAACTTGTGCGTTGTGTATGGATCTACTCAGTCGACTTGTATACTGCTTTGTTAACGTTTGTGGGCCTGAATTGGAAACTTCATTATTTTACTGCCCGCTTAGAGAAGACATTTCTCTGCATGGTGTTATTGCACATCGTAATGAAACAAATCAATCATACACAATTAAAATTGCAAACTTAACTGTGTGACTGTAATGTGATTGAATCATAATTTCACTATTTCTTTGCCGTTGTTGTTTTACAAGATGTGCGCGAGAGCAGTCTATGTTTGTTTGAGTATATGGGCATCTGTAAAGGTTCACCCCTAGGGGGCGCCAAAGCGCCCATTGACTTGGTATGTTCATTCATTCATTCATCTTCTATACCGCTTCATCCTTGTATTCAGGGTCGCGGTGATTTGGTATGTTATGTTTGCTTTATTTTCAGTTAAACTTCATTTCCCACAAGGCGCCTCGGTCAGGTGAAGAAAGAGTACACCTGAGACGAGGCAAGCTAATTAAGTGGACAATTATAAATAGCCTGGCTGAAAGTCAGTCAGGCGTCGAGTATTAAAGGTCGTTGTGTTTCAGTGACGTGGGTTTTCGTTAAAGGAAGAGTGACTTTCAAGATTATTAGGTACTCTCATAGAAGAGCTGATTTACGTTTGTTTGTATGCGAACTTCAATAAAAGATGACCTTTACCTCTGTCTCCTCTGCGTTAATGCCGAGCCAAACACCCACAGATCATGACAGCATATATATATATACTAAATACTTTTATTATTCATGAACAGGCTAATCTTATAATCTCCTTATAATATACTGGGTGTAATGTTGCTAAACTTGGGCACAAATTTAAATTCCTTCTTAGTTCCAATTTGTTGTAGGTTCCTTTGTAGCAAATGTTGGGAATGCCTGATTTGAGCCTCTCCATATGCACAAATAAAGCCATGAGAGATTATGAAACGAGTGAATTTCCTCTAGCAGTACGGTGGCTTAGTGGTTAGCACTGTCGCCTTGCACCTCCACAGTCTGAGTTTTAATTCCCGACTAGGTTCAATTACCACCTCTGTGTGCATGGAGTTTGCATGTTCTCCCTGTGCTTGGTGGGTTTCCACCCACAAAGACATGAATATTGGACCATTTGGTGTTCACAAATTGCCCACACAGTGCGAGTGTACAGTATGTGTGCCCATGCAATGGATTGGCACCTTGTCCATCCACGTTGTACCCCGCATAGTGCCCTAAGTTTCCTGGGACAGGCGGAGTAAGCGGCATAGACAATGAGTTAGAGAATTTCCTGTGAGATTAGTTGTCTTCTCTTATCTTTTCTCCTCTTGTTTTGCTCCATGTCTTATTGTCAATGTTTATCCAGTAAAAGGTAAAGTATAGATGTTGGACTTTCGGCTGCTCCCGTGAAGGGGTCACAGCAGACCATCCGATGCACAGCCATAACAGGTGGACTTCCTGACACAATCCTCCCATTTTATCCAGGCTTGGGATAGGCACTGCATCCAGTGGCTGGGGTTGGGGAATCGGCTGGGAATCGAACCCAGGCCTTCTGCAAGGCAGGCGAGAGCTCTACCACTGAGCCACCTGGCTAAAAGTCAAATTATAGATATTAATTGATAATTGTCCTACTTTTACCATTCTTTGTTTGTAATTGCTTGAAATACATAATTGTCCCCTGTTCTTCCAATCTCCACCACATTGTCCTTCTCTGTATTCTAGGACATTTGAGTATCTTTTGTACAAACCATTTCTCAGTGCACATAACAATTGCAAGTTTGTTGCACTGCTGCATCAGGAGTTCATATTTGCCAAAGTTCATATTTAGGAAAGAAAGTCTACAAGCCTTTCATATTGAAAACACAATTTACATTTCACAGGAGCCTATAGACATTTGGCTAATAGCGATCTTCCGCAAACTTCCGCAAACAAAAGAAAAAGTATTTCTTGGTACAGTATGTTAAAATATAGAACTGTCCCATCGTTCCCATTTATTTCTCACTTCATCTACTGTATATCTAAAGAGAGCAACGCAGCAGTGCTTTAATTCTTTAGACTGCTCAAACAGATCAGCCTTCAAAAAAAAAACTTTACAAATACTTAACTCATCTCAATAAATTAGAATATCATGGAAAGGATATGATATAAGATTTTTTTTTTTTTTTGGAATTAAATTCAAAAAGTGAAATGTGATTCCACGTCAAGTGAAAGATAAATAAGTCTTGAGAAAAGCTTTGAGAAGACTGTAAAGCAAAGCACATTGAAGAACTTGAGAGAGCTGCACAAGAAGTAGAGTGAGGCGAAGTCAGTGCAGCAAGAGCCACCACACACAGTCAAGTCCAAAGTCAAAGCAGCTGTCTTAGAGGATATTATCAAGGGGATGATAAAAAAATAAAAAAAACTCCCAACAAAACAACAAAGATAAGCTGCTATCAAAGCTACTTGGTCTTCAATAATGCCTCGGCATTCCACAGGCTGATTGCCTCGATGCCGTGCAACCTTGATGCAGTAACTCATACTAAAGGAGCCCAATCAAGTATCAAGTGCATAAACAAACATACATTTCCAAAATTGTAAATCCTCTTTTGATTTTTTTTTCTTTAAAAAAAAATTATAATTTTGAGATAGTGAGATTGTGATTTTCATGAGCTGTTATCTGTAATCATTGAAATGAAAACAAAAATGAAATATTTCACTTTTCATTTAATGAATCTAATACTTTTTAAATTGAATAATAATGCATTTTATTTTTATAAGTGCCTTTCTCTTCACTGTCACTGTCCAGTTCAAGAAAAAAAAATAATAATAAAATCACATTAAATCCATATTAAATAAAACAATTGACAGTGTCATCACCTAAAACATTTAAAATCACATGGAGATTTAGTAAATATTATATAGTGTTTTATTTCAATGATTCAAATTCACTGGGATGTACTGTATATTATATTTGCGCCATCAGAAACAGAAATTGTGTTGTTGGTTATAAATATCAGTGAAAAAATAAAGCTCACACTGCATGACATTGCTCAGTTAACAACCTTGAAAATGTTTGTTTGGAAAACGTGTTTAATGGAACGTAATACTGTACCTTCAGTCTGGTTTCCAACTTGTAGGCAGTTAAATAATTATTCAGTCAACAGCACAGACAGTTTGTGTACTGCAATGTATTGTAATATCCAAAATAATAAGCCACTACTCCTCCACATTTGGTGGCTAGGTGGGTATTTGGTCAGGGTTTGCATTCGCAGCCTTCAAATCCTGCCTATCAGCCTCTAACATTTGGAGATGAGGGTTAAAGCAAGGAGAAGCCAAGGAACAGATGAGGAAACGTGTTGCACCATATTGCTCTGAGCTTGGGTGAGGTTTATTTTGACATTCATATTGTGTAGCATGGTGCTTAGGCATAGCAGCAGGTTCATATTCATGTCCGGATGGCTAATTCTAAAAAGCAAAATAGTATATGCATATAAAATTTAAAATAATCGATATTTCTGAGTGTTATGTCTAATTTCTAATCCAAGCTTGTTTTTGACCAGATGAATTATATTGACATGCTTAAACAAAATGCATCCAATTTAATCTTTCTTCTCCAGGGGTTGAACATGGAGGGTTGAAAACCATGCAGGGTTAAGTTCCGTTCAATATTGCCCTCAATCCTTCATTAAAATGACAAATAGGGACAGGGGATGGGGGATGAGAAGCTTTCTAGAGCTGGATCACAGCTTTAATTCCTATTTTATTGCAAGGCTTGACTTACTGTGGTGCAGGTTATTATCAGGCTTAACATACAGCAATAGTCATGGGATTTTAGGAAATAAATAAAGGCTTTCATCCAGTTATGTCATACATTCTGGTCATCTTTTTTCTCACCTATACTGTTCAGCAAAGGCATATCGGATTGCAACACTCGTAATTCACTTGTGTAAAATATCAAATTGTTTATCCATTATTGTCTGTATTACTCAAATGATATACAATATTCAGTTTTTGCTCCAGTGAGGATCTCATCTTCTCTTTATTGTGATAGAAAACAAAACAAAAAATGGGAACAAGATCATGAAGAACACTAAGAAGAACACGTCAACCAATGCAAGGCAAGTATCAACTCCAAATCAGGAGCTTAAATCCACCAACCAATCAGAAGCAAACACAAAGCAGGTACAAATATGACAAGAAAAAAGTGGAGGTGATGTGCAGTGGCTAAAGGGAGCGGGAATCCAGTACCTTCCAGGTGCTCCATTCAGGTTATGTAAACTGCAGAATTGCAGAATTTCCGTCTGAATTAATAAAGATTTATCTTATCTTATCCTATCGCTTTAGATGCTTCTTGGGTAAAGGCAACTGAGATTTGTTTCTAACAGCTTCTAGACCAACACATGTACTTGCGTTTAAATTTAATAATGGATAGAAAAGTACGGACTGATAAAATTCAACAGCTTAACAAATAGCACTTGATCCAGCAGACCTTATTATTATTATTATTATTATTATTATTATTATCATTATTATTTTTTTATTATTATTTATTTATCATGGTCTCACAGTGATTTATTGTTACGACTTATCTGTGGATATAAGGTCATGAAATTGTTCAGTTTGCACACGGTGTAGCCTAATTGATAATGCCTAATGCGATCTTGAGTTAAAATAATAAATCAAAGTCAATGTTTTTTTTTTTATATCCATTAGTAGCAGTAATGTTATTAAGTAAAAAGGTGACACTGACAAAATATTTGAGGGTCCCTCATGAGGACAGACTGTAGTAAAAGTTAATGTTAAGAAATTTAAGTCACTGACAAATTCTCACATTCACACACACACACACACACACACAGAGTTGGTCGTATTCTTCTCCGTTCCCTGACGTGAACATTCTTTGATATGCCTAACTAATTTGAATTGCTAATAACAGTTCCCACTCTTGTGATGCTTTGCAAGTTGCATATAGTTGTCGTAAACAACATTTATTCAATTGAACTGAGCGAGGGAGAGAAAGGGAGCACGTGGGAGATTATATGAGGTAGTGCATTGTGTTGGCTTTACACGCGCCTGACACATCCTAACAGACAGAAACAGAACCCCGGATCTGGGAAGGAATCCTGAAACGCGTCTTGGCTGCTGCCAGGATTTCTCGGTTATGCTAAACAGCATGCAGATATTAACTGTCATTCACATATGTGCATGCTACGTAAGTATTACAGCTTAGGGTGACAGCTCTGTCACTCCATAGCCTTGAGCTAATAATTAAGTCTATGAGAAGTGGCAGGTGAGGACGTCCTCATTGTTTTACTGCCCTACACTATTCCTGCCTGCCCTAAGTTTTACTGAGGGTTTTATATTAGGCACAAATATGGGAGGACACATCTTACGCATGGTAAATCAAGGCCTGGAGGAAAGCAACACTGGGTCAGCACAATCAACAACCAGAATACCAATTGACGAAAAAGCAACAAACCACGAAACCAACTCAAACAATGCATAAAAAATGAAATAAAAATCACTGAAATGAAAAAATAAATAAATAAAAATCTGCGCTGACACGTGGCAGCCAAAGTGCATGCAACCAGGAAAAAAAATAAAACACAGAAAGGTCCCTCAACTGAACATTTCTCCTCTATTATTATATGCAACACCAGTAGGGTTCAAAAGGCAAGAAAAATAAAAGCTTTTTTTAACATAAAAAAATTCAACTGCAACCTGATTAAATAAAAGCCAACGCAACGTGCATGAAACAGAATGGCTGGGAATGAAAACCTTAATCATAACCCCCAACCAGAAATCCGGGAAACTTAAAAGAAAATAAGATCTGAAACTGTTTGTGGTCCAGGTGCAAGACAATACACACCCTGAGGCCAGAAAGGACCTGTGGACCTAGAGGTGACAGCGTCTATGGTAATTCCCCAGCGGCCAGGAGAGAGAAGGAAGGATTCACACAATACAAGGAACATCAAAAGGAAACATTGTAACATTTTATCTGACACAGACAAATTAGTTTGTTCCCTGAGGATGTATCATTTTAGGTTAGACTTGGATGAATGGAGCCACTCACCATGTCGAATATAGAATTAGGGGTATGAGGGGGTGCAATCCTGTAACAATGGTTATATCAAGCCACTTGCATGAGGTCTACAGTGGATAGCCTATGGGATGCTATTTAACAATGAAACAAAAAATAATGTGTTCAGTAAGTAATTTTATACTATATAACAGTTAAAATAAGTTTAACAAGTAATCTTATATCATGTTAGACCACAAAGCATATAAAGACATGGGAGGAAATCTAAAATTTAGATATTTAATTGCAAATGGAAGACAAAATGTTTATAAGAATAGTTTTGATGTATTTTCTTATGTGTTTCCTTTTGTAGGCTAGACGTTGGTTTGAGCTTACTTCTTACACAACATGAAAAAAAAAACTATCAAGCATGTTTGATTATTGGCTTTAAAAAAAAAAAACATTATTCCTAGTTAATACTTTGTCTTTGACTTTTCTATGGATCTGAAGGAAACAGTTCACTTGTGTTCATGTATTAATACCCTAACCATTGCTATGATCATATTCAATTGTTAGTAGTCTAAGGAGCTAGCTAAACGTAACGCTCACTAGATGTAAACTGACTCCTATTGTCAAAAGGAGATTTCTTACTAACTGTAGCCTCCAGTTTAGTGTAAACCATAAGAAACTGACTGTTGTAAGAATTTTATACACCCTGATCAACCATAGCATTTACAAATTTCAAAAAAAAAAAAAGTCAGTGCTGGATACAGTAGAAAGGAACCAGAACACCCAGTGCATCACAGCCCACCATGCAGGGAGCCTAGCACGCTGGCGGCCTGAGGCTATCGACCCAGCCTCCAAACTCTTCAGATCCAATTTGACTGGGCACAAATGGAAAACCCACCCGGCAACCCACAGCTTCCAAAGAATCCACTGCCAACTTGCTGGTGCCAGCACACCACAGCACACCATCAGAGGTGTTGTCGAGTCATGATGCCTCGAGGGGTCAGAGCTGCGCTGGCTGCACAAGAGGAACGTACGCAATGCCAGGCATAATGTTTACCGATCAGGGTATATAATGTGATCCACTGACAAAGTTTTTTTTTAATTTTTTTATTAAAAATCCGTTATAATCAGATACTCAATCAGCAAACAGAATACGCAGTGTACACTATTTATGGCTCCATTGTTACAATTTGCAATAAACTTGCCCGACCCAGGAGACAAGTTTTTGTATTAAAGGAGGCATTGCGAATAAATGCTTTGTAGGCATTAAAATCTATACTCCGATCGATTTCAATTTCACAAGCAATTAAGAAAAGAGTTTTAAACAAAAGAAAATGTTACCGCTTTCAAAAACAGTTACGAATGCTGATAATATGTTGATGATTAAATTATAATGCTTAAAGTAGCTTAGGATAAAATTAAATAAATCATATATTTACCACTTACAGTCACACTTTAAATTTATGCCTTAAATGTGACCCGAATGTACTAAAGTACAACTAACTTTTCTGTTGGGTCTTCAAAGTCATTTCTCACTGCTTTGAGTATACTTCGACTTTTTTCATAACCCTACCCTCAATTTCAATCCCACTTAGGCTGATATATTAAAAGAAGAAAGCATGGAGTGTGGAACGACAGACAGAGACAGCTTGAAAGAAAGGAAGGGTTTGTCTTACTAACCAAGACACCCGGCATGTTTCTTAAAGACAATTCTGTTTGTAGACAATCTCCTTTTCAGTTCCTTTTTCCCCTCATACATACATGTGTACACACACACATACACACACACACACACACACAAGTAGAATAGGAAACAGAGTCTTGCCTTAAGAGCTGTGTGGACTATGAAGTATGACCGGCAGGTCTGAGAAAGCAACTTGAACTACTTGAACCAGAACAACAGCAAAAAAGCATGTGCACACATACTAAATCTAGATGACTGTGTGAGTGTGTGCGCATGCATATGAGAATGAATGCATTTATATGGTTCTTAGAGTCTTCTGACAGAGTGCATGAAACACTAAAGGGCTTCCAAATATCAATGACGCAGGGATGCAGATCAGGGAGCTCAGCTCTCGCTGTGTCAGTAAAGCCATCGCACACACTGACAGGTCAAGATAGGTAGCAGGGAAGGTTAAGAAATCATCTGGAAGGTCTGGAAACCTGTACAGGAGCATGTCAGCTAAGTTCTCTTGAGCCTTTGGAAGCAACCCTTTGCATGATCTGATATAAAGTAAGATACTGTATATAATAACTTACTGCTTATTTCAGAGACTAATCTCTGCAGATGCAGAATGAACATAGTCCTCTATCTCTTTGGGCTGGGCAGGGGTTAAATACCAGCCTAAAAAGTACATTTAGCACTGAGCTTTCCGGGTGGAGCCAAATGCAACAGCACAAAGTGATCGCACGCCTCCTGAGTGTTGTAGTGTCATCGCTCTGGTTTATTTACTTTTGCAAATATTACTTTTACAGATAGGGTTAGATGGAGGTAGATGATTCGCTGTGGCGACGCCTGAAAGGGAACAGCTGATCATGGGTCTAGATTTCGTAAAAATAAGAGCATATTGTGATTTTCAACAGAAACATTTTGCTACATGTGTGCCTTCGGACAATAAATTTGCCAAAAACAGAATTTGCTTTTATCTCATTTTGCTGTACATTTGTTAATATATCTATATAAATAAAAGAAGGGTTTTGTCAGTACATTGGTCAGAACGCACTCTTTCAGTGATATCTTTACATTTCATATATCGGAGGATCTGAATATGATGATTGTGGTGGCTTCTAGGTGCATTATGGTTGTTTCTGTGTCTTCCGCATACTCTGTTTATAAACGGTAAACCATCGCCAATGATTGACTCTGTTGAGTGACATGTATAGCCACGCCTACCTCCAGGAAAAAACAGCTGTTGTGATTTATTGTGGAACATGCGCATAACTTGACTTCTACTCAATTTATATATTTTTTTTATTTATAGTGCAGGTTTAACTTCAGGCAAATACCAAAGTTTTTTTTACCAAAGCAAAGTTTCATTCAATTCTGTCCAACCAGTTTTGTGTGAAACTGTGACAAATTCTGGCTGGACAGAATGGAATAAAAAATTTTCAGTCAATCGGTATTTGCCATTGAACCTGCAGCATTTTTTTTTTTTCTCGAGGTGGGCGTGGATATACTGTACATGTCACTCAACAGAGCCAATCAATGTGATAGTTTACTGTGTATAGACAGAGTAGGCAGATGTCACAGAAACGACCATGATGCACCTACAAGCTGCTCAAGAAATACAAACAAAAGTGCAACACAGCATGGCTTACTTACTTACAAATAAAGGCAAGTAGACTATGAAAACTGAGCCTTTAAAGATGACCAGCCGTAATATACTCAACCTTACAACATTTGATTTCTTTGTATTAATAAGTAAGATGTACGAAAAGACAGGGAGACATGTACGTGGGCTTCAACCTAAAATAATGGTATCACTGATTACATTAAAGCGGATCAGCTTATTTTAAGCTTTAACCTTTTTACTTTTTCTGAACGTTAAAAATTGTAAATCAAACCATCAAACACCCACCAAATTCACCAAACACTCAAACTACTCCGAAATATTGCCACAATTAAAGTCCACGAGCTCAAATGCCACCAGTTAAACCCCGACAATTTATTCCACCCAATTTAATCCCCATTAATTACCCTGAGCTGGCAATAATAGGGACAGCTAATGCTCTATAAACTCCATCCACTGTGACAAGAGTGTTCGAGTCCAGTCCTGGAGGGCCACCATAGTGCGCAGTTTAGCATTCCGCCACATTAAACACACCTCAGTCCTGCATCCGGATATCTTTGTAGGGAGAACAAACATAAATGTATGTTTGACCGAGCACCTCCAGTCCCTAGCTGTGACAGTATCAGCTCAAGAATGTATATTTAGAGACGCAGACATACAGCTGTGCTTTTAACTTTAGCTTTACATCTGCAGTACAGTCATGTCCTGTGAGTGTGATCGAGAGGTGAGCTGAAGTGAGCTTTGTATATATTCTTTCATCCCTCTCAGGACTAAGACCAAGTCAATATCTTGGCTCCTTCTGTCTCCAGTACTTATGAACTCCTACCTAACAGCGACGTCATAAATAGGGAGATAAAACGAATAAATGTCTGTTGAGCTGAGATCTCCATTCACCAAAATTTTCACAATGATACATTTACGGCGTCATATGTAGAGCTCCCCGGAATGACTCAAATAATATTAGAACGCTGCCGATGTGATTTGTATTTTCCATAATTTTATTGCTTCATGTCAGGGATGTATTAACATTATGCCAGTGTGAGACATGTGAAGTTGGCGTAGCCATATTCACTAATGAGATTAGGGCAGGACTGCTGAATGTCGAATGATGTGCAATGTGCAATGACGTCAAACTGTTCTCATAAGTCAGATGTGTTCACATCCCCAAGGGAGACTCTGACAATTCAAATGTTCAAAGATAAAAGTGTTTTTTTTTTTTTAATACACTAATATTCTAATATAATACTCCATGCATTAGGTATTGTTCACTGAAACATAAGCTGTTGAAGCAAATGAAACCACCAGGTCATTTACAAGACTACATAAGCAGTTAGCACTAGCCCTAGGTCTACTGCACTCGAAAGTCCTGATGCGCATAATTATTTATGGAAGTAATATTTACAAAAAAAGGAACCTAAGCAGAGCGATAATTGTGATACCCTTTGTGTACATGAGAAGTAAGATACACACATTGTGTGTGGAAAGCCATTGATCATTGTCTACATGGACAAAGTATTTGGCCTAGTGTGTTAATTATTAAATTCAGGTGTTTCAATCAATCAAGCCTCGTATCCCAGTGAAGAGTAATCTTAATGCTTCAGCATATGGCCTTTGTGGGAAAAGGACGTTTTCCATTCCAACATGACTATGCCCCAGTGTAATAAGCAAGGACTAACTTTCCATTAGAGTGTGTCTGTCACAATGTTATAGTAAACAGTACTCGCTCGGATGTTGACTGTACGAGTGACGCATGCGCACTAAGACTGAGCATGGGAGATGGTTACCCATAATGCTGTAGCACATGAAGAAGAAGAACCATTGGCTCAGTTGTGATCATGTGACGCTCGGCAGACAAAGCACATGCATACTACTCGTATATCAAGACCTTGCTCGTTTATTAAGTTAAAATTTATTAAAACATAAACTAAGCGCTCGCAGACCAAGTTACTCATAATCCAAGCTTCCATTGTAGCTGCAAAAGGGGACCAACCCCATATTGAAGTATATGTATTTGGATACAATGCCATTACAGTCATTTAGCCAAATGCTTTTATCCATATAGTGTATATGCAGTTTGTTGGACTTCATACAGCACATCCCTGTACCATGATAAGGAGCTGTTTAAACCTTTGCTAATCTATTCAGTATGTAAATATTATTCATAGAAATAAATATTATATATATTAATTTATATATAAATGTGGTTGCCCGGTGGTTGCCAAATTAGGTGCAAGACAAGTTTCCAGGAGGAACATTTTTCTTCCGTTCCTGATCAATAAACTCTGGAAAAAAAAAAAAACTCTCTTCCACCAATCTTTACTTTCATCCATTGAGTCTTTGGCTAATGAAGGGGCACTGATCAGCACACCATGTCATATGAAATAAAGCATCTAACCAATCACAGATGAGACTAAACTATTGTAACCAAGGGTTGCTCGGTCAAGCTAGGGGTAAAGGGTAGCTCAATGATTAAGGCACTGGACTACAGTTTGCAAGTTCCCAGGTCAAAACCCCTCGACCACCAAGTTACCACTGATGTGCTCTTGAGCAAGGCCCTTAACTGCTCAGATGTATAATAAGAAAATGTAAGGTTGCTCTGGATAGAAGCATCTGCCAACTGCCTAAATGTAACCAATCACAACACAGAAGGTCAGGTTTATCAGAAAAGATGGTCAAACAGCAGGCAGAATCACTTTGCACATGTTCATATAAAACCAAAACAATCCTGATGGAAACGTTTGGCAGTTTGAACCTGTGATTTGGAGAACAGTGTACAAAATACTTTCTAACAGCTTGTAATATGTCTTGCTTCTATGAAGATTTCTCATTTTGTTGTCAAACTGCTAGTTCATTGACTATATCTGAAAAGAGAAATATAATGAGGTGTGCTATTATGGGGAAATAACCAACAACAAGGTTTGTACGACCTACCACAAAGTGGATTCGCCATTTCCACCAAGAAGCTTATTTTCCAGTTACAGTAAGTGTGTTCATTTCACTTACACAAGAGGAGTTTGTTCCCACATGCAAGAAGAGTTTACCACTTGTACATTACAGCAGCTATAAACAGTCATTCCTTCTCTCGTTATTTCCTCTCTCATGAAGTAAAGTAGCATGATAATGAAAGTCATGAAAGAAGGGAGACTTTCCTGTAGTGGAAAACCAACAGTTACAAAATAGAGACTTTAAATGGTCTATAGACAGAAAGTTCAAGTATATCAACAATTAACCAATTAGAACTGAGCATTCAACAAGTGACATCTTTTATATAAAATCGCTGTGTGAAGTAAAGAAAGAACCGGCTTTATGAGCAGCTAACGTTGAGGAAATTAACATATTCTAAAGGCATGATAAATTAATTAAGTAACTAATTAATCTTTTTTCATCATATTTCATATATTACCTTGTTTTCTTCTTTCTTCTTTTTTTTTTTCTCCATTCAGTCATTATATAACACTAACCTGATTTTCATATGAAAATATACAATTATAACAAACTGAGACAGGAGAAAACGTCTGCAGATCCACATCAGAGCACCAAATGACATCCACACACACACACACACACACACACACACACACACACACACACACTCGCTCTGAGTAAACCTTCAACGGCTTTGCTCTTTTTTTCTTCTGCCTATCGACCCCTAACAAACTGCCCCCAGCTTGTATTTGACTCACATAATAACCCCTGTTTAAATATTACAGTAGAGAAACTGGAGTCCTGAAACCTCTAAACAGCTGTATACAAAATTGTTTGATCGTATCTGACTTCTGTAAGAAGCCCCGCAGTGTTGACGCCAGACTGTCAACAATCATTTACACTTGCTTGCTATGTCAAACAGCATCACAGCCTAAGACCTGGGGGCCACTTGTGTAACACAAAAAAATACAAATCCATTTTTCTCTTCATGTTCTGAGCGGCCAAGGCTATATTTCAAAAGACTGATATGCTGTGTAAGCCTGCCCCTTAGTGGTAGCCATTCAGCACAGACTCAGATAATGTCAATCGATAGCATCAGGCCATGATTAGTTTACTTTGTTGTATGTCCGCTCTTGGATAAACAGATACACTATAATTTTACCCCGACAGGTTCCTTTAACCTTTGACCTAACCCGGCTTCCACAATGCACTTATAAAATGAAAGTAAAGAGCTCGCCTTATTCTGTCACTTCATTTCACTTCAGCTCACATCAGTTGTGACTTTGAACTCAGCATGACAGATTTAATGCGGAATCGACGGCCGGACGGCTAAAAAGACCGAGCTGTCATCTCTGATGGACGCTGATTGTCACTCTGAGACTGTGTGAAATGACAAAAGTGAGGAAGCGAGTAGAGATCTATGGCAGCGGTTGGGGGCGGGTGGGGTGGGGGGGGGGACTCACAACAGC
>JAQQZT010000039.1:30533391-30546087 GCA_030068275.1 Clarias platycephalus
TAAAAATGTTTTTATAAACCCTTAAGCTGTTGTTTGTGCTGTTTTCTTTAATAATAACAATAGACAGATAGAAACAGAGAGTCTATCTAAACAAAAATAATTGCAGCCATTTTGCAAAATGTTCCTTTGCGCCACCTGGCAGTCATTTCACGAATTACTTTGAATTGCGACTGATTTATTTTGGCTGTTGACGTTTGGCCGCGACAGAGTGCGCGGCAGTCATAGACATTCCGCTTGAGTAACCACTGTAGGTCACTAACGATCTATCTACCTGGCTTTTGTGCCCTTAACAAAGTGCAGCACAGCTGTGTATCCATAAGAAAACAACTTATTAGTGAGGTTAATCGAAAAAAAGGCTTCCGTTTGCTGGGGAGCATAATGAATAAACTGTGGATGTCATATGATCTGATTCACAGTCATAGAATGTCATGTGATCTGATGAGTCCAGGTTGACCCTGTTCCAGAGTCCTGGGCACATCAGTGTAAGAAGAGAGGTGGATGAAGTGATGCATGCCTACCGTACACCCCTGTATGGGCAGTGTTATGATCTGGGTTTGCTTCGTTTGGTCAGGGTTGGGTTTAGCAACATTATCTGCAAAAAACATGAGATAAATTAATGCGACTCTGAATCGAAATAAATATTGTGACATTGCATAAGCTTATGCAATGTCACAGCCATAACCAAAGCTAAAGATGGTCCAATAAAATATTAGAGTGTGTTACTTTTTTTGGCTGTGCAATGTATATGAACTGAAACCAGAAAACTAAAGTATTTTGTTAAAAACCTTTAAAAAAACTTGATTTATGATTTGATCTGGATTTTCTTTTCTTAAAAAAAAAACATAAAAACAATAGCAAACTTTTCCACCCAAATAAGACTATAAACTAGAGATATTTGATTGCATGACTTTACCCAGGACCTTTGAATGTTGAAAAGCCAGAGACAATAGGAGCTTGGCTAATGTGCTAATGTGATGAATAAATGGAAGAGTGAATATCTTATTCAATCACAGTAATATATGGAAGAGGGGGGCATTATAACTGCACAACCTCATTTAGGGTGCACAGTAATGCTGCATGTATTAGCATAATGACAAAGCTGCACCCTCACTTGAGCTTCGAACACTGTAAACCTTAAAGGTATCTTTCATTTGAGCTCGTCTCAAATTGTAAACCGAGTCTAACGGCTGATTACATATGAATAAGTACGAATATTTTTTAATATATTCCTTGAGTTGGTGATGGAGTGCTCTGTGAGATGCCGGAGTTAAGCTTCAACTACAAGCATATTTCATTTTTGATGATATATCCAAAGCCTTCCATGTTAACTATTGATTTGACAAATGTGTGTCATGGCCAATAAATCTAGCTTCTAAACAACCCTGTTTACTTAAAACCAGTGTCGGTATTAGGTACAGTATTTACACTCTCATATAGTGAGAGACAAACCACAAAGAAAATACATTATTGGTTACAACAACATGCTATCCTTATTTTTGTTTTATGCAGTAGGGGCATAATGGAATAAATACAATAGTCAACATTGGACTCCACGGTCCATTGGACTACAGAGGATCCATGATGGATGGATGGATGAATGGATGGATCGATGGCATAATGAGCACAAGTTTCTGGGAAATATTTAGGTTTGTTGCTAGAGCAAGAAATTAGCAATGCTGAATCTTATTATACAACAGTATAATGCACATCTCTGTGTGCATGGAGTTTGCATGTTCTCCCCGTGCTTGGTGGGTTTCCTCCGGGTGCTCCGGTTTCCTCCCACAGTCCAAAGACCTGTACTGTAGGTTAAGTTGATTGGCGTTTTCCAAATTGCCCGCAGTGTGTGAATGAATGTGTGAGTGGGTGTATGTGTGTGTGCCCTGCGATGGATTGGCACCCTGTCTAGGGTGTACCCTGCCTCATGCTCTAAGCCTCCTGGGATAGGCTCCAGGTCCCCGCGACCCTGAATACAGGATAAAGCAATATAGAAGATGAGTGAAAGAGAGTGAGTAGTTCCGACTGAGTAATCTTTCTGTAAGAGTGGTGATAATGGACGGTAACAGCACTGGGATGTTTAACTATACGCATCACTCTGCATCATAGGTGTTCGTTAATTACACTACATGGCAGTCACCAGCATGAGTGAAAGAAGGTCTGTATTGTCCACAGTACTTAAAAGAGCAAACAGCAGCTGCCTACCAAAACCACATTCAAAACCAGTCACGAGAGCACTTTCAGCAAGAAACCACACCTGATAGATAATCAATGATCTTCAACAATGCTTTGCCTCCTTAATATTACATGACATCAGTACAAGGGGACCTTCTCTCATGTGATATTGCTTAATTATACCACAGTATTGATGAATCATGACTCAAATCATGTTAGACCAAGGTTGTTGATTAATTTTGTACAGTAGCAGCTGTGGACTATCTCCAGTTCATCTTCAAGACGTTCCACAAGTGTTTAGATCTAAACTCAGGATTTTCTTCTAAAATCATACCCTTGTTGCTTTAGTAGCTTAATATCATAATGACAAGGGACTGAAGAAGCACCCGAGGGCTTCTGTGGACCAGAAAGCCTCCCAAGGCTGTTTGATGGTGTTTGCCAGATAGTGTGAACAGAATACTGTCAAGATTTTGACTGGAGGCTACATCCTACTAAGGTTTAGCTGAGTGGTATCCCTGATGAGATGTCTGCCAGAGACCTGAGCAGAAACATAGGTGTCTGAGACAGGACCAGACATGTTGAGTTATCATCAGTGTTGGAATGAAAACCCATGTGAGGACATGAGCTCAAACAGAGAGCAGGTATAGTGTGGGAACAGAAGAAGGATATCAGTCGGGAGTATGCATGGAGCCAAGATACTGTAGATCCTCTCCTTGTCCTTGAAAACCTTCCATGCTTATAGGATAGAGGGAATAAGATGTCTGCTGGCAGTGATGGATGAAGACAATGAAGAATGGCAAGCATTGGTGGTTGATTTAAGAGGTAGAGAGGGAAAGGATTTGTAGTGTTGAATGGTTGCTAGAATGCTGGAAGCCTCAGAGGATAGAGCCATCAAGTGGAGGGTGTGGCTAGTAGAGAAAATATATAGCCAGTTGGTGATAGGCAGGACAGGGAGAGATGGGGTGAAGGATACAAAGTGATGACCTGAAAAGAATAATGAGGCAACACAAGCAAGGTCTGTCTAAAACCGGGTCGAAAACATTTCTTTCCTCGTGTGTTAGAGCACTAATATTGAATATCAACTTTAAAAAAGAGTGTAGGGAAGGCTGAAGGCTCCAAGCAGATTGACCTATCAGTAGATAGATGAAGGATACTAAAAGATATGTCCAGTTCTTCAATTAAGTTTTCAAGTGGGCCAGGACAATAATAGAAGATTGAGAGTGGAGGCATTGGACTTAAGGAAAGAGACAGAGTTTAAATGAGACAGAGACTGTATTTCAAAAAACAAAGCAAACCTGTGCCACCCCTTGCCAGTTTCTCATGGAGTGTGAGAGAAACTATAGGCAGATGATGGAGCAGCCAGTACAACTGAGTTCTCTAGAGTGAACCAGGTGGCAGAAAATGGAAAAAGAAGGTAAGATGAAACCAGCGTTCTGGATAGGAGTAGGGCATTATTTATACTTCTACTACTCTTGAAGAAACGTGGAAGTAAAACCTAATCCAGACTTCTTAATCCAGACACAAGTTCAAAATGGAAAAATAACATTACTAAGTAAGACATGGAAATGAGTAAGTAACACTCACTAAGTAATCAAATGGCAAACCCAAAAAGATGGAAACACCTTGGTTGTATCTCTGCAAGCCCAGTTTAACTGAAGTAGCCACTCTTCTTTGCACAGCTGAATTAACTTTTTAGCAATATATCATCCAATGAAACAATCCACTCCAGTTTCCGTCCACTATCCAAAGACATGCAGAGTAGGCAAATTGGCATCTTCAAATTGCCCTTAGTGTGTGAGCAAGTATGTGAGTGAGTGTGTCCAGAGTGTACCCTGCCTTGTTCCCTGGGTTCAAGGCTTCCAGCGAACTGGATTCTGAACTGGATAAGTAAGTGAGTAAGTGACTGACTGACTGAAACAATACTAAATAATAAAAAAAAATCACATACTGTACTGTCTATGCCAAGTCATATGTGGCTGGAAACTGAGGGAGCAAAAATTGGAGACAGCATAATCTCTCTCTGCTGTCAATCAAAGAAACATTTGTCAATTGTATGCACCTGTTCTTCTATCTAAAGCTCTACTGTTTGAATAAAAAGACAAAATATTATTATGCACAGTAAAATGATAACCTGTCAGAGCGGAGGCAAAATCAAGTGCTGGCTGTGTAAGTAATGGCAGTCTATTTATGTGCTTCTCTTTTTCATTGCGTTTATGATTTTTGTTATTTACATGTTAAAGGGTGCCATGAAGGAATGCCAAACACAGCAGATCCCCTGCTTAGGCTTACGCTCTCACAATGGTTTTCCTGCTTTTATTTGATAGCGCCGTGTGCATAGTTCAATAGCACAGCCCAGTGGTGCAAATAATTCACAGGATGGTACATTTAGGTTTTTGGATGAATAAAATGTTATTTTGTTGCTTCTAGGTTTGCTTACAGATGATGAATGCATTCACATTAACAAACAGCACAGATGCTGAATAGAGTTTTCAAACCATTTCTAAAGCACTTGCATTGTAGTAGAACATTGTTTCCAACCGCAGACAGATTTATTTCCATTTGGTTTTCAAGTCTAGTCTGGGGAAATAGAACTGGTTTACTTTTCGCTCAATCCTAGTTCCATGGAGCTTGACACTCCTCTGCTGTTCAGTGGTATCATGACACATCACGGTTCACATGTAGGCTCATGTTATAATCACACCACAAAACTGTGAAAAACTGAAAATAATTTCTTACTCAGATTTGCATGGCACTGAGAAGATCTGTGTGCACACCATTACTCTTACTCCTCTTCACATATCAAATATTTCAGGCGTTCATATGACAGTATGAGTAAAAATGGAAATATTAGAAACACCACCAGAGGCTCCCGCTGCTAATGTATAATTGGATAGGCTTTCATTGTACATTGTTCTCGTAGTTGGAAGATGTTTCTTTCTTTTTTTCTTTAAAGCTAAGTAAATACCCCATTACACCATTACAGTCCCCTATCTGCTCCATTGCTAATTAACACATCTAGCTTCAGGTGGATGCTTACAGATGGAAGATATCATATGAAGAATGGAATAAAATAAAAAAAGAATGGGTTTGGATGCCCAGATGTGTTATTAATACTAAATCGTAAGGTTTGCACGGAGAGCAGGAAAGACGGATTCGTCTCAGCTAATTTTATTAAATGTCTAATTTCAGTTTGGTGCAGGAAGTTCAGCTTCCGGACATCTGCTAGCAGATATGAAAGAGGAGATGAAGCATGAAGAGCTGTGTGTAAGTGCAGGGAGGAAACTGAAACTGCATTCAAATCAAATCCTCTAGGGCTCTGCTTAGAAAAGAAAAAAAACTGCTCTCTACTTTTTGGTGTTGATTTGGAAAAAAAAATTCAGAGAAACGGTAAAAAAGAAAGGGTAAAAGCACAAAGGAGAAAATGGCATTTCTATGAAAGTGTACTTACTGAGATATTTCCAGTAATTTTTCTTTCTCTCTCTCTCTACAACTTTTTAACTGATTAGAAGCCGGTATTAGTCTGATTGCTTCCTAAGCACAAATATACTGATTTCTTTCTTTCGGTTAAATTCCAGCAACAACTTCTCACTAATCTAATTCTGTACTTACAAAAATCTTTGCAAGCGTTTACCAAAACCGAACACTTAAAGGCTGTATAAGGTTTACCTTCAACTGCCATTGTACATGTGCCTACTGCAGCCTCAGCATTCTGTTCTTGGATAAAAAAATTTGAATGCAATGTAATCTTCTCCTGTTGTAGACCATCCTCCTTAGAGATTTACATCGTCTATGTTCTGCAATACTTTTCTACACACCACTGAAGTAAAGATCGGTTATTTTATTCACTGTAGCCTTCCTGTCCTAACCCTAACCAATCTTTGATCCGGAACTCTCTCATCAATACAGCATTTCCACCCATAGACCACTCTATCTATTTCTTATCCTGTGCAGGGTCACAGGAATCCTGGAGCCTATCCCAGGGAAGTCGCTACACTGGACAAGCACACTCACACATTACAGATGATTTGGAAATACTGAATACCATACATGTGCATGTCTTTGGGCTGTGGAAGGAAACCAGAGTACCCATAGGAAACCTATCAAGAACCATGGAAGAACATGCAAACTTCATTGACTTAAACCCTTGACCCTTGTTGTGTGAGGCAACAGTGCCATCAAAACAAGTTAAAGTTAGTTAATTATTTGGTAGAAAATTAGAATGATGAGAAAATATACAGTATATGTATTCCTTTTTCGGTCACTCAGCCATGTAGTAATTATTTATGCAGGTTTAAAAAAAAAAAAAAAAAAAGGTGTAAAAAGATCTGGATTTCGTGTTAAACACATTTTCCCATCATTAATGCTTTTTATTGTTATAATTCACAAATCGTACAATATTTGTCACCCACTTTCTTTGATAACCAACTTTATGAACGTATACGCAAATAAATTCCATTTAGTATTTTGAATTTGAAAATCATTTTATTGAAGAAAGGTGATAAAAACAACAGAATATGATTTCAGACAAATCTCCCACAGCATGTTTAAAGAAACAGCAGAAAAGCATAAAGAGTAATGAATTAAGACTCCTTTTGACTAATATTCCAGCTCTCCTTTCTCTATGCTGATGACTACATGTCTAGCTGCACTTTTCAGCACTGGTACTCTGACTCAGCGGTGCTGACAGAGCCGGGTGGTTCACGTGGCACGTGTAGGTTCGTCCGGAGTTCCAACGCTCGGGGTTGAGTTTCAGCATGCTGCTTTGGATGAAGGTGCCGTCAGTCTGACGCTCAGAAGAACTCGTCTGCACCTCAGCACCCGCTACAGCGTTGTCGTTATCAGACCAGGACAGAGTGGCGCTGTCTGGACGGAAACCCTGCGCCAGACACACCACCCTGACTTCATCGGCTGATGAAAGAGACGAAGAGGGAGCCAGCAGAGCGAGGGACGGAGGAGATGAAATAGCTGGAGGAGAGAGGGGGGGGGACAAATAATTAAACTATTAATAAATAACGATAATATCCTTTTTTTTCTGTTAAAAAAAGTGTTCTCTAACAATTACACAATAATTAATTCCTATGAAGTTAAACCAGAGTACCGTCAATTTCTTAAATCTGATCAGTCAGAAGATATTGATTAGATTTCATCAAATTAAACACAACTATAAATTGATCAAAATCGTTTTTTAAAATAAGCATTGCTGTGGTATTAGAGGAATATACCGCATATGAGATGTGCATTATAGAAAAATAATAAACTTCCTTCATGTCCATAGAACTGAATTAAAGTCTTGATAAATTTGTTATGCAAACTTTTACTGAAACTGCTATAAAAATAGTCACCGCTTGTGCTCATTCGTAGTTTAAAAGTGCGAACTTATACACTTTGGGCATTTTCTGATATAGTTGCTGTTCAAAATTTAAATACATTATTTGTAAAGTGATATATTATGAAATATAAATAATAATGAAGAATATTGTCTCATTTCACACTGATGACAAAATCTTTAATATTTTAAAATTAATCTGATTTTACTTTTTACTTTTAATTTTACTGATTTTAATAAAGATTTTACTTACCAAAAGCTACTTCAGTTCCTCCACCAAAAACTGCGGTGTTGCACAGTGTTAGATCTCAGTACAAAAACCTCACGGCCATAGCTCACTGTTCCTGCTCACACTTAACACTTCAGTAATCATGACTAAATTCAAACACACTAAACAGGACAAAATTGTCATATTTGGGACAGGAAGTGGTGCAGAACTCATGACCCTGCTCATACTGAACACTACAGGGTGTGTTTGTGTAGAACTGTGAGTGTTTCAGACTAATTTAGGTAATTGAGGTTGTGTTGGGGTTTTTGTACGAGGAGATAAATAAACTGCAGCAATGTGCCACTTCCTACACAGCCATGACAAGCACAGTAATAGACGGCTTCATCTTCAGTCTGAACACCGTTAATATGAAGATATTCTTGTGATCCAGATCCACTGTAGGTGAATCGACTTGGCAGTCCACTTGCTCTGGTGCCATCATACAACAAGAATGTTGGAGTTTTTCCAGATTTTTGTTGGTACCATGTTATGGTCCAGTCACCTGTACTGGGTGAACACAGAATCTTCACATTTTGTCCAGCCTGAACAGACATCGCCTTCTCCTGAGTCAACACAAGAGCTTCCAAACCTGTTCAAACAAACACACACTTTGATTATTACATCCTTCTAACGCAGCATTATTACAGCTCAGTAATCATATGAGATTATGATGAACTCCACTTTAAGACAAAGCTGATTTTTTTTCTTATTTGCACTAGAACATGTGTTTAAATTCTGAGCAAAGTTACCTGAGAGAGTGAATAAGATGGTGGTGAGGGAGAAAGTGTTCAGGAGCTTCATGTTCAGATCTGTAAAGAACGAGATATAAGAGACTCTGACTTCTTGTGAGAACAGACTCAAGCTGCACACACTCGCACACTGCTCCTTTTAAACAGTGTGTGATAGTAGGGACTCTCAGAAAACACACCTCCATGAGTGCGTGTGCACGCACACGCACACACACACACACAAAAAAAATACATTTGCATTGACTTTCATTACTTGTCATGCAAGGCTTTTTACTGTACATTCAAATCTGCCAACAATTACCTTAAAAAAAAACTAATTGATTTCATTTTCAGTAATAATTTATTAGAAAAACTTGATGTATATGTGTAACTTATAAATAAACTAAATTAAACATCTATGGAAGGAATCTCCAGTGCAAATTTTTTTCGAACATAGAAAAGTTCCTGTTTTTGTCTAATTAACATCCAAAAGGAGAGAGGGAACAAACTTATTGCTTTATTCCTTACTTTTTGAATCAAGAAGTGAGAAAAAGAGTGAAACGTGAAGAGTGTAGATCAGTTAAAAAAGGGAACTTCAACAGAAACTGTACATAAATTAGATCTCTTGGGACCCCAGAAGATAATTTAATAATAAAACAGATTGCAAATGTGACCATGGCACCATGAAATAGAAATTATTTTAAGTCATGAAAACATCACTATAGATATTATTTACAAATTTGGTTTCTGAAAAGTGTATGAGGCAAACCATAATGTATGTGATGTACGAAGTTTCCAAAATAATGATTAAAAATTAAAACCAAATCTAAACTACCCTCCATAGACAAATAGACAAAATGTCTATTGTTTGGGCATTTTTTTTAAGTAGAAATTAATATGAATTGAACAACTTCAGCATTAATAAAAGCTTTTTTTTGTGTGTCTGGTCAAATAATAAGCACAAAACTGAATGAAGATTACATTTTATTCTGACTGGTGTGATTAATATTCCTTTTAAAGGTTAATATAATTGGAAAATGTATTTTAAATTAAGTTAAAATAATGAAAATTAATCAATATGTTTATTTTTCTTTTTAATATATGAGCTTAATTACACTGACTAAATGAATCCATGTTCAAACATACTGTTTCATATATGTATTATGAAGTTCTACACAGCATTTTGTCTCTTATAATCACTTTATTGAGGAAAACTCTTGTAATTAGCGGAGCAAATACAAGAACATGAAATATTCTACATCGATTCTAAACACAAGCAGAAACACAGAGGAAAAATTCTCTGAGACATGAAGCAAAGCAGCTGTTCTTAAAAGATGATTTTATCACTTTCTCCTCTCTGCATGCTGATGACTACATTACTACATGCAGGACATCCATCTCTCCACCTGTCTAGCTGCACTTCTCATCACTGGTGCTCTGACTCAGCGGTGCTGACAGAGCCGGGTGGTTCACGTGGCACGTGTAGGTTCGTCCGGAGCTCCAGCGCTCGGGGCTGAGTTTCAGCATGCTGCTTTGGATGAAGGTGCCGTCAGACTGACGCTCAGAAGAACTTGTCTGCACCTCAGCACCCGCTACAGCGTTGCCGTTATCAGACCAGGACAGAGTGGCGCTGTCTGGAACAAAACCCTGCGCCAGACACACCACCCTGACTTCATCACATGATGAGAGAGACGCAGAGGGAGCCAGCAGAGCGAGGGACGGAGGAGATGGAGTAGCTGGAGGAGAGAGAGAGGGGACAAATAATTAAACTATTAATAAATAACGATAATATCCTTTTTTTCTGTTAAAATTGTTCTTTAACAATTACACAATAATGTATTCATATCAAGGTATACCAGAGTACTGTGGATTTCTTGAATCTAATCAGATTTTTTTTTTTTTTTATAACATCAGCTCTGACTGTAGTGTCATCTTCGGGACAAATTTCAAGTTTCTGTTAAGATTCTCATTCTAATACGTTATCATTTTGTATGGTAATTGCTCCACATTAACTAATTAGAACATATATATCTGTTGATATGCTGACGATTTGTATGAGGAGACTTTTATTTTACATTTATGGAAAGATAGAAAGCATCAGCACGTTATAAAAATCAGAATTAGCTCTGTAACCTAAAGTTTTCCAGAGCAAGAAAATCTCTTGAACAAGGGACAGTGTTCTTTACAATTATAAGACAACCTGCAATTTTTTATTAATTCTTTTGGCCGTTGGAGAGACTGGTGTGAGACTATTTATAGGTGCTAGAGAGAATGCAATAATTAGTTTCACCACATTTCACAAAATTAAACAACTATGAATAGATCAAAATCATACTTTTTAAAGATAAGCATTACTGTGGTACAATAAGAATAAAACTCTTTAGAATGTGTTTTATAGAAAAATAATACTGTACATTGTAGAGTTGAAACTTTACGTCATTCATGTCAATAGAGCCGAATTAAAGTTGAAACATGACTGATATTGCAATACAAAAAATAGTCACCCACTTGTGCTCATTAGTAGTTTAAAAGTGCAAACTCCTACACTTTTTGCATTTTCTGATTTAGTTGTTGTTTATAATTAATATATATATTTTGGAAAGTGATTTATTCTAAAATACAAATAATAATGAAGAACATTTCTATAACAGGTGTCTAACAATCATGAGCACTACTGATCCTTTTACACTGATGAAGGGATTTAAAATGTTTTTCTAACAGATGGTTTTCTTCAGGTCTATGTATGAAAAAAAATCTGCAGTTAGAAAAGGACGTAAATAAAATTTTACTTACCAAAAGTTACTTCAGTGCCTCCACCAAAAATTGCGGTGTTGCACAGTGTTAGATCTCAGTACAAAAACCTCAGGGCCGTAGCTCACTGTTCCTGCTCACACTTAACACTTCAGTGATCAGGACTATAGAACATAAACACACTAAACAGGACAAAATTGTCATATTTGGGACAGGAAGTGGTGCAGAACTCATGAACCTGCTCATACTGAACACTACAGGGTGTGTTTGTGTAATACTGTGAGTGTTTCAGACTAATTTATGTCCATTTGAGGTTGTGTTGGGGTTTTTGTACGAGGAGATAAATAAACTGCAGCAATGTGCCACTTCCTACACAGCTATGACAAGCACAGTAATAGACGGCTTCATCTTCAGTCTGAACACCGTTAATATGAAGATATTCTTGTGATCCAGATCCACTGTAGGTGAATCGACTTGGCAGTCCACTTGCTCTGGTGCCATCATACAACAAGAATGTTGGAGTTTTTCCAGATTTTTGTTGGTACCATGTTATGGTCCAGTCACCTGTACTGGGTGAACACAGAATCTTCACATTTTGTCCAGCCTGAACAGACATCGCCTTCTCCTGAGTCAACACAAGAGCTTCCAAACCTGTTCAAACAAACACACACTTTGATTATCACATCCTTCTAACGCAGCATTATTACAGCTCAGTAATCATATGAGATTATGATGAACTCCACTTGAAGACAAAGCTGATTTTTTCTTATTTGCACTAGAACATGTGTTTAAATTTTGAGTAAAGTTACCTGAGAGAGTGAATAAGATGGTGGTGAGGGAGAAAGTGATCACAAGCTTCATGTTCAGGTCTGTAAAGAACAAGATATAAAAGACTCCGACTTCTTGTGAGAGCAGACTCCAGCTGCACACACTCGCACACTGCTCCTTTTAAACAGGGTGTGTTAGTAGGGACTCTCAGAAAACAAACCTCTATGAGTGCATGTGCACACACACACACATAAAAATACATTTGCATTGACTTTGATTACTTGTCATGCATGCCTTTTAGATTTAAATCTGCCAACAATTACCTAAAGAAAACTAATCGAATATTGAAAACTGATTTCATTTTAAGTAATAATTTATTATAAAACTTGTCATAATGTATATGTGTATATAAATAAGCTAAATTAAACATGTATGGAAGGAATCTCCACTGTGAGATTTTTTTCCAACATAGAAAAGTTTCTGTTTTTGTCTAATTAACATCCTAAAAGACAGAGGGGACAAAATTATTGCTTTATTCCTTACTTTGTGAATCAAGCAGTGAGAAAAAAAAAAAATGAAACCTGAAGAGTGTAGATCAGTTAAAAAAGCGAACTTCAACAGAAACTGTACATAAATTAGATCTCTTGGGACCCCAGAAGATAATTTAATAATAAAACAGATTGCAA
>JAQQZT010000039.1:30582394-30595721 GCA_030068275.1 Clarias platycephalus
TGACTGACTGACTGACTGTCTAAGTCAAAAGTGAATCATTTTGGGTGAAAAGAAAGTTGCTGTAAGTTTACTCTAAGTTTTAGCACCATTCAGTCATCGTATTGTAATTTTTTAGCTTTGCCTTTTATGGAGTTTTGTGGGTGCAACAAAATAAATCAACTGTTTGGTATGATCGTGATTCACTTACATTTAATTGGGATTGCACGATCAGCACTCTACTATTCTAACAGCAGTTCTGGCTGTAATTTAAACCATAGATTTTTATTAATGCACTTACTTACGTCTTATACATTATCGTTTCTGTGGTAACTCAATCACAGTGACTTGGTAATGAACACACAGTATAATAAAATTTTTAATTCTACATACTGTAACACAGCCTTTTATACCAACATACCACCATAACACGGTGGAGATCTAAAATCATCTTGTATGGCTGTTTTAATTCCTCTGCGATATTCAGATGCAACCACTGAAGGTCTTATGGCCGTTTGTGCATGAGGCGGACCAGAGTAAACACCTCTAAGTGCTTGGGAGAGGTCCAAGAAGCCATTGTCCAAATGTTGGGAAAGCCAGCAATGAGACGAAGGATGCAGATGAAAGAAAAGGCGTGGTGTAGCGGTTCATGGCCATAACTAGTGCACTACATATAACAGGCAGAAGTGCAGAACAAACCATTAAAGCTCATATTATCAACAGTGGACGGAGTTTAATGTGTTTAGCTTTGTACTAATAATTGTTTCTAAACCAGGTCTTAAAACCATCAGTGTGCTAAACACTTTAAAAAAAAAAAAAAAAGCTTAGGTCTTAGAGGGCATTTAAATTCTTAGAATGTTCAAAGTTTACTCCTACACACTGATATAAAAAGTATTTCTAATCTCAAAGCGATGTTGTACTGTACTGTTTTTTTTTTCTTTCTAAATCAAATTAATTTGTGTGAAATATTCCCAGTGACACTACAGGAAATAATATAATGTCTGATTGAGGCCAACTATTTGGGACACGTCTCATGTGGTCATCTGGCTGCTCTGTTCATTTGATCTCAAGTAAAACGGTAAGGTGTAATTGAGAATGTGTGGATTGTATATATATATAAAATATACACACACACGCACACACTACCGTTCAGAAGTCAAAAAGCAAAAGAACAAGACACACTAACATTGTCAGAGTTAGAAATTATCATTTTGATGGAAATGATAAATGTGCTCTTCGAACTTTGCCTTCATCAAAAATAGAAAATAAATCATCCGGAGACCGTGCCGGCTGCTTCATTACGGTGAGAATTTCGGCTAACTTTAATTGTTTGTGAAATGGATAAAATAGTTTGTGAATTGCATGAAAATGTGTTTTTCTTTGGAAAAAAAAAAAGAAATTTGCAAGCGATCCCAAACCTTTGAGCGGTAGTGTGTGCATATACAGAGTCAGTCAAAAGAATGTATTGACAATTTTAGCCACTGAAATGAATTCATGTATGTTTTTAACAGTTTCACATGTAAATAATAGACTTTCTTTGGCTGTCTCTGAAACCCACACTATGTTGTGACTCTTCTGATGGTGCAAAAAAATCTCTTATCCTAGTCAGGTTCATAACCAAATCCAGCTCAGCTCCCGGGTCAATAGTGTTGGCTAATATTACAGAAATAAAATGTTTACTTCATGCTAGAGTGAATTACTACGAACCTTTATAACACAATTTACTCCTAGCATTTACCTATGAATTATTTACTGCATAATTCTCAGAAGCGTTATACATACTGGCCCAGGTCTGACCTGTACTATATATTAAAAAAAAAAAAAAAAGACTGGCAGTTGTCATAGAGCCAGAATAAGGCCATACATATTTTTTTTCTTCTTCGTATTACAGTGATCAAGACTGGGAAATACAGCTGTGTCAGCATTATCTGATCGCATCCTTGGAGATAATGATCAAAGTCTCGGCGTTAATTCTCTTAAGGGAAGCCAAAGAGCTCATGATGCATCCTGAGGGGCAGTAAAACAGTACATTCTGTCTGGCCATCTCCTCTAGATGAAGTTTATGGGACTTGCCCTTCCTGGCAGAGCTCTGATAGTGACATCTTGTCTAACCTTGAATATAGTTTTTTTTTGTTTGTTTAATAAAATGTAATATTTTTAGAGACATTTTGCAGTTATGCAATAGGTTATTCTGCTGCCTTTCATTTCTAGGTTCTCCCAAAAAAACATACTGGTGCATGATTTGACTACGTGATTATTGACTGTCAGGTCAATAATTATTTGAACAGTGACGCGATTGTCATATTTTTTGCTCTAAACCACTTTAGTGGTTGGGAAACAAAGCAATCAAACGAAAACAGCAAATCAAACAAAAAGCAATTGAACTGTAGACTTTCACCTTTAATTCAAGGTGCTTAACAAAAATATTGCATTAACCATTTAGGAATTACAGACAATTTTTAAATCTCAAAGTTAATTGGACAACTAACTGATAAGCAGTTTCATGCCCAGGTGTTTCTTAATTGTTTCGTGGCAAATTAAAGAAATGAAAGCTCTGGCATTAATTCCAAATGTTGAATTTGCATTTGACTGCTGTTCATGGAAACTCTCAATATGTGGTCCAAACAGGTGTTGATGCAAGTGAAAGAAACCATCATTAGGCTGGAAAAAAAAAACAACCGCAAAACTGACCTATCAGAAAGAGCAGAATATTTACCCCGTGCTTCCTAGGAGTGGTTAAATCTTTAAAAAAAAAACAAAAAAAAAACACACAACTACAGTGGATGATCAGAGAAATATTTTCTTGGCTAAGAAGAATACAATGGACACTCTGGGGTTGGTGGGCGTGTCAGCGTTTTATCAAAGTCTACAATCAAGAAACACCTTCATGAATGTAAATACACAGGGTTTATCTCAAGACACAAACCAGTTAAAATAAAAATGCTAGAGTAGGGAAAAAAAAAACTCTTAAAAAAAAAAAAAAGTCAGCCCTGCTGTGATACATGATTAACTTGTACCAGGATAGAATTGCTCATGATCCTAAACATACCATATCATCATCAAACATGCTGGAGGCAGTGTTATGGCATAGGAATGACTGGATCAATGGAGTTTATTGATGATGTGACTCCTGCGAGAGTAGCAGTAGCTGGTTGAATTCTTAAGTGTATAGAACAATACTTTCTGTTCAAATGCTGCAAAACCCATAAGACAAGGTTTAACCATAAAAATAACCCAATAGCTTCTTATGGAAGTTTTTTTTTTAATGTTCTTAAAGCTCAGTCATCTGACCTCAACCCTATTGAGTCACTTTTTACTTATTAAAGACAAAACAGAAACCAGAAATACCCACAAACAGGAAGCAATGGAAGGTGGATGCAGTAAAGACATGGCAAGACACCTCAAGAAATGAAAACAACTGCAAGTTTTTTCATCCAATTATTAAAGATAATCTAGAATGTAGTTCCTGTGATGTGATGACTGTGATGACTAGGTTAGGGGACTCGACCTTCCTGGCAGAGCTCTGATAGTGACATCTTGTCTATCTTGGAATATAGATTTTTAAAAATAAATTTAAATTATTTTTAATTATTAGAGAAAATTATCCAGTTGTGCAATAGGTTATTCTGCTGCCTTTCATTTCTAGGGACTCCTTCTTGTTCTCTGATTTTCTCCCACCTTACAAAAAACTTACTGGTGCATAATATGACTACACGATATATAGTCAGGTCAATAATTATTTGGACAATGACACAGTTTTCATATATTTGGCTCTAATCACCACTAAGGAAACAAAGCAATCAAATGAAACAAACAAAAAGTAAATTAAATGTAGACTTTCACCTATAATTCAAGATGTTTAACATAAATCTGTTGAATTCTGAGATTAACCAATTATTTTTTTATGATATAAATTTTCATCTCTTTTCTTCTCCTGGGCCGATTGCGATAAAATAGATACTCTCAATCGCAGCCAAAAACATGCCAACATTACAGTTTTATTATATGTATACAGTAGATACCTGTGCACACCATCCGGGGTGTTTTAAACTGTCTCAAACCCAGGTTTCTCAGCATCATCTATCAGATAATTTTTCTGGCTGCAGGTATGGGGAAGAATTGTTCGAAGCACTTTGCTCAGCTACTTCAAAGTGTTATTTGTACTGGGTTGCCAGCAAAAAAGTGTCAGCAAAATTTGCATCCTGACTGCATCTCATAAAGTCTTGTTTGGGCATTGAAATTAGTTTTTATTTTTTTTAATCAGTGGATGCATTACTAATTTCCATTATGTGCAGTGCACCTTTTTATCATCACCTGGTACAGGAACCTCTTTTCTCTGCTTGATATTTGTGATTAAATTTTAAACAGAAATGGTCGATCATAATGTATATCATAGCTATTTTTTCTGTCACTTCCATTTTCTCTGCCATTGCCGATGCGTATAAAAACTTAAGTTGATTTAATTTCAATTATTTGCTTTAAAACAACATCCCAGTGTTCATGCATGATCTACTAAGTCAGACAGTTTGTCTACGCATCCTCTACCTACTATTAGCTTTCAATACGGTGCATAGGCTTTTTGTGCTGAGTACAGCATGGCCTCTCAAGCTCTTTGGCTGGGCTTCTCGAACTCTCCCTTCATATTCATCCCTCTCTCTGCCAACATCATTTTTTGATCGATGATTCTTTGCACTTTACTCTAGTTGGTATTGCTGTTGTCTGCATTTAGGCATGTTTTTTGCTGACGGAGCTGTGTGTTACATGTATTTAGTACCTAGTTTACAAGGCGTACATTTACATGCATCCTTCTGCTCGGAACTCGCGGAGGTACAGTATTGTTATTATTCTGGAGCGAAATAATTTCCTATCAGCATGTCCTTAGATGTGGTAGTCTTCCTATACAACAGAAATGGCCAATTATTATATTACATCGTTATTTATTAAAGAACATATCCTACGTTTTATTAATGTACTGTTGTATTTATGTTGAATGTGGAATGGCTGCAAAACCATTAAGTTAGTCAAGATTATCACCAACATTTTTCTTATTCTCTTTCTTGAATTATTAAGACATAAAACTTATTAAATTATCCCAAAAGAGTTCCTTTGTCCTGAACTTTACCTGTGACAAGATCATGACGCTGACACATCTAGTGCTATTTATCTACATAGTCCAGATGCTCCCGAATTGACACAGGGTGTAATTTCAAAACTTCTCACAGACAGTAATATGGTGACAGTACGGCAGAACTGAGGTCGGGGAAAAGAACAAAGCCCAATGAAACTGTTGCTGGGACTGAGAGAATAAGGATAACACTGGACAGACACTAGATGCCCATCGATCCATTGCACCCTAGACTATTAGAGTTAAAAACATAATATTTTGACATCATATTTTGCCATTTAATGGTGCACAAAATATTCTCTCTGTTTGCAATTATTGCTTCATTTAAACAAAAAACAAAAAAACTCATTTTAAAATAATTTGTAATCATTCTTAAACATTGCTGTATTATTACTGTTTGCTCTGCAGTGGGCTTATAAGGTGATTATGAAAGTGAATAAGCACCAGCCAGATACTAGCTGTTATTAACAGGATAGAATAATTATACTGTTTGATATACAGTATAAGAGGTGCTTATGAAAGAGCAAGTTATATAATCTTGTAGTCAGTGTGCAGGAGATTAACCACCCCCATGTTTAGAAAGTAAAAATAATTGAGGCTCATAAATCATGGAACAACAATATTACATTTTAATATAGATTCACCTGCCAGTGGTTTAAGTTGCTGTAGAAATCTCTAGATGTCTTGTGGTCCTTGAGGTCCTGCATGTGAACAGACATTTAGTCATGACTCAAACACTTTCAGATAACACAAATAATTGAAATAATCAGTGTTACATTGTTAACATTATCCACTTGTGTATGCCACAGTTTGTTTGTATTTGAATGGATGACAAACTCATGCCAGATTTTTGATGTGTACTTTGTTTGATGTTTTTATGTGAGCAACTTGTACATCAAAGTGCAAATTGTCACAAGTACCTAACTGTCCTGCAGTTTTGGTTAAACTACACTGTGTAAAAAAAAAAAAAAAAAAGACAACCGTATTGCTCCCCTCTCTCACTCGCTACTTTTTTTTTTTTTACCTTGTCATATGTAACAAATAGTTCTTGAGATAAACTCTATCCTATGTATGCAAGGTGCAATTGTTCAGAGACTCGTCAAGCGCTGATGCCATAAAAGTTGAAGTGATTTCAGCTAATGGAATAGTTTTCAAGTTCCCGTACCATTACTACAAAATGCACTTCAAAGTGCCTCCGTGTTCTGTGAGCAGCATGAGTCATAATTAGTTAATAATTCATTGCATTGTATATTCAAAGCAACAACAACAAAAAATACAAATGTTGTAGATGAACCTTGTGAGATAAAATAGGATTTAGCACAGAACACGATCTTAATACTTAAAACTTCCATAAAACACAGGGCATTTTTATTTTAGGCCACAGCTCAATTGTTTATGAAATGCAAATAAATAAATAAATAAATAAATAGAAACCCACCCATCTACATAACGGCCATGGTGCTTTGACTGGATTTCCATATTGAGCTGATTGAATACAGTAGTCGAATACACAAACATCTATTTATAACGTATTATAATGACACTTTAAGTAAGTGTACATAACAAACACACTTAACTCTATCCATAAATTACCCAGATGCATCTCCTGTCAAATGCAATATTCATATGAAAAGTTTTTATAATAATTTAGCGTTATCCAGTTCAGGATCGCAGGAGGTCTGGAGCCTGTCCCAGGGGACACGGGACACTAGGTGCCAACACATCGCACAAGCATACACAATTGGAAACCATTGAGCAATTTGAAAGTTAGCCTAATCTGCATGCCTTTGGACTGTGGGAGGAAACCCACCAAGCACATGCACACTTGACCCTGGAGGTTTGAGGCTTCGATCCTAACCACTTCGCTACAGTACCACGAATAAATAGTATTATCAGTGCAAAATGAATCTATTTGAATTAATTCTGCTATATTGGAACTTTTATATTCACTTTTTCCATCTATGAACGTCCGTAGATCCGCAGTCTATTTGTGTCTGCCGACATTCGTAATTACAATGTTCGTAAGTCAGGGACTTACTGTATATCAGGACAGCACATCCCATTTTTCTTATTAGCTTGTATTTGCCTTGGAAGTGGTAGCAAATTCTGCATGTGACATTCAGTATCTGTTAATACTATATTGATAGTATTTTTTGATCAGTGCCTTGCAAAAATAATCACCCCCATGAGCTTTTCCACCTTTCGTGGTGTTGGGATCTGTATGGAATTATATGGGATTATTGTGTACGTATCAATCTAAACAAAATATTACAGTATTAAAAGTGTGTCAAAAATATATTTTTTTAATTTTACAATTATGGAACCTTGTTATTGCATAAATATTAACCGCCAGTGGTGTCCAGTTTAGTTCCCAGTTTCATACACTTACTGTATGTTGAATTTTTATGCTTTTTTTAATCTTCAGAAACGGGGCACTCTGAAAGAATCAACTTTTTCCATGAAAATCCATGATGCTTCAACTTTGACCTGATTTATATAAAAGTTGTACTTTAAAAAAAAAAAAAGATTTATTTCCGTTTTTTTCAATTAAAACATTTCAATTAAAGGCAAACCATCCCTCAATCAAAAATAAACTGCCAAAACGTAAACTGAATAAATACACAACAAAAATAATAACAATTTCATATTCAGCTGTTTACATATGGTTCAAAGCTCTATATGTGTGTGTGTGCCCTTTAAGAGGAGTGTATCTATCTGTGTAGCATATTCTGGGCTTGTCACATGGCAGCCCCTGCAACCCCGATACTGCAGCAAGAGATGGGTGAGCCCAGAGTGGGATGAGAGGGAGAACGAGGGAGGGAGGGAGGAGTAAGGGGGAGGGGATGAATGGATGGAAGGAGGGAGATGGGGGAAAAGGAGGAGAGAAAAGAAAGAGGCACAGAGGGTCGAGGAGTAAGCACGCTGCATTGGTGCCCACTATCTTGTTCATGCATACCTGAATTTTCACACCTTTTATTTACACAAGGACGGATTAACACACGGGCTTCAACTCACTGCTGATGGTCATGGTCAAGAAGAAAGGTGAAATATATATATGTGTGTGTGTGTGTGTAATGTATGTACTGTGTGTGTATGTGTATCATAAAGGCAGTCTATACAGCTGTTTTATGTGTTGCCACATCAAAAGATGCACCTAGACGATACGTTTGCTCTGGATCTTTTGAGTAATCACTTCACGAGCAGTTAGATGCAGTGATACTGCAGTGCAGTAAACATACTTTAGTTATTATATTATAATATATATTATAGACTTTACAAGATGCATTTTTGGTTTTAACCAAGTCATTTACATAATTTGTTTCTGCATGGTTTTAAGTTTGCACAGATGGAGTTGTTTAAGCTCCTGTGAAAGCAAGTCCTTCAGCTTAGATGATCTATTAATAAAGGTTCATAACCCATTGACTGATCGAAGCGATTTTAAAGACTCCTGCTATAAATCCTGCTGCCTGCTGTGTTGCAGTGCTGCGGTTTTAAATGGGACGCACACTCACGGGGTGGCCCGCAGCCGTAACCATGGAAACACACCCTCCTTAGAGGTGCAGTCCATTGTCGGCTGTCCTGTCACGGCCTCTTTTGGACGAAAAATGCCTCTTTGAACACCTCATTGACGATAAAACACACAGCGTTGTTAAAAGCGTGCCTCTGGGTTGAATGGATGCGGCTCTGTGAGGATGACTCAGTGAGATTCTGCGGGTGATGGATTGAAATAGGAGCCTGACAGGAGCGAAGTTCTGCTTATATCACGCTTTTTCGTCTAGATTTTTGCTTTTCATCGTACTTTTGATCAAAGTGGACTGATCGTCTCACTTAATCATGATCATGAATTTGTTTCATATCAAGGATTTCTCTCTCTCTCTCCGTCTCTTCTCTCTCTCTCTCTCTCTAGTACATCTATAAATTTAGCAGCGCAAGTATTTATGTCCTGTAGCTGTGAGAGCTACAGTATTTCTGTGCGAGTATACAGTAGTTTCTACATCAGATCCGACCACAGAACTACACTAATACCCCTAAAAAAATAAAATATCTTACTTTAAATTTTGTATTTCCTGTTATCGTCATGCATGTGTGTAAAGAAGAAACGACACCCTCGTGCTATTATAGCGGCTACAAACAGTGCTTTTCTTACCAGCCTCTCTTTTCTTTCCACTCTCTCCCTTAAAGATCATAACCTACACTGTAAACAAAAATGACTAAATGACTTCATTGGCACTGGAGACCACTTACAGAAAACATCATCGTGCCAACAATAATACACTTTTTCTTTCTTACAATCCCAGATAGGTGTTACAACAGAAACACTAAAATAAGACAGATTACTATAAATAAACCTGTGATTTCAGCTGCAGCTGGAAGTGCTGTTAGAGCTCCTGACCAATCAGGGTTGAGAATTGAGCTGCGCTGTGGTACAAAATCAAATAACAATGACGGTTAGATATCTGGTCATGTGATGTACTGTAATACATCCTTACATTCAGTGCTGCTGAATATATACACACACACACACTGCGTGGCCAAAAGAAATGCCGTACACTCGAAGATTTCGTTCCATCACCTTCACCAGGTCATCAGCTGACTTCATTTTATTGCCATATAAAGTTGTTGAGCCTAGACATAACCAGATCATAACAGGGCCTCCTGATACTGGGCACTATGCATGATGGGCACATCTCTTCTAACCAAGTCTCTCCTGGACTAATCAGACCATATTTTTCTGAATCGTCTAACAAATGGTTTTCTTATGACCACGCTGCTGTTTAGTGCGAGTTCACATCATGTTGTGTGTGTTACTTTCTTACTGTTTGTTGATAATCTAATATGATACAATTTTATAATTTTTCTTTGACCATACGTAGGGATACAAAGGCCAATGAAGTGCTGTGATATTTCATATCATGGTAGTCATTTTCATAATCTCTTGCTATGTGCTAATGGATTTAGACAAGCATCAAATTGCATGCTGTGTTTGGCAGAGCGAGGCAGGGTCACGTCCTCTTGTTATGCTCCGTGCTGAGGCTTTGTTTGGGCTGAGACGACGTGGGACGGGGCAGGGGGTGTGGCTCACGACGGGTGAGGAAATGGATGTGCTGATGAATATTTATGAACAGAGGCTTCAAAGGCCGTGTTATGATAGTGTGCTGGTGAACAGGACAACATCGTGAAGGTCATGAACGCGATAGTAAATTATATATAGATATTAGTCAAGGGTAATATATTTTCATTTTTAAATGGATTCCAAATCTATTTTCTACTTTTCTTCCCATAGATGGATCCAAGGCTAAACATTATGCTAACGTGTCTTTTCTGTGTTTTCAACAGTGAGCCACACGCATGACACTCAGCACCGCAAAGAGAAGCCTTCCATCCAGTGCTACAAGTGTGGCGAGCCATGCAAGGGCGAGGTGTTACGAGTGCAGAACAAGCACTTCCACATCAAATGCTTTACCTGCAAAGGTAAGGGACTCGGATCTACAGAGGATGTAAGAAATCACAGTAATCTATGATCTACCCTTTGAGATCATTTTTTTAATTTTTTTTACCACATTAAGTATGCTCACTGAAACGTTAATGTATTCCTTTGTGTCTGAGGCTTCCTGAGATAAAAGCCAGTCTGTCCTGAGAGGATTATCAAAGTACGACTATTTATGCATGCAGTACAGATAAAGTTAGCTTGGATCTCTAAGCTAACCGAGCTAGAGGGAGAACTGATACACTTAAGATAACAATCTGAATATCTGTGTGTGTGTGTGTGTGTGTGTGTGTGCAGGCTCGCTTCGTCTGCAGAAATTGATCACTGTGTAGGCGATTCAGGAAATGTACTGTAGTTCCTTCTTGAAGTAACTTTTTTTCTTCTTGGGGTGAATGGGAAGTCTTTCCTGTGAGACACGTCGGTGGGTGTTTATCACAGGACACCACGCACATATACAGTACATTCTCATTTAAGCCGGAATTATGCTTCTGTGTCACACTTATGCCGTAGATCTCGCGTACAGTAGGTCCTGCATAGTTGTGTACCCTAGATGATGTGCACGTCACAGCAACGCACACAACAACAACTGTAGCTGCGTTCCATCCCCAAGTGTACTTCACAGGGTGCTCCCTACTCCCTGCTCCGTTTGCAGGGGATGTCAGTGAAGGAAACTTCCCTCGACAAAACTCCACCATTCGGAACACCCAGCAAAGTCACTAGTGGATACCTGTCGCTGCTGCTGTGGAAATTTCACACTACAGACATTAAATATTAAACATTTATTGAAACAAAAACTGATACCATTATAAAACGATTACTACTGAAACCTGTATAACTATCAGTTATCAGTATAACTTGTAAATAAAATTCTGATTATTATTATTAATTGATTAAAGGTGTACAGGGATTTTTTTTTTTTTTTTTTTACATATTACTAGTCTATATAATAATACAGGTTTCTTGATTAAATTAACATTTTAATTATTGTGTCCTATTAATATGACGTCGTCCTCAATAATAATGATAATAAATATATAAATATTTCTCCAAGCTCCTTTTTTTTTTCACGTTGGGGCGAGACGCACTGACTTATTGGAAATTTTTCATTCCCTTTTCCGGTGAAGTGAAGGCCTGTTGTTCAATTGTTCTCCACAGTGTTCACAGTTCCCTTTGAACTGAACATTTCCGCTTGATTCCGGTTTGGAATCACACTTAACATGGCAGAACACCCTGCGACGTATACTCCAGGCCGATTGGAACGCATCTCGTGATTGATCCAAACATTGCATTTCCTTTTTGATTTATCTCCTCCAAAATGTCCCCTCGTATAAGTAACGGTTGTTCAACATCTGTTAACTCCAACTCCAACAAGATCTAATTAGTTTCATTCACCATTGTTTTTAGTATAGAAAAAACTCTCACCAGAGAATGACCAAGAGACGCAGAAGTGAGGCACACAAACCTCACTGCCAACTAGGGGCTTGGCTGTGCAATTGCAGAGCGACACAGAAGCATACAGTACATCAGGTTTTAGAGCAGCTAATCCATGTGGCAGGTTTTAATAGTCAAAAGAAGTAGAACTTGGAGGAAACCCCTCAGAGATATATCAGGATGTAATTTAAGAAGGAATCGTGTGGTGAAAGCTGTTCATTCCTGACAGAGTTTGACTCATCGTTTCACTCTGGAGCTGTGACTCATGTTCATGTCCTGGGGACAGCTGCTTCTGCTTCTTCCTCCTCCAGAAGATGTATGGCGTCTTGCTACAAGTCACAGCAGTAGGAGTTTTCTAGGATTTCAGGACATGATGTACATATTGTATGGTTTTACAGGGCCAGAGATTACTATCCAAAGATCCATCACATGGCACGCAACTGGTCAGATCCCTACAGCACGCTTAGGTAATCCAGAAACTTCCAGACGATTTCTAGGGTACAGATACGGACGTGATATCTTTTCATGCAGCTTTGGTACTTAGTCTCTTTCTTCAATGAGACACAAATACAAACGGTCATCTTGCTCCATCTCACTTAGTTCCCAGATAAGTTTGGGAAATTCTTCATGATGGCCACCTTAACCTCAAATCAGTGTTCTGCTACACCTGCTTCCCACGATGCTGTGTATATACAGGAGGAATGTAGTTTGTGAGTGAAAGAAGAGCAGGTTCTGTATTTTCCCACCTATTTAGAGAAAAGTGCAGATCTGCAACATACAACATACACAAGCTCACAGATGCCCAAGATTAGCCTCATGATTAGTGTCACTGTGTCACGGCAATGGAAAGAAAGAATGTGTTTGTTGAAATGAGTCCTGTGTCATTTTTTTCATATTTTAACCAATGGTCTAAGTCTATTTGGTGATTGAAGTGCCGATAACAAGTAATGGATTTTAGTTGGTGTTTAGGCAGAAAACAAAAGAACTAGGTTAAACTTTTACAAGTGTCATTTTACATGATGTGTTTGGTACAAAACATTCCCAGGAAATCATGGTCAAAGCCTTTAAAATGACAGGTTTTAACCTGGTTTAACCTACTTCTTTTGTATACATAAGTAGTTATAAATGGTGGAACACAGCCTGCTCTCAGCATCTTGGCTTGATTGGTCCTATATAAAGTTATTAAATAAATTACAGCCTGTACTGAGAGACTGTTACATTTACACACACACACACACGCTTTACATGCATGACTCACTCACTGTACTATATAAAGCACATTGCGGCAGAGTTTGAGCTCTTGTCCA